>JARWLC010000015.1:94698047-95238047 GCA_033318265.1 Phyllotis vaccarum | reverse complement strand
TTTTAAAAGCATGACTTGGGCCCTACTCTTTTAAATGTAATAACTTTGGCCCCATGTCTAGGGAGTCTGTGATTTTGCCTTCAGTTTGAATCATGAACAAGTGAATTTTTTCACAAATAAATTGTCTCCAAATGTGAATGACATGTATTCCTCTGACATCCTAGGCAATAGGACTATACTACAATAAGACTATATTACCATCAATGTACTTACTTACATATATGGTACAATTCCTCTTGTATCTTGTCATTTGAAGTCTGTTTTCTTATGAAGTATGATTTGCTGTACACATGCTTATTTTTATATATTTCAAGAGATTTAACTGTGTTTAGTTATCATTGTACTTCATTTGATTTTTAACTTTTTTCTGTCCTAAAATCATTTTCCTTTAAATCTTAAATGATGGTTAACTAGGGGGAAGACTGAAATAGACAAAATAAATGTCACTTGTTCCTTTGTCTCTCGGTGGCTTGCTGTGCTATAAATGTATTCAATCTAGTGAAAATTGGGGTGGAAAAAATCCAATTTAATAGCTATCAATCACATTCAAAATGTTAGAAAGAGAAGAATATAAAGAGGTGGTTCTACTACACAAGATTTTCTTAAAAAAAGAAAAAAAAAAAAACAAAAAATGTGTGGCAGTAGATACTCAATATCATCACGTGGCCCTTCCTAGTCACTCAACCTTGTTACAGCAAATGTAAAACTGTGTATTCCATCGACAATTATGACACCATGGTTATGTTAGAAAGTAGTTGACTGACAGGTCAGCTAAAATATTTAATAAGAATTAATTACAGTATAATTTCTTAGTAGGAACAGAGCCACTTGATGTGAAATTCAAACCCTAATTAGATAAATCCTTCCTATGTAGATCTAAGCAGATACATTTCTTGTATACATGACTATGTCCTCCAGCCTTCTAACGGCAGCATGGTCATCCCAGGTTAGCAGTTAAATCTTCCTTATTGAAATGCCTGAAGTAAAAGACTTTTCTGGCTTATTTACCTGCACTATTTGATATTGTCAGCTTCTATCTTTCTCACTTATCTCTGCTTTCTTCCTTCCTTCTTGAATAGTTGCTGTCCTGAATTTCCTACTTGACACAATGTGCTCCCATCCAGATTAAATCTCCTTCTGTATATGTTGCAAGAATACTTGGCACAGTAGTTACTATCTTCAATTCAAAATGTGTAGTACTTCTATGTGCAATGTTGCTCATTATAGCTGCAATATGGTAGAGTAGATTTAAACAAACTTTTTAACCTTAATTTACTATAATTATATACTATTGATTATCAGTTCCCCACTTTCTATAATCCAGTTCTGACAATCATTATTCTGTTTCTTGATTTCCTTCTATTCATTAGAATCCCCTGTGAAATCCATATAAATACAACCATGACAATCTCTCTCTCTCTCTCTCTCTCTCTCTCTCTCTCTCTCTCTCTCTCTGTCTATTTGTCTGTCTGTCTGTCTTTATCTCTCTGGCTAATTACAAGATACAGTCCTCAGGAGTCACTTTGTTATATATGCTATGCTTGCTATGTTTTATTTTTTGCCTGATTTTTTGTTCTTTGACAATACAATTTTATACTTATATATGCATCCACATGTATCACATATATGTGATATACACACTCTCTTTCTCAAACACATACTCATATAAATAATGAATACTAATCCTCTCATTCTCTATGTCCCTCACCACCCCATCTTCTATCAATGAAATCTGTTTACTTTCCAACATGTTCCCTTTCTGCATTTATGTCTTAGTCTGTCTGTATGAAGCACTGAGTCTACATAGTTACCTATGTAAATATGGCAGAGGAGCCTGGTCAACCTATCAGTGGCTATACCTAAAAGGAAAGTTGTCTTATGATTTCTACTGCTGTGATACAAACACCATGACCAAAATTAATGGGTGACTGTGAAGGAGAGAGAGATGAAGAGAAATTGGCCCGAGTCATTGACCTAGAGTATTATCACCTAAGAAATTGTTATAGTGAATACATTGCTATAGGATAAAGGAGTTTGGGTGGAAACAAGAAAATTAAATTGCTGACATGTTGCCTTTCCTCTTCTTGCAGAGTTACTGTATTATCGTAGTCCTACTCTGGGTTACACTATGCATTGATTTTTTTTTTTTTTACCTGTTATGGCTTTTATTGTTGTTTTTGTTATATCAGATTCACTTATATGTAAACTATTTTAATGGAGTTACTTAACTGTGTTTTGTTAATATCTTCCATGATGAAGTTGGCTTTATTTTAGATATGCAAGAATTAGTCAAATTTCCAAGTCAATAACTGTAATAAATCACAAAAATTTATAATTGACTGTAATAGTGAAGTTTCTGGCCTGACTAGCCCCATGGTCTGGATTTGCCCATGGTTGCTTTTCCTCCCCATAACAACTCAGACACTTACATTAATTTCATGCTGTTTGGCATATGGCTCAGGCACATTGCTGTCTGTCTATCTATCATCTATCTATCATCTATCTATCTATCTATCTATCTATCTATCTATCTATCTATCTATCTATCTATCTATATTGTCTTAATTCAACCCATTTCCATTAATCTGTCCTGCCATGTGGGCCCACGGCTTTCCTGTGTTCCTTTGAATGTTGCTTCCTTGGGAAACTGGACTCTTTTACTCTGCCCTTCTTCTCCTACCTATGCTCCGTATCCTGCCCCCTGCTGCTACAGTGCCTGTCATGAGCCAAAACAGTTCCTTTATTTCACAGGATACAGAAAGACATTCTCACATCAACTTTCAGAGTCCACTGTAATGCTTCTTTCTACTAATAGCATTTAATTAAAATTATCTTGGCTCGGAGGTTAGACATGAATCTAGGTGCCAGTTACCTCCTTTGGGAGGACATCATTCCAGGTTACTGGACACCCAGAGTTCTTCTAAGTTTGTCCTGACAGCAGCGTGTCATGGAATGATATGGTCCACAGAGGAGCCTTCTAGTATTCTTGAGAAGGAATAATATAGTTTTTTATTAAAAGAATGAATACCATTTATAGAACATATCACAATTTCTTCATCCATTCGTTTGTTGATGGGTATTTAGATTATTCCTATTTATTGGCTATTGCAACACCCAAAGGAATACTAGCACCTCAGGATCCTAATCTTGGTTTCTTTAGCTATAGATGCAGAAGAGTTAGTTCTAGGTAATACAGTACATTTGTTTTCATTTTCTTGAAACGTTGAAATTTTCAATGGTCTCTATACCATTTTGCATTTCTACCATGAGGGTCCACACATTCCAGTTTCCTAACACCCTCTGTTTTCTTTTATTACAATAAAAAAAATCTCATTTGTGCATGTGTGTACATGCACCACCACATGCATGAACCAGGCCAATGTCAGTTTTCTGTGGTCAGTTCTTTCCTCCACTGTAGGATCTGAGAATTGAACTGAGATTGTCCTGCACAAGCCTGGCGACCTGCTGAACTTACCTGTTGTTCCTTTCTTTACATTTCACTGTCCATCCCAGTTAGTTTGAGGTAAATACATGACTGTGGTTTTGAATTTCATTTTACTGATGATCAGTGAAATACTTCCTTTTTCATTTATCTTTTTAGACTTCACATTTAATATTGTCTTTCAGAACAGGCATTTCCTTTGAGACATGCGTGTATGCCCTTTATCACCTTTGACTGTCACCCTCTTAGTATGTCCTAGTTACCCTACTTAATACCTAATCCTTCCACCTGTGCCTTGTGCTGTCAAGCATTCTTGTTTCCCTAGAGAAATTATCACTGTCTACTCTCCTGTGTATGTTTTATATTATTTTGTTCATAGTTTTATTTCTTTGCTAGACTAGTAGGGTACAGATTCATCTTCATGTGATATAACTTATACTAGTAACTTATATGGGGCAGTCACAGGATAAATACTTGCTAAATGAATGAGAAAGAAAGTGATCTATTCTAAAGAAGCTGTAAATACTAAAGTACTTTCAAAAATCATTTAAACATAATGGGATGGGTATAAAGGTTACTTGGGGTAGAGACTAATAACTGTATGGTACATAAACTGAACCACTGCAGACTACATTATATGCACCTAGACACTTTACTTAAACCTAAGTTTTCTACCTTATTAACTGTGGTAGGTCTTGCCAGGGACTCAGGTATAGAGTAGGTTAAATAAACATAAATTTTTTTTCATCTGTGTACTGATGCGAGTTAGTATATAGGATTCCAGGGAGATAATAAAGAATAGGATCTAATCTCTGTCTTTACGGATATACAGATGATCTATTGTTTGAGTGCTGTGTGGCTACAGTTCTGGGAAAGAAATGGGTCAATAAGCTGCTCTGCCTATTCCAATTGGAGAAGGCTCTACAAATGAAATTAAATTTTATCTAGGGTTTTATTTCAAGGCACTTTCCATTACAAGTAATGGGAAACTCAACTCAATTACGCCTAAGCAATTAAAAGAACACATTGGTTCACATACTTAAAACACCCAGAAATGAGCAGCTATTAGGGTTAGAGACAGAAGTCATACAGACATCATGCATTTCTTCAGTATTGCCTGTTCTATATGGCAGCTGCATCCTGAAACTGCCCCTTCTCACATTTTGAACACAGCTGCATCAGTACCACTTTTCACATCTACTAACTTTCCTCATGCCACTTATATTAAAAAATGATTTCCTTTCTTCCCACCAACTGGTGAGTAAAATACCATTTAATATTACTATATGACCCTAGGTCGCTTCCTAATTGTTACCCCATTATTTTAACAAAAGACAAAAGATAACATGAGATAATGTGGATGTAGCTGTGGCTCTTTCTCCCAGTCCTATGGACTCTCCTAGAGAATGGAGGATAAAACTATGTTTTCTGATTTATAATTGTTAGTGTGTGTATCTGAAGCAATGTGTGATGCTTTCAGTCTCTATTCAATGTCAAAGAAGTTACATAAATAGGAATGATGCCAAAGAATGCTCAGTGGACTTGCAATATAACATACCCTAAAGCGTTAAAATGAGCACAAAATGCTGGAGATATGGTAGAAAAAAATAAGGTACCATGAGAACAGAAAACATGAACATACAGTTATAAGGAAATTACACTTAACAACAAACCCAGGGACCATTTAGAAATAAGATTCATATAATATTGTAGTAAATATAAATGATTCATCCGTGGTAGGAAGAATTGGGGTGAGTCTGAGAGTGACCTAACAAGCACATGCAGTCTTTTTCAATCAACTAGAATGATAAATGCCATTGAGTGGAAGTAACCACGCAAGTGTGAAGGTTATCACACATAATTTTTATCCCTGCTCTCACAAAACTCTGCAAATGTGCAAGTCAGTTAGACAAGGTATCAATGAACCCAGAGTTCTTCATTGTTAAGCCATGCATCATGAATAAAGATATATCACAGATAAAGATCTGTGGGAATGTCTGTGTAGAAAACCTTCAAATAAAAGTCAAGTGACTTTTGGAGAATTGAAGAATAAATATATTTAGAACAAGAGGAAAAAAAACAGGCTGAATATTACTTCCAAAGTCATAAGAAGTAACAGAAGAAAATATATACACTGAGTGATAACCGTGATGCTGTAGAATCAAGCCAAGGAAACAACCACAGAAGAAATAGAGGAAGGGAAAATATTTGTCAGGTATTTGTAAAATGAGCTTAATATCTGGAATAGTTAAAGAGTTCAATGGAAAGGGTGGGTCAGTCTTGTTTTAAAAAATAGACATATGATTTGAATTTATATTTCCCAAACAAGATATACAAATGGCCAAAATATATACTAAAAGGCTCAACATCAGTAATGGTGAGGTGAATTTATAGCAAAATCATTGTGTTGGAATGACACAATGGAAAAAGTTTCAAAATGTTGTGGATAGAGTGTAGAGGCTTAGTGATGTTGTGAAACACGGTATGGAGATTTCTACAGAAAATAAAATTTAAACAACGTAAGCTATGGGAAATAATTCAGATTATGTTGATGACTTTGGACTGGAAGCCACGCTGATTTCCATGATTCATGGTGCCAAGGAAGGTCATACTGATGTCCATGGTCTGTGCTGCCATCAGAGGTCATGCTGATATCACTGATATAAAGGGAAACAGTTCAGACTGAAAGCTATTAAAGCCAGTCCTTAAAACCTATGATAAAAATTCTATTGGATAGCTCTTCACTGTTGATGGCTTCTAGCTGAGGGTGGAGTCAGAAAATGCTATCAATTTTCTTTAAGGATCTGGCCACTGGGTGTTTGACCATGCCCCAGTGAATATATAGACAACACAAATTGGACTTGGTAGGTTTTTTTTCGGGGGGATCATTTTGGTTTTTTTTTTGGGGGGGTGCAGAGGTAGAGGAGGGCACAATATGGGGTGGTGGACCTGGGAAAAATGGAAAGTGAATGCAATCATCATGTATTGTATAATTCTCCCAAGTAATCAAAAAAAAAATAGTATGTTGGGCAAAATTGACATTGGAAATCTACCTCTAGCCTGTTGAAGATACTGTGTATTCCCACATTCACTGTAGACCTATATACAATTTCCAGTATACTGAATAATCCTGGGGATTACTGATTATGGATATAGTTTTTAAACATTGTATAGCCTTTACAAATCATAAAACCATTTTATTTATAGCATCATAGATAGAACTAGAGGACAGTATGTAAAGTAAAATATTATGGGCAGAAAGACAAATATTGACTTTCTCATGAACACATAGAAACTAAAACATATTGATTCTATAGTAGCAGAGATTGAGTCTGATATATGAGATACATTATTTCAATGGATATGGAGAGAGGAGAGTCACCAGCTGTAGGGTCCTGTTATATATCAATATGACTTCTAGTACTCTGTGGCAGAGTATATATTGTAGTTAACAACACTAAATCATATATTTAAAAATATTTACTAGAGTATATTTCAAATAGTATTGACATAAAAACGTAAAACCTTTAAATGGATGAATAAATCAATTAATAGACTTGATCAAATATTGAATAGTGTATTGAAATATCAAACTGTGTACACAAAATGCATACAGGTACTATGTGATAATTAAAATTTAAAATAGTTTTGTTAAATATACAAATTACAAAAGTATATGAAATTGATGGTAGTTTTGCTTAAGAGTAAAAATCTGGACAGGACCATAGTTATATAAATGTGTAATTAAATACATGAATAAGGAAATGATAGACCATATGTGTTAGTATTCTTAATCAATTTTATAGAAAATTCCTGTGTATCTCTTAGACTCTAGTTCAGCAGCTGTAATAACTGTATAGGCATCCATTTCTGAATAAATAAAAATGGGAGTGTCAGCACACTTAAACACAAAAGCAAATCATGAACAAAGTTTTCTCCTATATAGTTCTATGTGAACCAACTTATTAGCATTACATTCTGTTTCTCCATTTTCCTTCCTTAAGAACCATGATAGGAAAAGGTGAATCATGCTGAAAACAAATAAAATAAAAACTAAATTTTACTTTATCCATAGAAAAATAAAATAAAGAATAAAATGTAAGGTAATATACGTGTTAGTTGCAAAAGCTGAGGAAAGTGTTTTGACTTTAGCTACATTTTGAAAATGTCAGTGTTGCTGGTGTTTACTCACAGTTTGTCACATTGTTAAGATCAATCAGGAATGTTGGGAGTATGACTCAGTGATGCAGGGTTTCCCTAGGATGCAAGAGGTTCTGGTTCAATCCTTAGTACCAGAAAGGAAAGCAACAAGCAAACAAATTTCAAGTTTGTTACAAATAAAAAAATTACAAATAAAGGTTCATCAATAGATTTTCCATTAAGTTTGATGTCAGGCTATATGGAGATTAAATCATCATTCAAACATTATTAAATTGTAACAATTCTTGTAAAATGGATCAGTTGCTTTTAGTATATTCCAGTAAACAAAACATATCCAAGTCTTCTTTTCATTAATTCATATTCTAACCCTTCGCAAGCCTCAATAAATTTATTTTTAAATCTCAAGGGAAATATTACTTCATATTTTATTTTATATTTGAACCCCTCCTATAAAATTTTCTTCCACAGACAGCACTAATTCCTATGGCACTGAAGCTCAAAAATAAACTGTCACCTTCTGATGAATATTTCCTGGCATTTGTAGATTTCATCTTCCTTATTCCTCTACCTCTCCTGCCTGTGCCCTTCTCTAGGTCACTTCCTCGCTGGGAGACTAAAATAGACCCAGTCACCTTTCAATGTCCTGTGTCCCTTGGGCATGTGATAACTTTGTCAATGTTGGCAGAGTATTATAGCTGAGATGGTGACCTCAGGGTGACATTTCCCACTCAATTACCACAAGACATGTAAATGCTCAGGAGACAACTCCATTTGTAATTTACTGGTGCATATATTGATTTACATAATTAATATGAATTAGAACTTGCAGTATCTTGTAAGTAAGGAATTCAGTAGTAGCCTATGCCAGTGTGGTGCTGATAGTTCAGTGTCATTCATGGGATCTGAAATAAGATACTAGTCCAAGTTCCTGTTTCTTAAAGTCTAAACTTACCTTGATTGATGCACATTCAAAATTCACTCCCTTAACAAGCAAGTGGGGCTGGCTTTTCCCTTTCTCTCTATGTGAACTTCTTCACAGTGTTACCTGGACATGCTTCATCCAAAGGCAGGTTTACAGAGGAATTAGACAAGCAGAAGTATTATCCTTTCGATGACCTTGCAAGTCATACAGCATAGGTTGTGCTTACTCTATGCTTAGCACTCTAAGGCATCATTAAGTTCAACCTATATTCAAGGAGAGGAGAACTCAGTATCACCTTTGAAAGGGAGGGCTGTCAAAGAATTCTCAGACCTATTTTAAAACCACTACATTTTAATTACAACTTCCAGTAACATGCTCAGTGTAATTTCCTACAGTTCTCAGTACCTTCCTAGGTAAAATGCCTCTAAATTTGATGCAGAAGTTCTTGCTGTTGATTTGAGCACTGTAAGAATATTATTTTCCACCATGTTTCCAGGCTCTTTGAATTCTGCAGTATATTTAGATTATTTCTGAAAAAGTATCATCAACTACTCTCATTACAAACTTCTACTTTTACTTCTCATTGACTCTCAAAATATGCTCCTGATCAGTTGAATTGATCTCATTCCCCAGAACTCATTTTCAGCCCTGACTCTGTTGATCTCTGTGGCTGTATCTCTTTGTGTAGGGGTATTGTGTTGTTTCATGGAAAATAATTGTCCCACCCACTGGTTTAATAAAAAGAGCTGATTGGCCAAAGGCAGGCAGGAAGTGTAGGCGGGGCTACTAGACTAAGAAAAATCTCTGAGAGCAGAGTGCCAGAGGAAGTCCAGAGGGAAGCTGCAGGATGAAGAGGACAACCATGCAGCTTTAAAGAAAGGTACCGAGCCACATGGCTGAATAAGAGACATGGGATAGCTTAAGGGTAGAGAGTTAGCAAGCTATATGCCTGGGCCTAAGGCTGATCAGCCAAAAACTACAGTAAGCCTCTGTGTGTCTCTGTGGGACTGTGGGACTGTGGGACTGTGGGTCTGTGGGTCTGTGGGCCTAGACCTTGAGGTTAGGCCGGAAAGTCCGGGCCAGAAACCTCATACTACATCTTTGCTCTGCTCTGCAGTTTTAAACATTCACTAAATGGCAAAGTGAAGTCTAAAAGAATTACCTCTTGTACAGCAGAGTGTACTTGTCAAATTGTCTTTTGCTCATAGCCCAATACTATGGACTGGCTCCATTTTTAAGGTGGGATATTTGGGCTGATATCTCTGGAAATCCAAGGTTGAGGACTCACATCTCATGATGGGAAAGTTCAAAGGCTATGCAAAATGTCATGTGGTGAGTTAAGAAAGTTGTGTGTGTGTGTGTGTGTGTGTGTGTGTGTGTGTATGTGTGTGTGTGTGTGTGTGTGTGTGTGTGTGTGTGTGTGTGTATTCTGTCTGGTCTCACTAACTTTCTTAGTGAGTCACTGGCATTCAATCCTCTGTTGGATTAATCCAATTCTATCCACCTGTCAAGGACCTCCTCTTCCAAACACTGCACTCTGAATGTTTCTCCTTCTTAATTGCTCACAACAGGAAGTAGACACCAACAGAAATTTTTAAAAAGAACAAAAATATTAAAGAGTAGCACTCCCTTTCCTCAGTTCAGAGTAACACACACACACATACACACACACACACACATACACACACATACACACACACATACACACACACAAGCTTGTGCGCACGCGCACACACACGCACAAAAGATTTCTACATGATTGTAGTTAGTTCAGGAGAAATTTAAACATATCTGTATTTTTTGCCTATTTATAAAATGTTTCTATCAAGGCCTGACATAATGGTACATTCATTTAACTGAGTTTCTTCAACAAATCATTGCAACAATGGTTATCCTGTGTTTGCTTATGACCAGTACTTAGAAGTTGGCTGCTACATCTAAAAAAAGTTAAATTCCAAATGCTGGTATATCATAATGCTTAGTTATCATTGTCCATTATTGTATTAAGAAATGCCTACACCACAGTGCCGAGAGAGTGTACATGGCTGGTACTGTTAACTCATCAAAAATACATGTCAGGGGCAGGCATGTGCCCTAGTTCAGAATTATGTTTATCTCAACATATCGATTTTACTCCATCCTAATCAGAGATGTCCTCCAACAATGTACAGTAATGACTGAGTGTTTAACCTTAACCAGGAAATCTATACCACTCATCTAAGGCTCAGAGGAGGCAGAAAGAACAATGAGACAGAAAGGGCTGAAAAATGTTATTTTCCTGGCATGATACAACTGTCACAGATAAGATCTACCAGCAACTGCACTTGCCTGCATGAACCTACATTGAATTGGATCTGTAATATATGGGTCTAAGAGAAATTCATGGGACCCTACCCATCACTGCTGAATTAATGTCTATGGATGGATGCTTGGAGAGGAATAGTAATTATTCCAGGTCTATATCTAATGCTGAGTCTGCCAGCCTCCAGTGGATACTTTCAAACCTATGATCATACTGATGGTTCTGGATAAAATTGGTAGGTCACTCCCCCCCCACCCCCAAAGGCCTGACTGTCAGAAAGGAGCCTGTAAGGAAGAAGGGAATCCAGGTCTCACTATAAGGCAGAGTAGAACTGAGAGCAAAGAGAATTATTATGTAAGTATACATAAAGAACAGAAGAATAAATTATTAAATAGAATATGGAGAATATGGCTAAATACATCGGTAAGGCCTATCTTCGGCCAGTTTCTGAGCAAAGAGGAGAGTGACTGAGGGTCATTACTAACCTTAAACGTGGACGACACTCCCCATTGAGAGTGGGAGGACTGACTGAATAAAATGAGAAACATGAGAAAGCCAGTTGATTCCTGATATTCCCCTTTTCTCCTCACTGGTCCTGCAAGAAACAAGGAAGTAGCATCATGATTTAGCTTTGATAGGTGAGCTTGTCCTGTGTAATGACATTCTTTCCATGATGGATGCATATTTCTTCAAACTTTGAACCAAAATAAACTCCTCCCCTCGGTGTGACTCTTGTCAGGTTTTGGTGGCAAAGAATAGAAAGGCTAACTAACACACAAGCACCATAGTAAGTAATTAACCTTTAATAACCTTTCTCACAAAGACATAAATGGTTGTATTCCATTGAAGCAATTGCACAGAGAATAATTTGTTTACAATGAACACAGCAAAGCAATCCCAATGCTCCATGATTCATGAAGTTGTAATGGATTCAGAGAAGTTCTGAAAAGCCCTTTTGTTGTTTTTTCCTTTTATTAAAATATATGCAATATAAATATTAATATGTATTGTTCTAGTAATAAAAGATGCTTTCCTTTGGTTTAAAGAGTGCATGAAATTTTCACAATTCCTGAAAAGGATCCAAAGACTACTAAATAAATATTTCCCAGAATTGTCCTGATGCCCTGATTTTGTGAGGTTTCTGTCATTTATGAGATTTATTTTTACAGCTGTAAATTTTCCTTAGAAACAGGACTCTTTCTCTTTATAGAAAAATCATAGCCTTTTCCTCCTATAGCTTTTACATATATTGATCGAATGCTAATTTTTCCATTATGGAACACACTCTCTTCAGTATTTGAGAGTGTCAGTATCTATATAATTCTTTGAAATCTCTTTACAGCAATTGACAGTAACATCTTTTTTCTTCTTAATTAAAGTGGAAACCAAGACAGTTAATCTATGATAAACTGAGGCCTTTGCCAGTTCTTCTGTGGCTTGAAGGGAAGTATATAAGTGAGCACTTACAGTTTTAGAAAGCTCACATATATAATAGGATGTCAGTGTAAGAGTTCAAGTTCTAATCCTGAACTTATATCAGTTTTAGCTAGCTAAAAAAAGTTATATGAGTTTTTATGATATTTAATTTATTTCATACTGTTAATAATATTTAGAATGCTTATTAATATGCTGACTCATTCAATCATCAGACATGCAGTGCAAAATTTGTTTTTGAAACTGTTCTGTTCCCTGCCACATTCTATTGAACGAAAGAAAGAAAAAGTTAAAAATTTGCTTCTGCCTGATATCTGAGTTCCCCCAGGAAAGACTAGAAACAATGACATTTTAGGTATTATCTAGCAATTAAAAATAAGAAAAACTGAGGCTTTGAGTAGAAAGTTCTTTGAATGTAGCTAAGCTGACCTTGGTGCTGAGCAATCAGTGTGAAGATAGAACAGCTGTGAGATCTGTACCTGGTGTTCTTGAAGTAGAGGATGCAGGATGAGAAGTCTCAGGACATGTGGAGAAAATTCTACCTATTTCAAAAAATGAAGCAAGAACCTATATTTATTAGAAGACAGTACACAGAACATAGAGGAAGAGCAAACACATTTACTGGAAAACCTCCTTTGATTCTGTCTTGACGATTGGATTGTTAACCTAAACATGGGATTTAGTCATTTGGAAAATCTTGATTCACAAAGCAGGAGCATATTCCAAATGTTGGCTTATTTCATATATAATGTCAACATCCATTAAAATCACCAACGTTAAAGTCAGAAATGACTTCTAAATTTTACAACACTGCCAAGCTCACACTGGCCAGTGTGTTTTCCTGCATTTGATGTTTTCTTGAAAGCTCCAAGTTCATCATTAGTCACATTGCTGTCAGCTCTTTCTTTGAAGGAACAGACTCACTCTGTTCTGTTTTCTGGAAAATGTCTTCCAAGTATCAAAGTCTGAGTGGTGGTGGTGTGTCATTGTCTCTCTCAAATAAAAATATTGGCCCTATAAAGGTGGTTTATTCAGCCCAGAAAAGAAACAATTGCAAGCGTGGTTTCCTTGAGAAAACTGTCATATTTGTACAGTACCTAGAATTATTTATATTGATTTAGTGTGTTTTTTTTGTTGTTATAACTGACTAGTATGGACTTTGATATTAGGTGGTGGACCATACCATTATGAATACAGTACTGATTGATACCAGCAGCTTTAAATGCCTTTGCTTTTGTCATAGAACTTAAAACCCTGTGCAGCTATACAGATGCAAGCCCACAAGAGTCTTAGAAGCATCAACTTTCATCTGGAGAGCAACAGCCTTCTATCTTTACACTTTGAATGACCTTAGGCCACTCTGTGTTATGAGAGGAGGATTTTGTGATGATGAGATAAAGCAAACTAAGGGATCCTCAGTGAGCTGTCAACTTTAATAGTTTTTAATAATGGTGAGAATAAGAGGAAGAAGAGTCACGGGAGGAGGAAAGGGAGAAGGAGAGGCAGAGGGAGAAGAGAAAGGGGGAGGAGGAGGAGGAGGAGGAGGAGGAGGAGGAGGAGGAGGAGGAGGAGGAGGAGAGGAAGAAGGAGTCATTGGTTGGGATATTCATGTACCAGGCTGGATGTTTGTTAGCCTAGCATCCAGAGGAAAGCAATCAGCCAAGGATATGAGTTAGAGCCTTAACTGTGAGATTTCAGAGAGTGAGTTCTCTATTTCAACTTCTTTTGCTGTTTTATTGTCTGCAAAAAAAAAAGAAGATTGCTGTTCATAAATCTGAACTCTCTCATTAGGGTAGAGATTATCGGAGATCTTACTTCTTGTGTTGTTAAAATATAAAATTATTCAATGTCTTTTCAGAGCTTGGTAAAGTGAGATTAAAGAATGTCGATGGTAGATATAAGGCTTTTCCAATGAAGTAGAGATAAGAGGCTAAACTCACAGTGAGGGAAAAGAAACAGAAGGTCATTAGTCATGGAAGGATGAAGGTGTTGACTGGCGGAAACTGAAAGGAAATATCATATTTGAGGGGTATAATATCAGAATTTCCCTAACATGATTCTTGCTGGATGCATGACAGGGTGATCAGGTCTGGAAGGAACTGGTGGACAGAAAATGTGCAGCATCATCAGATACTGAGAGTCGTCCAATACTCAGGGCAAGGAGTCTTTTAAACTGGCTCAGCCGAGTTTTTGCTAACATTACAGTATAAAGATAGGTGTAGGAGAGGCTCCATGAATAACCAATTTTGATCTGTTGTGAAACTATTAGGAAACATTTGTATATCATTGTAATTACTGCTACACTTACATTACCTGTGAGTTCTTAGGTGTATAAGAAACCTACCAAGTTTGCCATATGTCCCAGTTGAAAATATTATTCTTATTCTACAACAGTTTTTTTCTCATCCATAAAATATGTGTAATTAATTGGTTTTATTTTTCAAAACACAATAGCCATAACTTTCTTAAACATTATTTGACAATTATACTGCTAGAAAGTAATACCTTGTCTTATTTCCTGTGCCTTAGAGTCATGTAAAGAACTGAGAACATTTTAAATACCAGTGTAAATGTACCCATATGTGCTTGTTTAAAACAATAATTGTGTGTGTGTGTGTGTGTGTGTGTGTGTGTGTGTGTGTGTGTGTGTGTGTGTGTTTAGAAGGCTTAGAAGTAATAAAAATAGTCGAAATAGAAATGTCATATGGGATGAGCTTGGGGCAAATGGACAATATCAGGATAGATACGCAGAAAAGATAGAAGACTGTTCGACCCCAGATATGTGCAGAGAGTAGTTGCTAAGTTACTAACACTGTCAGAGACTCTGAAAGAGGAGAATAAAACACCTTCTGTCTAGATATAGATTTGTAGTTTACAAAATGAGAACAATAATACACAGGTACCTGTGTTTGTTGTTGTAATTACCACAGGATAATAAAGAAGTTGGCTGACAACAGAGAGGGATAAAGACAGGGGATAGAGATTCACTGAGTGGTCTGGACATGGACTCTACAGCTGTTGTAAGAGGTCTCTAGGGAGAAAAGCTCAGTTTCTGGGCTTATTAAGGGAGCAGCAGGAACTCAAGTATAACGGCCAAGGAGCACTAGAGTTTGAATAAATCCATCCATTCATATCATCTTCAAAAATTAAAACTTAATTCTCATGGGGATTCTGTTAACAGATGAGGCTTTGGGGTGATTGAGTCACAAGAATTTAACCCCCATCCACAGAATTAACAGCTTATTCATTACAATATGGAGAAGCACATGCTCTCACCTCCCCATTTTGTTCAACTGCCATGTGAGAATATAACATTTATCTTTTCTAGAGGACACAGTAGCATGGCACCTTCTTGGAATTAGATAGCATCCTTCATAAGACTCAGACTCAGCACTTTGAATTTTGGTACCTCAATGTTTCAATTATCTATATAGTATTAAGTCTGTAGAATAACAGCCTATTTTTATAGCAGCAGAAATAAAATAATAGTCTAAAGGAAGACTACTCAGACTAATGGGTCAGATAAAGGAAGCAGAAATATTTAAATTTTCAAATTTATTCTGAAGGAGATATGGAAGAATGATCTTATGCTGACACTGAAGTATAAAGACATCTGATTTGTATTTTTGAAGAATAGTCTTGGTCACTGAGTAAATTATAGCCATCAAAAGTAGTGGATAGGCTGCTTCTTAGAAGGCCATTTGATCTGTACAGATTTGAGAAAACAGTACCATAGGCTAAAGTGACAGCATAACATTCCAGAGACACTGAAATTGAGAGCTGATATACTTGAGATGAAGGTGTTAGTGAATAATGTTTGAAGGCAGAATTCTGGGGCCTTACAAAACATGAATATCCAAGAGATGTTCATTATTCAGTATCAGTGACTGATAAGAAATAGCATTATGATAAAAAGAGGTCCAGGAGAATGAATCAAGACAAGGGAAGAAAATGGTTTAGTGAAGGGAATGTACCAATGACTGATCAGTGCAAAAATATAGAATGCAAAGCACATGACATTTGATGAGAAAGTGATCATGATAACAGATGGCTATAGACCACCCTGTAACTGGACTCTGCTTGTTTGTTTAGGGATATGTCAAAAGCAGTGCCCAAACAAACAAGTGTGGTTCTAAATGGACAAAGGGAGGTTCTACTTCAGACAAAAGTCTTGACTTGGAAGAAGAAAAAACTTCTTATAAAACTTATAAAAGAGAATTTAGGGCTTGTGAATCAATCAACTCAGACTAAGAAACTGAGTTTGATCCCTGGTGGAAGGAAGGAGCTTATTGATCCCAAAATTGGTTGCTTAACTTCCAAGTCTGTGCCATGGAATGTGCTGCCTGAACACACACACACACACACACACACACACACACACACACACACACACGGGGTGGGGGGGGGAGAGAAATATTTTGGAATAAAAGTAAGGTTTATTAAGAATCCCTGTATGCTAATAATATGTAAACAGAAAAATATAATGATGTAAGAAGGCTGGAGAGTCAGATACGGTATAATGAGAAAACAGAGTCAGAAAACAAGTCTTTATAAGCAGCATTCTATATATACAGGTGACAGTAGAGAGGACGTAGTGGCAGTGGGACCTCCTGGATGTGCATTCTGAAGGTTTTCATGTATGCCTCAACACTGTAGGAAACAGCCATAAAGAATGCATAAAAGGCAAAGCAGCATTTGTGTATGCCTGTAATGCCCTGTTGTATACAAGTCAGCCAGGCCCACCCACAAAGTGGCATCATTGCGGATTGACAAGAGTCATAGTTAAGAACATGCCTGTATTGCCAGATTCCATGAAAAGCTCTCTCTTCTTTGTATTACTGTGCTGCATCTTTATGATCCTGTTAAGATGAAGACAGGATAATGGAAATGTGGTGAATCACTTTTCAAAATAGTGATAGACATTTATGTTCTCAATGAAGACATTTCAAATTGCCAACATGAGATAACTGTTTTTATGACTCCACTTTCTTAAACATATGTAACACTCAGATGTGTTGAAATTGAAGTAAATATAAAGAATTCAACTAGCTGGTGGATTTCATGACAGATCATTTTTTTCTTCACTCTGTGTTTGAAAGCCTCTTAGAATGTATCTGCTCTAGGTAGCGTTGAGTGGAAAGTAAATGCTTTTTAAAAGCTGAATTGCTTCACATATTCTTTAGTGACACACTGCTTGCTTTTTCAGCTATGACATTCCTGAGGACTCCGGCCATGCATGTGGAAGTATGTACTTCAGGGAAAATAATAAAAATCATCGTGCTTCTTTCATTATTAAAATGCCAGAAACCAGGGGTGCAAATGGCATGTACTTCCACGGAGTATGCACCTAAATTTTCCCTTTTAAAAGGACTTCCCTCCTCCCTGTCTAACACCCCTGGTTTCTAGAACTCACTCTCTCTAGAGAAAGGCCCCAGAATCTTGATGGCTTATGTAAGGGACCCATGACATAAGCGTAGAGATGCAGCTATGAATTAGCACATCAGACTCATTTTCTCTGATAACCTGATTTTACACTGTGAATTTCAGAGCCAGGAGTCAAAGCAGGCAGGCTCTGCTGCTCCTTAATTCCCTGTTTCCAGCCCTTCTTCTGGAAATTAGTCCAGATGTTTTAAGAAGCTGAAAATGATTCCTTTCTTGCTACATTCACAACCCAAATAAGGAAGTGTCAGTTTGTTCCTTGATGGACAGTGCTCCATCTAACACAGGCAGATGCTCTTGATGCTGAATGTTCTGAAAAGTGTCACCTTTATAGGTCTGCCCCAGAAAAGAGGAATGACAAGGCTTGGGGAGCCCCTTGGGTTTCCCACTAAGAATGGGCATGGGAGATTTGTAAAATGGGACAGTCCTCACACTTCGTTCCTTAAAGAGAAAGCCTGGGCTTTGCTTTATTTGTGAAAGCTCTCAATGACATTCTAGTCTGATAGAGAAAAAGATGAAAATACAATTCTAGCTCTGTATACTTGATAATAATTAAGAGAACATCGAGGACACAATGATCCTGGCAATTGAATGCTTTTACATATGCCATTAAAATCTGAGGTCTGCAGTCTACTAATTGATTCCAATCCAAGCCCACATCAATCACCAATCACACTGTTATCCATTTATTTTCTCACCTACAAAATCCTAGGATGGATTGTTCCTTTCCCATTCCAAATTCTACCTATTTCTCTTTCAGTCTAAGTAAAGTTCATGTTGTGAGCTCCCAAGGCTGAATAAGCCACTGCCTTTCTCTCTGTGAAGCCCACAATTGCGTTACTTCAGAAAGTGCTGGCATGTTGAACAATAATATTCACATCTGGCAAAGAAACAGATAAAAAGTGAGAAAAGAGGTTTGGGAAAGAGAAAATGAGAAACGGAAAGAAAATAGGCACTGACTACTCTATCTCCCCTGCAGACAGTCCCTTTCTGCTGAGGTACTTATCCTCTATAACAAGCCTTCTCATTCCCATCAGCACACCAGTGCAACAGGAATTTCCTGTTATCTTGTTATATTTGCCTTTATTTATCCCTCTGGGAAGACAAGGATACTTGGAGTGAAAGAGTTTGGACCCTGTACCCATTGTCCCCTATATACAATGAGCTCTGTGGATTGTAAAATTAAATGAATTAGAATGAATTTGTAGGGTCGTGATTAATCTAGAGGCTGTTGCAATGATTCTAGGAATCTGAGTGAGTCACTAATCCAGGGATAAAAACACGGAGAGACAGAGAGAGAGGGACACACAGAGTGATAGAGAAGAGATATTTGAAATACCAGCTTGATACAAGTGTTATTTTCTGATGTTTTCTGACAACTAACTAGCTGTTATTCTGAAGGGAAGTGTATAAAACACTAAAACACATCACTTCATCCTGTGATGTCTTTATATGTTATTGCTATGGGCTTCCTTTCTCTTCTTGCTGATTTGGATTTGCATCTAGAAATTTCTTCCAAGGCGTGAATTATAGTTAGGCTTCTCCCATAAATTGCATGGGAAGTTCTTATCCTCCCAATTCATTTACCACTTATCTAAAATTTAGATCTCACAGTTTTAGTTAGTGCTCAAGTGGCTTGAATCTCAACCCGAACTGGCTTGAACTAAATTTATTTGTTCAGATAACAGAAAAGCCCAGGTGGTAATTCTGTGCTTGATGTGGGACTTAATTTGACATGTCATTAGGAATCCATTTAATCTCTCAGCTCTGCTTCCCCACTAATGGATTTATTTTCTGACTCCATGTGGTGCTGGGTGGCTGCAGATAATACCTGCTTCACATCCTGATGTATTGTTTCTCAGTGGGTGGAGCAGCTATTTCCTGTGCAGAGACACTTCAGAAGCTTCATCATGCTGTTCCATCCCTTAGGAAGCATGTGTATGACACATTCTTGATGATGTTCCCTTTGGGTGACCCTCTGAGCCATGCACCATGCTAAAGATCCCCGTTTGAGGTGCATGTGATGGTTAGGGAAGGACAGCTCTTTACTCAATACACTGGAGTGTTGATGTTGGAGAATAAAATAGATACTGGTGACAGAATCAAAAGAAAGACGTAAGAAGAAAAGAAAGAAAACATAGTGAATAAATGTGAGCTTTTCCAAACATATGTATTATTTTAAAAGACATTTTGAATTATAGTAGTAAACGCATGGGTATTATTCCTGGCCTACTAAGTAATGGATAACTCATTTTACTGAGAAGTTGCATTGACCTTGTGGTGCTTCACATGTGGAAAAATAAGGTTGCAAAGAATAGTTTTTTAAAATCTAGGCTTATATGTTCCAAGCACTGAGAATATTAGAAGGAAAAAGATATGAAGAGACACAGAGAGAGACAGGGACAAGTTTAGGAATAGAATACTGTTATAGACCTTGGACTTTTCATTATAGAAGATTAGTTTTGTCAATACTGTCTCTTCTTTCTGGCTTTCTTTCCTCTGTGGTTTTGTAAAGTCTTTCCAGCTCTTTAAAAAATTATAGAAATGTCTAAGTCTGAGCATTAAAAGTGTTATTTGATCAGAGACATCAACGTGGTTTTTCTCACAAATAAAGTTACTAGAGAAGAAAAAGAAAATAAAACCTTAGAGAAATGATAAGCCCTTGTGGTTTTTATATCAACATACGTATTAAAACGGCATTAGTTAAGTTTGTTCTATAAGGACTAATGGTAAATTGTGAAGGCATAAAAGCTCCTTGCAAGGTTTAGATTAAAGGAATTAAGTTAGATTTCATAATAACAAATGTGATTACTGCTTCTTTTTCTAAACAAATTGAGAGGAACAATAATTTCCCTTTCTGCTACCTTTAGATGTCTTTTAATTTGTTCACTCACCACAGAGCCTGAAAGTTCAAAGGCAGTTTCCATCACTTTGGCTTGTGTTCTTAGAAAACAGAACTGTGTAGTCTTTGCCAAGTCTTAACCTTAAAAAAAAAGATTTTTGATAGGCTATAGCCTCAGTTAAAACTGCAGCTGCCTGTAATAAACCTGTGATATCTGACCTTCAGCATCATGCAACTGTGTCCCTCAAATCATCTCAGTGGGGTGGTCACCCCATGGTGAGTGTGATTGTGTTTACTACCAATTTTCAAAAAAAAAATTAGCTTAAGTAAGAACTGACATAGGGCTTCCATAACCAGCCATCTTGAAATAACATGTCATTTTTATGATTTTTTTCATTTTGTAGTCCTTCAGCCCTCTACAATTTATAGGTATGAGGCTAAGCTCTATGTAGAGAAGAGTGTCACATTCAAGGACAGAGTGCTAATAAAGACGGGTGGCCCCACCTCTCACTTGACTTACAGTCTCCTTGATTCAGGGGTAAGCTGATCCTAGCTCTAAGGTCCTCTTCAACTTCTGACAGAATCCAAGATTCTTTAGTCTTAGAGCAGTGGACAAGGAATATACAGTGCTGTTTTTTTAATTTATTGATATCTTATGATTATTATTAGCACTGGATATAAATGTCATGTGATATCTAAAATATGAGTTATATGACAACCTTGTGATTTAGTATTTTGTAGATAAATGAGTTACCATTATATGGAAAATATGAATTTCAATCTTTCCCAAAGTCTAGGAAATTCTGAATACTTTTATATTCTTAAAGTGTCATGAAAAAATTAGAAGTTGATGCTACAGATTCAGATCAATAGAAGGCATTTTAGAAATTGTCATCATTTTGGATAAAGTTTTCATTAGGATCATCAAATTCAAACTCTGCTCACCATGGTTTACTTTCTAGTAATTTTCAATAATCAAATTTGTGTCTTTAGTATTTTCTATTTATTTTTCTTTTTGCCTCAACTAAAAATTTAGAAGAAACTTCTTAGTGTCTAAGGGAGATGTCATGTAAATATTGTATTTTATTTCCTCAATGGGAAAACACGGTGTGGCACTATATTAGTTTCCCATTGTATCTGTAATAAATTGTCAAAAATAGAGCAGCTTGAAGTAACACAAATTTAATTTTTCTATTTCTATACATTAGAAGTTTGAGTTATTGTCCCTGGGATAGAATCAAAATGTCATCAGGACTGAGTTCCTTTAAGAATTTGTCTGGATCACTATAGTCCTCATCAGTGAGCCCTACTGCTCCAAACTGCATCTACTACCCTGACTCTTTGTCTGCTTTGCTGCATCCCTCTCCCTGAGTTGATGTGACTTTAGACCTGGAAAATCCACACAGAGTCATGCTGAGTTTAACAAAGCTTCACTCCACTGTCACAAGGCTATTCTTTATAGTTTAGCCATTTAAGTGTCAGAATCCCCTTCTTGAACTTTCGATAATAAAAATAGCTGCTTTAATTACTCCAGGAAAGAATAAGATAAGAACATCTATAGTATATGTTTTAGCTTAAAAATAACCTCAAGGGAAGGAAATATACAGAGATACACACACACACACACACACACACACACACACACACACACACACACACACACACACACACACAAAATAATAACCTTCGTGTATAGTAAACGGAGATAAAGTTACATTCATTTTGAGACCTTTAGGTTGAGATGAAACCAAGTAAAAGTGTGTGGAGGGCAAAACTCATTCTTCTTGAATAATAGTTTTTAAAAATGAAAATTTTGAATTGCCAAGATGGTCTCATACTTTTAAAATCTTTTACAAGGAAATGCTTTGAGAAAGATGCTACTGATGATCTTGATGACAGGAACATTTATGTCTAACATCGCTTAATTATGCATGACTTTCATGGACAAAACCCAACAAGATCTGTTTAGAATCATAAAACTAATGCAAAATTTTTATAAAGCACACAAGTTGTACTTGTGTTAAGGTGTTGATTCTTTCCTTTAACCCACTTATGTTTGTTACCTTGGGTCTGTGTATTTAATTCAAAAATAAATGTTAAATTTTAAAAATAGTTTAATCACAGGTGTGTGGAAAGTAAAAGACTTAGGAAACTAATTAAATGTTGAGAATTAGAGGTTAATATGTCTAACATACTACAAGAAACAGAGGGATAATACTTCTATTGAAAAAGTTTCTTTAGGAAATTTAAATGGACCACAAGAAAGAGCAAGAAATAAGCAAGTGTGTTTATACAATTCCCCATGGCCATGAAAAGCCCCAGAGAGGACTGAGAGTAGGTTTAATCCCATGTTTTCTTTTGTGAGTTAAAAAGAGACACTATGACAGCTTAGTTTTTCATGTACTCAAGTTTTTAGTTAGACAAATGAAGATGGAGGTTCTGTCCGGTAGGGCAAACTTGTGATCCCAGCACATAAGAAGCTAAAGCTAGAGGCTCATTAATTCCAGTCCACTCTGGCTACTGGACTACATAGTAAGTTCCATACCCTGTTGAAATGTATAGTGAGCAACAGAGGGGGAGGGAAGGAGAATAAAAGGAGAGAGGGAGATATATAGGGAGGGCATGAGGGAGGGAGGGAGGGAATAAAGGAGAGAGAGAGAGAATCAATTCAAGCTCAAAAACTATATAGCTAGCACAGATGTAAAGCACATATTGGAATTCTTAGTGGTTGGAGTCTGAGAATTGCTGGCCATAGATGTGTCCACCAACGATCTAAAGAAAGTAAAAGAAGTCAACATTGATATGGGCTATTGACTTCTTGGAAATAATTGTGGATGCATAACTAACTAAAGATATAAAGGAGAAAAATCGAAACTAACACTTATGTTTTGTTCCTGGTAAAACTGTTCACTAAAAGTAATTTTCAGACATTCATTGGGCACCGTCCTTGTCAGACTCAGGGCATTCTTGTTCTTGTAGTGTTCTATGATCAGAAGACAGAGGGGGCTACAGCTTTCACACTTAATTTTCTAGGCAACAGCTTGAGACCTGCATCTATCCTTCTTTGTTAGTGGTCTCCATCTCCTCCATTTCATTACAGTTCTTTTCTGTCTCTTTTTCTGTGATATTTCTCAGGCATTACTAAGCCAACCTTAAGTTTATAGCTTAAAAGAAAGTTCATGGAAATTCTGAAGTTTTTATCATGCAGCTTTTCCATGGCCTGAGACTTGATGAAGGCAAATATTGTGGCCTCTTCTCTGTGAGATTAATTCCCTGTGAGCTAAATGCTTATGATCTAGTTTATGTTCAGTAACTATGAGTATAAAAATAAAAGAGTAGCATACAATTAAACAGTTTGTTCAACATTATTATTCAAAGAGGAGAGCTGTCAACCAAGTCTTTTTTATAATTATAGCAGAAAAATTTAACCAAATTAGAGTAGGTATTATTAGTGTATGCTACTAAGAAACCCAGTGTTACTGTTTCAAATCAAAGGACAGGATCTAAGGACTAGAGACACAGATCAGAATTGCTACCAAGTGACAACAGAATGCTATAAATCTGTCATATCTCATTTTATTCAGTTTCTACTGCACTGTCTAGCCCATTATGGCTATCCTTTGTGATATGGTTTGGGATGTACGAGCTCAGCATTTCTAGGCTCACAACTTTGATATGACAATTCATGCTTATAATCCCAGGGATGCTGAGCGATATTGATTCATAAGTGTGTAGAGCTTATTTGTTTTTGTTAGACCCTGAGAACAGAACATTGGAAACATTATTGTTCGGTGCTGGGATTCTTTGCTGGACCAGTAAAATAGACATTATAATAATACAGGTCATTGTGGTCCACAAACAGACTTCTTTTGTTATCGAACCACAGGTTTTATTTTCTCTTTCTAAATTTATTCAGAAAATCCAAGTCACTATATAGGTTCAAAATTCTTAATCTATATGTTTCACAGTGTATAAACTAAGAGAAGGTAATTTTAAGGGGTCAGGTGATTTGCCTAAAGGTAAGTTCTTTATAAAGTAGAAAAGTAGAATTTCAATCAAACCTTGGCATATATTCAGATATATGACCAATAGATCATAAGTTCCAGTTTTTACATAAACATTATAGAAATATTGAGTTTTTAATACGAATAAATCTTCCACTGTTAATAAAAATATCATAACATATTTTCAAATTTACCTTAGTATAAAATGTTTCTTGCAAGAGGTCACTGACACTTTTCAAATTATGTCAGTGGGGAAGAGAGCAGGATGAGGATATTCTAGAATAATATAACATGATTCTAACAGTTTAGAGGCTTATAGTGGGGGTTGATTTAAAATAATCAGTTCTTCATAATTTCAAGTTATTAAGATCAAAGGCAAAGCTAATAGTCTGTGGAATCACATTTTCATGCTACTAAGCTAGTGAATATCTGGTCTTAAATACTGTACACCAGGAACCATAGAAACCCAGGGCTCAGCAAACAGAGAACATGAAGCTTCCTAGTCAGGAGTACTGTCAATGTAGTGGCTTTTCTAAAATTAGGTGACACCACCCCATGTGGTATGGCTCTGTGTAGTGATGTCCCCTTGGTTTGTGCCTTCAACTACTGTACTACATCATATGAACTCCACGACATATCATAAAGGTAGCATTGCAGAGTTTAACTAACTGAAGACACCCCTTTTGATCTTTTAAGAGGAAAGAAGGAAAGAAGGAAACAAAAAAAGGAATGGAGGAAGGAAGGAAGGAAGGAAGGAAGGAAGGAAGGAAGGAAGGAAGGAAGGAAGGAAGGAAGGAAGGAAATAATTAGCCTCATTAGGCTTGACTTTAGTTCTTGTGGTATACTATGTTAAGGATAAATAACTATACTTTTGAATATTTAAAGAAACTTTCTAATGCCAATTTGAGATTCTTTTAAAAACTGCTACATGTTGCACACAGTTACATTTCTACCTACTGATAATTTTCCCAAGAAATAAAGAAATATTGAAGCAATATTTTATCACTACAAATATAATTCCATTTTATGTTTATATTGGAATGACAATCCTAATATCTAAATTGCTCTGTTTAAAAATGAGTTCCCCTATACCATCTCAAATGATTTATTACTTTAGCTATATTATTGCTTCAGGTGTAATTGGAATATTTTTATTCATGTCATTGTGAAGAAGATATGAAATAGGATATGCTAATGGACCTGCCTTTGTACATAATATTTTATGAGTCCTTTGTTTGCTTCAGGATCTTAATTAGTGACAGTCACTTAAACTATCCATCTCTTTTCACATTTATGCAAATACTGTAAGTTGATAATGAGAGAGTCAAACAATTCTGTTCATCAGCCTTTATTTTGAACTTTCTAGTCTGATTGTTCAGCTAAGTAAAATGCCTTTCTTAAAATACATAAAAAACTCATTGATTAATTATCAGAAATCCTTAAGAATAATTTGGTTTCACATAAAAGTACAAAATCTCTTTGTGAACTTAAAAGAGTCCTTCATGAGCCCATTGTTGTTTCTGTCTTGGGCAGGTCTATCTCTAACTTTAGCAACTGTTCAGAAAGATGGTAAAATTTCTTTCTAAAATATTCTCTTAAATTTCTTCACTTACTAAAATTTTCAACAGAATCTTTGTAGTCTACTAATGGTAAGTGGAGCTGATGCTACCAATGTTAATTAAAATACTTATTGGTGCTATAAAATTGTGTC
The DNA here is from genome assembly GCA_033318265.1 of Phyllotis vaccarum. Classification (NCBI taxonomy): domain Eukaryota; kingdom Metazoa; phylum Chordata; class Mammalia; order Rodentia; family Cricetidae; genus Phyllotis; species Phyllotis vaccarum. The sequence goes on along the minus strand of JARWLC010000015.1, from coordinate 95,211,790 downwards.
TTTAATTATATTTTTTAGCAGCTAGCTTTCAGTCAGAACAAAAATCATCCCTTAGTTTTGAGCATTGCACATTCCTTGAATACTTCCACCCAAGTATTAGAGTTATGATGTTTTATTCTGTAGTAAAAAAGGAAGACAGATAGCTCTTTAGTGCTATAGCACAGGTCTCAGAAATATACTGATGATGTTAATTCCCATAATTGTCATTAGTAAAAGAATGTGATAAAAAATTGGCTGTCCCATTGAAATCCAAGAGCTACTCTATGCATACTCCAAAACTTTTCTACTAGGTATTTTTCTTGTAGGTGATTCAAAAGCATTTAGCTTGTAACTAAAAATGAATTATGTGTATGAATGTATACTCACATGCATATATGTGTTCTGTGTGCATGCCTAGTACATACAGAAACCAGAAGACATTAGTACCAGAAACCAGAAGACATTAGGTCATCTAGAACAGGAATAACAGTTATCCATGAGCCTTGAAGTGGGTGCTGGTAAATAAACCTGGATCCTTTGCAAGTATAGCAAGTGCTCTCAACCACTGACTCCTCTTATCACAATAAATCTCACTTGCGATATACCAAATACAGGATTAATATTTATTACAAAGTAATTTGACACTCACGATAACAGGTTACACCTTAGGAAGATACTTGAGAGATTGGATGGTCCAAGTGATGGATGTTGATCTAATCTCTCAAGAAGGCAGGTACAAACAGGGCGCTCAAGATCCTAGCAGCCCCTCTTGAACGGGGCTAGCCACACCTTCTTCAGGAGCCCAGGACCTGGATAAGTGTCTTCCATATCAGCTGACACCTGAATTCCACCACATTCTCTCTCTAGCCCTAGTGGTGAGATTATAGATGGCAATTATATGATTTCTGAGCTCTCATATACATATATATGATATATATTATATAAAGAACAATAGTGGGACACTAATAGTAATAATAATAATAATAAAAAACAACTTTTGAGGTCCAAAGATTAATAGACAACAAGTACTAACTGAAGAAAAGCTCTATGCTAATATTAGTGAAAATAATAGACTACAGGGGTCATAAGGAAGCAGAGATGTTGACAACTTCCTAGCTGATAGCCACAGATGCAGTAGATGGAGATGAAGGAATGCATTTTTCTTATAAAATCCGTAGTTATTTTCTCTGACAGCAGGTTGTGTAGAACGCTCTTTGTGAGGCTGAGGTGGATGAGGATGTGAAGAATGACCATATTTAGATGGTTTCTTAGGGAATGGGAATCTTCTTGCAGAGAGCCATCAAGGGTTTAGAATGGTGGAAAAATAATGAAAAATGTCATGTATTACAATGTGTCCAGGTACTCAGAATCTATCCATGTAGGGCCAGAGAATTGTGGCTTCTATGCTATATGAACACAAGATCTAAAGATAGTCACTTTGCACAATTTGTTTTTGCTCAACGAATAACTGTATTTAGCTCACCTTTAATATTCTAATATAAATAACAGAAGCAATAAAGTTAATGTATTTCAAGAATTACTTTTAAATGTTAGAGATTATAAAATACATAGAGCATAGTATTTTTCAAATACAGTTTAGAAAAATAAATAATACAGATGAAGCATATAAATGATTTAGTTGTGTATAGAAATAACTTAGTTTTATTAAAATTCAAATAAACCAACTTAAAAAGACAAGCATTCAAATAAATGTATAGCAAGATATAAAAGCCGTAATCGAGAAATAACCAGTAAGAGCACATTCGTTGTTATACAGTATTATCAATAATTATGAAAGCAAAGGACAAAACCTAGACACAAAATGAAAGACATAAATGATTTTAAAGATTAGCAACAATATAGCAAAACTAGAATCTTGTGATTTGTGAGTAGGAGAGTAAAAATATTTGTTCTCTTTTAGAAACATAATACAGATTAATCATATAATCCAGAAGTCATATCTCTAGTATTATAGCCAGAATATTTATCAAGTGAAATCATATGTCTCCATAAGAATCACCCATGAATGTTTAGAACACAAAACACATAAGATGAAAAAGTAAAATAACCAATAAATTATCAAATATCACACACACACACACACTCAGGCTCTCAATTTACAGTGAGAAGGAAAAATTGACAGGCCCTTCAAAGCAGATAAACCATGAAAATACTGTGGTATGTATGAAGCCATCACCAAAGAATGAATACATCTTATATGATAATTTCATAGGATAGTTTCCAGGATATGCAGTATGAAAATGTGGTCATCAAATACTTGGCATAAAAGGAGGCTGATTGCTAAAGGATGCAATGGTTTGTGAGTAAGAAAGACTATATGTATTCAATGAAGATTATGCTAAACACTTATACATATACCAAGTATAATTATCTCTACTATGCTATAAAAATATATTTAAATATAACTATTATGGAATGGAAATACAATGATATTTAATATACATATTCAGTAATCTATACATAAAAACTAATTTACATATATTATTCCTTGTACTATTGAAAAACACTTCCTATTAAAATGGGACCAACTTTAATACCACTGTTTTAGAAAAAGCAAAGACTTCGAGATAATGAGTAACAGTCAAAGTGAGACAATTATATATTTTAAATTATGCTATATAGAAATTCTCTGTGCATTTATTATGTTTTATCATAAATGTTGTTTTTAGAATGCCCATATGCTATAAGAAAAATGAATGCATTTTAATAATACTATGGATACAATTTACTAACCTGTAGCTATTGCACAAACTTTTTTGATAATTTTTCTGGATCCAAATCCAAGCCTTCAAGTATAGATATATACTGCTAAACTGTCACATTACTGAAATTTACCATTCCTGCAAAGCTTGTCTCAACTTAGGCATCGAGACTATGATATCTGCATTATTAAAGCTGTATTTTCTGATTTTCCTTCTTTATACATTATTCCTGATGGTGTATTATTTGATTATTAGATTATCATGCTTCATAAATTGAAGCTAACACCTTCTCAGAATAGTAACCAAGCATATTTTAGGAGACAACAATAAAAAAAAAAACAGACAGCAATTAAACACCACTGAAGCCTAGTGTAAAATATAAAAGCATGTTACACAGAAAATTTGACATTGAACTAGGAAATGAGACCTCTTATTTAAAATGTCAAACTCATCAAACTGCTCATTATTTTTCTCTCAACTATTGAAGGGATATTTCCATGAGCATTCATATTTTTGCTTAGTGATATCGAAAAACATGATACCTAATACTAATTATTTATTTACTGATAAAACAATAGCACCAACTAATATTTCCCCCTGCTCCCCTGCATGTCATGTTGAAAAATAATTTGTGTTGACTCACATTCAGGATCTTACTCTAATAGACACTTTCTGCTTTCACCTCCTCAACTTTGAATGAAACAGAAATCATCTCTCTTCAAGTAGGTTGTTCAGTAAATATAAAGTGCAATCAAAAATTTCCTAAACGTTTTCTAATCATAAAATTTCTTTGCTCAGTAAGTTTATGCATGGGATAAAATATGTAATCATATTAAAAGGTATGCACAAAACTGATAATCATAAAGAAATTTATTTTAAAAACATTTCTGAGCTATAGAGTTGAGAATTTTCAAAGATGAAAGCAAATTTGAATAAAGATATGGCTAGGCATATTTAAGTTTATACAGAAAACTAGTCTTTAGTACTGTGGCATGTAGATCACCTGTGACAGACTTAAGAGTTCATAGATTCTATGCCAGTTAGTGCTCTTCCTCCTGCTTTTCAGAAACCCTGATGGAAACATGTGAAGTGTGTTAAGATCGCTTCAAAAAAGGTAAGCAATCCTGTCTTAAGCTCAAGCCAAAGTTCATTTAAAAGATTTTGTTATAGAACTCAGGTCAGCAACTCAAACTATATTTTTTAAGAGTGCGACTTAAACTCATTCTAATTTGATACATGCATGCTGAGGAATGATGGAAGAGAATATTTAGTCTTTGTTTTCTTCATTGCCACTATCATGAGTCCATCAGAGTAGAAACTTGGTATATTAACTCAGCCTACTTTCTATTGTGATAAAACATAATAATCAAGCAACTTAATGCAGGAGGGGTTTATTTGAGGTTATAATCCAGATTATTAGACACCATAATGGCAGGAAGAGCACAGCATCAGGCTGCAGACGGAATCTTAGAGCTGAAAGCAGAGAGCTCAGGTCTTGAACTCATGCAGGAAGCAGAGGGAGAACTAATAGTAGCCTATGGCTTTGAAATGTAAGGCTGAGTATCTCCTCCAGCAAGGTCACATCCCCAAAACCTACCTAAAGGATGCTTCCAGATGGAAATCATTATTAGACTTTTGTGCCTGTGGAGCTACATTCTCACCATCAGCAAAACACTGTACTCAACCGCCATAAAACAGTCATGGATGAGACGTTTTAGACAGGTCACTTTGTGTTGTGTCATGCAAAAAGATGTGCAGTTCAAAAAGTGCACAGCACATGTCAGGAGTATCTTTGTAAGCACAAATGTATTTTATGTGACTTTCTCAAACAGTGTTATGTCATAACTAGTGTGACAACAGTGAACTCTTAGTAGGCACATGCTTTAATAACAACACATTGTATCCTATTAATTCTCTACTTTAAATCTAATTCCCAACTCTAATTTCCAGAAATCTCTACGCTTTCATCTATTCCATAAGCTCAAAGACTGAAAACAAAATCTCTGTTTTTTACTGTAGTCAGATGAGGTTGAATTAAAAAACCTTATTGTTTTAGACACACTGTGGTTCAGTTTGGCTATTTTCATTCAGAACCAGGCCCAGGGCTGCAGTGAAGTCACAAGAAGCAAGCAGACAAGCACTACAGTAACATTGATCCACTATATATATATAATTTTGAATCATTTTGGTAATTGCTTCTTCAGAAATCTTGACTATAAACACGTTGTTTAATATGGCAACATTTAATATTATAATCTTGTGGGAACAGTATCAGTGGTTTAAGTATGGACTTCAGACTAAAATTGAGGATGAATGGTGTTCATTCCTATGAACTTTCTAAATACTCCTTTCTACTGTCTGAGAACTCTCTTTGAGAGGGCGAGGAAAGACATACATTTATGTAACTGGCTGCTTACCTGGCTCATCTGATAGGAGTAAACTGCCCCTGGATATGAAGCATCTAATATGAAATCTCACAGAGAAAACTCTTAAGAGATACTATTTTTCTTCCCTCTCTCACCTGAGAGAAAAAAGGTAGAAGGCATTGATTAGCTTCTAGAAAGGAGGATTTATGAACTCTGTGACTTGAGCGTTCTTTTTTATTTTATACTCAGCATTGTCTAACACAGTGTGTTGTTAATAGTAATGCTTACAAATATTTATCAATTAAGAAGCAAATTAATGAGTTTTTTTTTGTTGATCTCTATCTCACCAGGGGAGAATTTATGTGGTATAAATATTAGGAGATATAAAAATATGGAAAGAATGGTCTCTAATTGTTTTACTTCTATGATGGTATTTTATAATTCTCCTTACGTCTAGTTGGAATACAAACGTTAGACATGTAGTATCTCAAGTTACAGGCAGATTTCCTGGTCAGGATTTACAGTAGGAAGGGGATTATTTCTTTATGTACTGCCAGAAGAGGTTACTTTCTATTTATTTGGGAAGAAATAAAATCCTTGGTGGTGCTACTGTTTCCAGTTATTGTTTAAGAGAGTCTCTAATTCCACTTTAAGAAGAAAAAAAAAGAACATGATGAAAAATGCAATTATATAAACCACCAGGTTCTGAAAAGTAATAGGCAACTTCTTTATTGCTTCTAGAATATTGGCTATTAAAAAGCCATTCTCCTAAATTTATGTCATCTATTGCAGACCAAAATACAGTATTAAAACAAGAAGAGAGAAATATTTTTTTCTTGGTTGATGAACATTAGATAATTAAGTCCCCAAAGCTGTAATGATCAATCCCTTTGATGAGCCAGTTTTGACCTAGTGAGCAAATTTATTAGGAAGCTAGGCTTGGCTGCTTAGTGACACCTAAGATGATGTCACTGTATCCATTATTTTGCAGATGAATCTTATGGTGGCTAATTTGCTATGTCCCTGTGCTGACTAGACTTATGTCAACTTGACAGAGCTAGAGCTGTCTGAAAGGAGAAAAACTTAATTGAGAAAACGCCTCCATAAGATCCAGCTGTAAGGCACTTCCTTAATTAGTGATTGACGGGAAAGGGCCCAGAACATTGTGGTGCCGTCCCTGGACTGGTGGTCCAGGTTTATATAATAAAGCTGATTGAACAGGCCATCGAGAGCAAGCCAGTAAGCAGCATCCCTCTATGTTCTCTGCACCAGCTTCTGCTTCCTAGTTCCTGCCCTGTTTAAATTCTTGTCCTCTTCTTTTGATAATGAACCTCCATGTGGAAGTGTAAGCCAAATAAATCCTTGCCTCCTTAACTTGCATTTTTGTCATGGTGTTTTATTGCAGCAATAAAAACCCTAACTAAGACAGTTTCCAACTTGTACCACGGATGATTTTGCTCCCTACGATGCATAGCAATAATCCAGAACTAACTTAGGGACAGTGTTGATGAGAAAAATGACACTGAAACACAGAATTTAAGGAGCATATATGTGGCCAAAACATACCTAGATATTTTAGATTTTAATCTTCTTACTCTTCATAAGCATAATGTAGGTTCTAGTACTGCTCAACTCTGAAGATAAAAACAAGTAACTTTAAAAGATGCAAACTCACAGCCAGACATTAGAAGGAACTTGGGGAATCCCGTAGAAGAGGGAGACAAAGGATTGTAGAAACCACTCACAAAATCAACAAACCCAGGCTCATAGGTATTCACAGAGACTGAGCTGACAACCAGGAAGCCTTCATGTGACTGGTCTAGAAACTCTGCATATATGTTACAGCTGTGTAGCTTGGTTCTATTGTAGGACTTCTATCAGTCGGAACAGGGACTATCCTCAGCTCTTTTACAAGCATTTGGGACCTTACTCCTCATACTGGTCTCCTTGTCCAGTCTTAGTATATGGGAAGGTGCTTAGTTTTACTGCAACTTGTCATGCCAAGTTTTGTTGACATCTGTGGTATGTCCTCTTCTGAATAAAAATGAATGGGGAGTGTGTTAGGGGGTGGGAACCTGAGGGGAGGTTGGGAGGAAAGAATGGAGGAGAAGCTAAGGTTGGAAGGTAAAATGAATGAATGAATGAATGAATGAATGAATGAATGAATGAATGAATGAATAAATAAATAAATAAATAGAGCAAAAGTAATTGCTTGAGATCATCCCAAGAAGAAATGAAAAATGTGACTCAGAATCAATTGAATTTCATGATTTTCCTCCTGATGCTCACTTTCTGTATGTCCAGGGCCCTTTCAGATTCTCAGATGCTACATGGAGCATCGCTTGCCAGTTATTCTCATCCTCCTTGCAGGTGGCCTTGTTTGGCCTCTAGCATAAGATAGCACAGCCCTTTCTCAAACAAACATTTTGTCTTAGTTTAGCCATGAAGGCCTGGAACAGAGCAATGATAGTCAGCACCGTCATTTTAGTATTTACAACCATACACTGATCTAAGGTTGATTCTCCTCATTGTGAAAATGTACTATACATGATTAGTAAGCAGCAACAATATATGGTGAATACAGACACTTGAAGTTGTATTTCACTATAAAAATGAAAGTATATCATTTGAATAAAAAATGGCTAAAAGTGCTGATCGTGATGTTTATCAAACTAATCTAGATTTAGAAAGAAAAATAATTCATAACTTTCCTCATATACGGAATCTATGACTATTTTTGGGGAAAAAAGGATACCAGAGAGAGGATAAAACCAAGAACAATGGGGAAAAGGAGTACCAAGTATGTAAAATGAATGTGTGAAGCTGTCATACTGAAACCCGTTTGTATGTCAACTAGCATTCTGCGACAGTACTATCATACACTGTCAGTTACTTCTGGCACTGTCTTTCAGTAGTGGAGTGTTTATCAATGAAGTTCTAGGAACCCATACTTCATTAAGCCTAGACACAGCAGGGGATCATCTTCTGAGAAGTACTTCTACTAGTGCCAAGAATTATTCAGCAAGTCAGTGTAAACATATGGAGTTGCAAATTTTGTTGCAAATGTATAGAGTGAATGATATTTGGCTGCTGTCATCTCCCCTCCCAACGTTCTCCCAAGGGAACTTAGTTACTGAAAATGGAAATCCTATTTAATTCTCAGACTATCTCTTTGTCAGGTTAAAGGCCTTTTAAATTTTGTTATCCATGATTCACACAACATCTTCTACAGTTAAGTGTCTTGTTCAGAGTTGGTTGATAATGCCAGTTGGCATGTCCTCTGCATCCATTCTGGCCTTTTGATTTGTGAACTCCCAGCAAATGTTCAGCCTTGCATGTATATGATATAATATCTTATTCCATAGTTGTGTACAATGTTTCTCTTGCTTCATCTACTTTCCTTGAATTACAGATTTTTCTTCCTACTTTTCGCAAATGGTTCATCATCACTGTCACTATTCACTGTCTTTAGTGAAGGTGGAAGACATGTACTTACAGTTGCAGTCATGTAGATGATATAATGCTGCCAGTAATTTTGTATGTAGTACGTACAGTGTAATAATCACCCTATCTGAGAGAGCAGAAAACTTGCCGAAGCCTTTACTGAGTAAAGTTCAAACTATAGCTTGAGAGAAAAGAAAATGAATGAGAGGAGGGCACCGAAAGAAAATAACATATTAGTGACAACATTAAAGAACCAAAGGCAATATATTTGAGAAGGTCAACAGAGGAAGGCAGTGCATGGGAGGATTGCAGGGACAATAGGCAAGTGGGAATTATGTAATCATATTATAATTTGAAAAATAAAAGTACATCATTTTAAAAGAAATCAGGGTTAGGGAGATAGTTCAGTGGTTAAGAGTGCTTGCTGAACAGACACAAGGATCTAGGTTTCTACATCCAGAATGTACATAAAATGTGAGTTATAGTCTCACATATTAGTAATCACAGCACTAGGTTGGAGGATGGGTGTCAGGCAGAGCCAAGAAGATCACTGGGGATTGTTGTTAAGCCAATCTATTTTAAAAGGCAAGAATCTCTAGGTTCAGTGAAAAGCAGGGTTTTCTATGTCCAATAAGAGACCTTGTCTCATAAGGGAAGATACCTGGTGACCTCTTCTGGAATAACACACATATATACATATGGGCCATCTACCCAATTCAAGAGAGAGAGAGAGAGAGAGAGAGAGAGAGAGAGAGAGGGAGGGAGAGAGAGAGAGAGAGAAGAGAAAGCTGGGAGAATAGTTCAATACAGGGTAAATCCCATTAAAATGTATTGACGATATAATGGAAGAAAACACTATCTTTAGTTAGGTGATTTAGTAAAGAACTCTTCAAAAAGATGATGCTTCAAGGCCTAAATAATAAAGCTATAGTTATGAGAAAAGCCTGATAAAAGGTTATTCTGTACAAAAGAAAAGAAGTGAGTTTAGATCTTCCTATAGAACAATAAGAGGTCAGTGTGACTGAGGTTAGGCAGGGCAGAGTGAGATAGAATATATGCAAAATAGCTGTGAAAAGTAGCCACATAGCATAAATCACATCAATCTTTTTGGGAAAAACATACATTACAATTGTATGTGGTTTATTTATAGGTTAATTCATTCATAGCCATATAGTAAACCCTCAAGGATCTTAAGAGCCCAATGATATGAGCCAGTGCCAGTTATTTAAACAACTTTCTGGCTATAGTAATGAGAGAGGGTAGTGACAACCAGAAATATAATACAATGATTATGTATTACAACTGAATACAATGATTTTATTTAATGAAATCTGAGGCTATTTTAAAAACATGGCAGTCAACAGTTCTAAAAAAATAACTCTCAAGTATGATTGGCTTCTTTTCGCAAATGATCCACATCCCTCACAATTCACTTTGAGTCTTTTATCTGAAGCATTCTTGCATATTCTCTATTTCCAGTTCCTTTAATTTATTTTTTATACTCCTTTAGCTTTCAATCACCAAACCAACAAACCAACCATCCAACCAACCAAAATGATCATTTTTGTTACCCACTCCATAACATCATTATCATTATCAGTAGAACTTACATTCCCTGTTGTAGGTAATTGCTTTGCTCTATCTCCACTAAATCAAAGTGCTTGAAGAAGGACATGTAGTCTTGTAAATGTGTCCCTTTGCTAATGACTGCTATAACAAAATACTACTGATTAGGTCCTATGAAAAGTGTTTAAATTTTTCATAGTTCTGAAGTTAAAAGTCCGAAATGAAGGTGTTAGCATGTTTATTCTAAGGCATGTTTCCTTGGTTTGTAGTTGACCAACTTCTCACAAGGTCTTCACAGGCATTCGTTGTTATAAAAACATCACCACATTCTCCTAGAATTCTCCTTTCCTCTACTTGGGAAGTGCAAGTCAAACTGAATTGGGGACCACATTATGACGTCACTGTTACATAGTCATGTTTTATATATATGTTATATACTGTGTTTTATATATTGTCAAATTCTGAAGCACTGAGTAGTAAGTAAATCGTGAACATAGGAACTGATGTTGTTGATTATTATGACTGTTTATTGGTAGGGATTGAACCTATAGTTCTGTAAATGCTAAGTACACTATCTGAGACGTTTTATTTAGAGACAGGCACCTGTATGTTGACTAGGTTACCTGCAGCCTCCTAGTCTTAAATGATCCTCCTGCCTCAGCCTTCCAAATTATTGAGACTACCTGGACCATGTGCTTGATTTAGGGGATTTGAGGAACACGAACCAGAGAGTAATGATTAGTTTTATACAGTGTATGTGGAACATTGTGAGCATTCAATACCTGGTGATTGACATTACTTTTAACCTTGAGCAAAAACTATTAAAAGGTATATGATGGTTATAATTCCAATTATTTTGAATTTCGAATGATCATACTTAGAGCCGTAGCTTTGGGTTACTTTTCAGTAAAGGAAACAAGCAAGTGGCTTATTTATGACAATGAGTCAAGATTTCATGTAGATGTCTTATGAAGGGTGATCTAAACAAAACATCCCATGTAGAATTCTGAAGTGTGAGCACTAATGTGTGCTCTAGATAAGAGATGGGGTGACGTAATATCTTCCTGAGGTGTAGAACCTAAGAGTGCTGTCATTCTCTCTTCTGAAAGTATAATGCCCCCACTCTTTGTTTTGAATGGACTTACATGACCCTCTCGTCATATTACAAATTCTTTCATGTTATCCTTACAAGCTACCGTGTGACATAATTTTCAGTTGAGTCATTTTTAAGCTTACTTCTGATAACATCCCTGTTTCTTAAAAAATATCTAAACTTGTCAGAAGCCACAGTCTTCATTGTGTTCTGAAATCTTTTCACTGGATTTATGGCCTAAAACACTTTCCATGAGCTCTGTGGGATATTTTCCTTTCTTTTAAAATTCTCAGTATTGAATATTTCAGACTGTACTGTTTTCTCAATCAGAACTTAAAACTCAGTATTCCTCTGGACTGAATATTAAGAATTCCCTTTCTTCTCTAAAACAGGTATATATGTTCCATTTGGTACAGTGTTTCTTGACTCTTGGTATTTGTTTTTTTAAAAAGAATATTGGTGTTTGAATGATTCCCCCATGTATAACTGTGTTTGACTGACATATAAATTTACTCTAGACTTCTGGTGCAAGATAAGACTTTAAGACTTAATGGGTTACTTTGTATGTGTGTGTGTGTGTGGGGGGGTGTGTGCAACACTCAGTACTGCATAATACAAACTTACTCCACTATTTAACATGTAGTTAGTTTTCAGTGAAGAGCTGACAACAGATAACACACCTGAGAGTCACATTTGCACAAAGTAATTCAAAAATTAGGATAATGTTGAAACTGTAAACTTCTAGGAAACCTCTTCACATAGTTATAATACTTGGGAGCCATGAATTCCAAATTAGACTTTAACAATTGCTAAGAATAAGTAAACTGTGATGCATTAAAATTGTAATTAAACTGAATTAGTCCTCAACAGTAGTGGGAGAGTTTTATAGCACATGACACCTGCTTTGTCCTGAAGTTCAGACTTTAAATTATAAAATAATGATGTAAGATTAATAAAATTATATTATTAGCTCCAGTGATTTCAGTGATGTCACTGAATGTACCCTGAAGTGTTTTGTATAGTAATAATCAGTAATAATACTATCTTTGTAGGTCCATGAATCTGCCTCCAATACCAAGAATTGTAAAACCTTAGTACAAAAAGTGTAGAGTATGGTTGCATATGAATAATGAATATGACCCCCAAAGAGCAGGCATCATTTTCAATAATTATGAATCTATTATTAGTCTGCAATTCTGTGGAAACTACCCACTGCATACTGTCATTCTCCTGAAGAATGACAGAGGCTTTCAAAAGTAAAACAAAAACTTGGAGCTTTATTGAGAGAAAGTTGAAGGCAGAGATTTATCATTATGGCTAAGTTTTCAATAACAATAATGAAAAATGGGTAAAATTATACTGTATGCCTTCTGCTACACCAAAATGTTGTTATTAAATGAAGGTGGTAACATTTGTTGTTCGTTTAAACCAGCTAACAAATTCTATAGGTATTGACTTTTAGATCTCAGAACAGTGACTAGCCTCTCACTGAGAGTAAATAGGAGCTTTGACTCTTTATATTAGAAAACTTAAAATGAAAACACATAAATTTGATGTCTTAGAGTTAGCAAAGCTAAGCTGAATACAGGGATCTCCTAACAAGCTGATCAAGTTTTTTTCCAACTTACACAAACCAATGGGTCCCATAGTAAGACAATGAAAGTGTGCATGTCAGTGACATAGAGGGAAATAAAGTTTATGTGTGAGTGCTGGGAAAAGACTGTGGATTGTAAAAGAAAATAAGACTTAGAGATTATATATGATTAAAGTGGATTATTCTAATTGATTGGCAGATAAGAGCTTATCTTTTGCTAACTATATGATTGTAGATTCAATTCAATATGTTCAGTTTTCTTTCTTCTTAGTCAGATACTTGATATTTCCCATCATTGTATTGACTTACTGATTAAAATTTAATCTTCAAATAACCATTAAAATATTTAAATTAGAAGTGATTTCTCTCCTGCCTTCACTCTTACTTGTTGCAATGTGGTTTCTTTGGTCCCGGGCGGCCAGAGACCCAGACCCTGCCGCACCAGACCCCTCAGCTGCCCAGCCGTCGGCCGCTCAGGCCCCCAGAAATGACTCAGATGCTTATATTATCTTCATGCTGTTTGGCCTATGGCTCAGGCACTTTGCTAGCTAGCTCTTACATCTTAAATCAACACATTTCTCTTAATCTGTCTGCCACGTGGCCCATGGCTCACCTGTGTCCCTTACATGTTGCTCCTTTGGACTTCAGCTTGGTCTGTGTCTGACTGCGTCCTTCCTTTCCTACCTATTCTGATTCCTCCTCCTACTTCTTCTATGGTGCCTGTCATGGCCCAAAACAGCTCCTTTATTTAAAGATTGAGATTCACAGCATACAGAAAGGCATTCCCACATCACTTACTTATGTTCTATTTACATGCACACACACACACACACACACACACACACACACACACACAGACACACACACACACACACACACACACACACACACACACACACACACACATACAACCTAAAGTCAAAGGGCAATATCTTATCAAAATACCTGCAATGTGGATGTGGCTAAATAAAATAAATTCTTGCAATATTAACATAGTACAATCTTAAATAGCTATTAAGGATGGTGTGAGAAGCACTTCTTACACTCTCTAAATTTGGTGTAACACATTTCTAGGGGTGGGGGGTGGGATTGTTGAGGTTATCACAACTTAGGTTTTCCATTTTCCTAATCTCATAGCAGAGTGGAAATGGTGGTCCTCAACTTTCTCATCTGCAATCAGGAAATAGCCATATCTACCAACTATTGTAGATGTGTGAAATGGGAAATACTAAGTATGTAAGAAAAATGCCTTTTGTAGTAAATCATGCCAATTAAAAGCTTTTAATTTAATTTTGTAGATATTATGATGAAATGAATACCCAGTATTATGGGGAAAGTGGTATTATGCATAGTAAGTTGAGGACAGAAATACATAAGTATAATATGAACTGTGCAGATGCAACACCAAACAGTCCTTTCCAAAGAACACCCAATATAAACTTCTGCATGGAATATGGAATTAAGGTGAATAGTAATACAGAAACAGCCCAGTGTGTTGCTGTTGTGATTATAACACCATGAAACCAAGTGAGGAAGTGATATATAGGAGAAAAAAATTACAACTGCATGCATTTGCCCTAGAAAAATTTCCTGCTTACAATAAAAGATCAGATGTAGCTTGCTTGAAGGTTGTTAACAGCTACACAGACCCTTAAGGATATTCAGTGTGTTTTGACAGTCTTATTTAGATTTTTGAAAACTCACTGTGACATTACTAAAAAAAGACATGTTTTGTGACAGCATGCATGTGTGTGAGGCAGCCTGAAAGGAAAAGATAAAGATAATTGGATGATGTCCATCATTTCAGGTAAAAGATGCAATGTCACTTGGTACAGTATGGTTGCCATGGTGGTAGATGGATTGTAAATGTCTTGAATGTAGAGCAAATGCTAGTCTAATGTTTAGACAACTCATAGAACAAAAATATTATCCATCAAGAAGAATGAAATACATATATGATTTGAAAAAATACAGAAATCTCAAAAACAATGTAAGACACCAAAAATAAGACTCACAATAATAATGTTCTGTGGTGATATTTTTATATTTAATAAAACAAGTCTGGAATACTAGAGAACAGATCCACCCACATTCAAAGATAGCTTTTACCCTGAGAATGTTCTATCACAATATTTATGCAAATATAGATGATTTTTGAAGCAATATATTCCATGTAGAACAATAGGGTTTTAAAATAACTTGGAAGATATAAAATAGCTAATGAGTATATTTTAACTATTGAAAAAATAGGAAGAGTATGAAATTTATAAGCAGAAGAAAATATGTAATTTCAGATGTTTGTCATGTTGCATTTTAGAAAAATTAACCTTAATAATCACCTGGAAGACAGTTATGTAATTTATGTTTATTTGTTACATTCTCTTCTAAATTATAACTTGGAAAGAACAAAGAAATTTGGATTTTAAATGCCAAGTCTTACCAGGCTTCATTGTGTGTGCCCACAATCCCATCTGCTTGGGGGTTTGAGGCAGGATGATGACAACTCTGAGGTCTGCTTAAAATACTCATCCTGTATGGAAAATCAGAGTAAACTTTCAAAAGTAGCAACTACTGAATGTCTTTTTTATTATTATTATTTTAATATATTTTCTCTGAGTATTATGATTCTTGTAACAAGAAGTGTGAATGTGTATTTTCTCAGAGTTCAACAAACAAAAGAAACAAAATCAAATTGATAAGTAATTCACTAAGGTAAAAATAGGTTACAGATTTATAAGAAAGCATTTGAAACTCATTTCCAATAAGTCTTGCCCCATCACTTACAAATATTAAGAACCTATGGCATTTGCCAAATGTTGCCTTAAAAAATATTTAAAATTTCTTCATCAGTTGAGAACATTAACTTTCGTATGTTCTTAATACTTAGTGATATTCCAACATGTAAAATTTATCAGAGAAGTTCTTTCAGCACTAAGAACAAAGAGACTAAGCCACACAGCAGCTGAGAAACAGACTTCAATTCCAGCTTCAGTTCCAGAGTTTAGACCCAGTGTCCCTGCCATCTAGAGAACAGACTCTATTTTTCTTTTTATTTATTCTTCTCACCTATATTATATCCCAATCACAGTTTTCCCTTGCTCCTCTCCTCCAAGCCCCTCCAGCACACACACCCTATTCCCAGATATACTACTCCTCCTTTTTCCCTCTAGACTACGGCAGGCCTCCCAGGGATATCAATCATACATGGCATATGAAGTTATAATAAGACTAACATCCCCTCTATTAAAGGTGGACAAGGCAACTCAGTAGGAGGAAAAGATCCCTAAAACAGGCAAAAGAGTCAGATAACCACTTCTCTCATTGTTAGTATTCCCACAAGAACGGATTGTTAGTCAATGGCATGGTAAGCTAAACAGTACAGTAAATGATTTTTAAAATGCAAAAAATGAAATATTTATACTAATTGTAGACTCTATGTGATAGTGGAAAAATATATTGAAAGAAAATAGCAATAATATTTAGTCAAGAAAGGAATCAATAAAGTTAAAAAAAAAAAAACCAAAATTCTAAGATTTTCAAACACAAAATGAATTCAACATACTCATCTGAATACCCTTTTATTTGGTTGAACCCCATATCAACTTTATTCCTGGTTTGATAATCACATGAGAGTCTGCCTTTGAAACCAGCCCTATGTACAGCTGAAGCAGTAAAGCAGGAGGATATTTCATGTCTGTGGAATACATGAAATGGCACGATCATATGAATCATCCATTGTAATCACGACATTGATGCCATCCTTTTCATGTACATGGCATCTAGTCTAGAAAGCAGGCACCTATCATCACTACCACAAGCACCCATCTTGCAGGGAAAGATTGACTACTTAATTTCAGATGCTTCTGAGAAACTTGATAAAGGAAGCATTAGGAATAAGAGGCAGTGCAAATAAGAAGTCTGATTTATAAAAATCAACTCATTTCCCTTGTTAGCCTCCCTGTTTGGTGCAGGGATAGTTGAAACAATTTGTAAGGCTCATGAGAAATAATTTTGGTATTATCCTTTGTGTTGCCCTCTGAATCATTATGTTTTTGAGGTATTTATTTGTCAATTCCTCTTTTAGTGGGATAAATCTGACACATTGTCTGATAAGTTTGGGTACAAAGTCCCATGGCTGAAGGAAAATGATGTGTATATCTTGAGCAATGATGTATTTCCATAACACTGAACTTAATTTTTCAAGACTCTCTAGTTATTATTATGTAGTTTGATCCTTTACCCTCAAATGTGATTTGAAAAATTATATTTATTTCTTAAAATCAGCTACATATTTACCATGTAGTTATTCAATATTTATTTGATAATTAATTGCTGAGAAAGCAAGCCTTCTTGTTTACAATTGTTTAATACAGTAATAATGTCTGTAAGGCCTATCACCATCTACTTTTCTCTGCTGGACTTGGTCTATAAATAGCTCTGTAAAATGATGGGCAGTTTTCAAGGCTTGTTGGCATGGAATCAATAAGTGGCAGACGGGACCACATGAATCAATTAGACTTTCCCTGGAAGGTTACCATGGAAGCTCCAACTCCTCAGAGAACCTCACTTCTCTCTGAGTAGGAATCTCTACATTTCTTTAATTAGAATGAATGTAGTTTATTTAGTAATGGAAAATTTATTTGAGCAAATTCTGTGAGGCGTCAGACAAAATCCAGCCAGTCATTCATGCTCAGAAGAAACACATGTGAGGATTCAGGCATTTCTAATACAAACCTTTTCTAAAAGTTAAAGGAAAATATAAATATATTCATATTTTGGAAATGAGCTTCATTTGATTACAAATACAAAGCACTTGACTTGGCATTCTAATAACAAGCAGTGGTCCTAGATCAACTTCCACAGTGGGTGTAATAATTTATTTAGTTACTCTAATGTACCAACTGCCTATTAGTGTTGATAATAATTTAGTAAAGGCATGTCTTTACCCCATGTTAGTAAAAACTGAGAAATATTCATCAGTTTTGAGATACCCCTTTTGCAAAGCCTAGAGGTCACAGAGTTAGACTCATTTGCGGGAGGTTAGTCACCTTCTAGCCTGTGTATTTACTTATATGGTAGTTTGGGGAATTGCTATCTTTAGGGAATCTGTCATTGTAGTGACCTTTGTGGTACTTTTCCACATTTCATACATGCTGTAAAACAGACAAGGATAATCTGAGTAAATAATACTTACTTATTCTCTTGACAAATGAACAATTTACAGTTAAGCATTTTTCATACACCTCACTTGTTAACTTTACAAGTATGTTGTTAGCACATGCTAGTCCTGTTGGTTTAAAGAAGAAAAAACAGCTTACAAAAAAAAGGCAGTGATCCAAGTCAATAGACCTCCCTGTCTGAGAAGGAATGAACATGATGTTGAGGAAGCTTGACTTCAAAGCACTTGCTCTAATTCTGATCCAGAGGTACTCAGCTTCAACAGAAATCATTTGGCACACATGTACCACAGAATGCATGACTCAGTGTTGGACAGGATATAAAATAAAATGATAAACATAAAAAGTCCCATTCTGTGGACCTTATGCCTAATGCACCTCCAGAAACTGCTGCTTGTGAATACTTGAGTGACCCATTTGCAAGCTGTTGGGGAGTTTAAATCTGCATGAAGTTTATGCACAGTCTTTAAATTAACACAGTAAGTGATTTTTGTTCCCTCATTATCTCTGATGCTGTAACACTTATTTTGTGTCGATGCTGTTTAACATTACTTAGCAAGGATAATATAAAATAAACTGTGTTCTTCCTGTCATTGAAGCACCACACAATGAGAAAATAAGTGTGTTTCAGGGTGGTGTTTTGTCTTACTCACAAATGATAAAGAAAAGTAGCCTTGACAGCATATCCAACTCCCAAGAATGGTTACCGTAGCCATATTCACCACACTCAAAAGGGACATACTCCTGTAGTTCATGCCTGACTCCTCATCAGATTTTGTTCCAATTTTCGACAGCCAAAGTTAGCAGAACTGTTGTTACCAAATAGCTTTCTGATTTCACTTGGAATATCAGATAGACATTAAATTAATCTGACCCATCCTTTTTTATAAACTGTATTAATTATATTCATTATAACAATAAGGGACCCATGATTAAGGACAAAAGTATCTGCCATCTTTTCTTAAAAAATAAAAACTGAGACAACATCTCACTATGTAACTCTGGCTATCTAAGTTGTAGACAAGGCTAGTCTGAAACTCATGGATATCCACCTACCTCTGCTTCCCTGTACTGGGATATAAAAGTGTGCAGCACCATCCTTGGCTAACATCAATCTTTTGACTATGTTGTTCATATTAAATAAGTTACTCAGACTTTCAATCATAATTTTTTTAATTCAGCTTTCAATTATGAATTGCAATGCCGGTCAATAATAATGAGCACCCCTGGGTAATCTAAGCATTTCTGCCACAGTCCTTTCTCATTAATTCCTCATGTATTGGTGGTTGAACTGGGGGCTTCCTACATGCTAGGATAGTGCTCTACCAGCTGAACTATCTCCCAACCCTGTATGTCCAGGATTTTAAGAACTGAGCAAGATGAATACCTGTAGTGGTATCTATTTATTTGTATGAAAGATTGGTGGTGGGATTTTTATTCAAATCATCGATAGTTCTTTTCAATAAGAAATGGCATTTTGTGAATTTTCTAGATATATTTTTAACATTCCTATGATAAAATTTCCTGATGTTAAGGGTGAACCCGTTACCATAAAAAAACACACCAGTCCCTACTTCATTTCTTAGTTGAAACCTTTAGCTGTGTTGCCTCAAAAAGGCAAGAATCCATGATTACATTTTAAAAACATGGTTGCTGTGATCTTTAATGCATTAAGCCAAACTCCATGATAACTGTAGCTGATTTTCAGAGAAAAAAAAAATATGTTTATAACTATTGAACTGGAAAACTTGAAGAAACAACTCTACTGTTTGATTAATTTAGCACACAAAAACTTCAAAGGCATTTAAGATGAATAAAGCAACAAGGAAGTAGCTGTCTAATTTTCTGAAAGGTGAAATATGATTGTATCTATATGTTAGGATTCTGGAAATGTAAATATCCTTTTAAAAATCTAATGCTTTTTTCTCCTGCATTCTTCCAAATGATGATGGCTGCTTGTTTCTCAGAGTACCCTTTACAGAAAAAAAAAATGAGGATGAAATAAAATATCCCTTTGAAAACAAGTTGTGTGTGCGTGTGTGTGTGAGGATGCATGCATGTACATGCATAATTGTGTGTGTGCAGGTTCCTGTAGAGGCCAAGAGAGAGTGTCAAATTCCCTGACACTAGAGGTACAGGTTTTGACCTCTCTTTATGAGTTCTAGGAAATGAACCTGATTACCCTGAAAAAGCAGCAAGCACACTCAGGGGATTAGCCATTTCTCAGCCACATCAAACATTCTTATGAAGTACTTGATATTTCTTTTTTCTGCTAGCCACTTTTTTGTCTATTAAAATATAAAGACTTGTCAAAAGTATGAAGACTAACAACACATTTATCTCAAAGGTGATTTTTCTAAACTTGGAGAATGAATCATATCTTTCTGTTTTTAGAGTGCAAGCATTCCAATTATCAGGCTTTAGGAATTATTATGATTTTGTTTTATGTCAAGTATAGATGAATCCTGTTACAAGCGTTGGCCTGTTAAATAAAGAATTTAAATGATAAGGATCAGTACTTGAGTTTACAAGGGCATCCAGCTTCCTTAAATGATGGAACTTTCTAGTTCATCTCTGTCCATCATATTTCACAAACCTGAGACCCTCCTCTCCTATTCCCTCTCGGCTCCCTTGAGGCTACCTAAAACAACAGCCAACATTTAATGAGAACCTTCTGCCTGCCAGGATAGATGGTATATTTTAACCCCAAATATCAATTTAGTTCTATATATAAAAGACATGCTATTACATTTGCCATTTATACTGTCTACTTAAAGAAAGAAAGCTTGTATCACAACCAAAGTCATAGTGACAGTGTGGAGTTAGTAGCCAGTATGGGGATTGATTCTAGAGTGTTTTAAATAGACTGTCATTCTTGATGTTGTCCAAAGACATCATCTCTGTCTCTGTGTACTTCAGCCATTGCTTCTATGTTACCACTACTGTCTAGCCCTTCCCATTGAAGTTTAATAAAAAACAATCACTTATATATCCATACTCCATTTGTAGCCACTATTTCCAAAAGGACAAAGTCCAGTGTGGCAGAGAAGACCTTTGTCTTTGGTTTTCTATAAAACTCTAATTCAGTGTCTGGCTTAACTATTCTGATTGGCATTGGCCATTCGAATCTTATCCTAGCATCACCAGAGAGGCACACGCTTCATACTCAAATGTTCTTATGGAAGGCACAGGACTTTGCAATACAACTAGCCTCTTTTCTCTTAAGCATTGCAGCCCACCTCTGATGCATTTCTGAGAATCTTATTAAGCTCACTCAACTTCCTTATCCTGTTATTTCCTGCAAAGAGTTTTTAAGTACCAAGTCTCAGGTCTTGTCCTGTCATCTCTCTCTTGAGCCATATGGTCAGGATTCTGCTCACCAGTTATTTCTGTGTTGATAAACTCAATGATGTGAATGTTCTTCACAAATGAGCATCATATATTTTTAAGCTTTCAGATCAGTCTCCTTTACAGAAGGATATTCACCCTGACCTCCCAATGGTCTCCTCCTACCCCCTTTAAGAGCTTCATTCTTGTCTCATTTTCTTGATTACACCTTATTTTTTTTTCATTTTTTTTTGTTTATTTAAAAATGTTTTTCCCCATATATAACCCTGTTTTCCCTTTCCTCCTAGAATACGTAGATACATGAGGGAGAAAAAAATGAGTAAGAGATGAATGGATGGATAAATGGATAGGTAGATAGATGGATGTGAATATGAGCTAGTAAATAATAAATACTTTTCTACAAGGATAATCTTTACTTATTCATATTATGATATTGCCTCTCTAATCTTAAACATATATGTAGAGGGTGCAGCTGCACTGTCCTCGTTAATCACATGTAAACTAAAATTATTATTTCATCTTTTTTATTTTTTCTGTACCTGAAATTTATTAATGAAAAAATCATATCTCTAAGTTACATTGATATGACTTGGGGCTACATTTGTTATAACAAATGCTGTTGACTATTTCAGGAAGATACAATCAATAAAGTAGTGTGTATACATGATTATTATTTGTCACCATCTCTGACTGTCGAGATCTTATTAGTCACCCTATGTACTAGTTTTATGACCTCATGAAAAACACTTAACCTTGTGAATCTTACTAAATAAATATACATGGCTAAGTTAATATATACAAAATATATACGTATTTTAGACCTGGCCCCACATGCTCTGCACATTTGAACTATTTTCCCTTTGACTGCCTTTTTATTTGTACCTGTATTAGATATGTTTTAATTAATCACGAAGAGTGTCAAA
This sequence comes from Phyllotis vaccarum, assembly GCA_033318265.1. Taxonomy (NCBI): domain Eukaryota; kingdom Metazoa; phylum Chordata; class Mammalia; order Rodentia; family Cricetidae; genus Phyllotis; species Phyllotis vaccarum. The sequence goes on along the minus strand of JARWLC010000015.1, from coordinate 95,189,577 downwards.
TGTTAGCAAGCATTCTAGTCATTCCAATAATGCCATCCTATACATTTTTTCCATTAATCACACCAGGAACATCACCACTCTAATTAAAGTGCATAGAATTCCAAACAGACAACTATGGAGCTTGATTTCAAACTCATTTCATTCTGAATATAAATGTGGCCCTCTTTTAATATCCCTGGGTCAATCACTTTGATCCATAGTTTTATCTCAGTTTATGGAAGGTGCCGAAAGTTAAAATACATTTTCTCTATTTCACAATTTCTTACAGTTGCAAACAATAGCCCTAATCCTGTTTATCTAGGTAGTCTTTGGGGAAAGGCTTACATTTTTTTCTATCTCAGATCAAATACAGCAGATACTGAAAGATGCCAAGCTCTGAATGTTCTCTGGGGACCCTGTGTTTACAAGCTAGGAACAGCTTTGACTTTGCATATGTATGCTTAAAAAAAATCCCTGTCATGGGAAATGTAGCCTGTGTCTTTCTGTAATAGGAGCCCCTATAAGAATTTCTACTAGAGTAAACGCCCAATCAGGGACATGGCTTTCCATCAGGTATCTGATATTTGTGAAAGTGTGACTATTTGGATGAAAGTCTTACCTAAATTGAGTTTGAATAGTACATATTCTCTAAGTCTTAAGATCCTTCAAAAAAAAAAATCCTACTTTTCTTGGAATTAACAGACTAGTCTAGTTGTTACTGTTATTGTTCTTTTTAAAAGTCTTAGAAAATAGAAAAAGGTCTCATCTTGTGGTGTCTAACAGAAAGAACAGCACCACTGCCTCTGCTAGGAAAGAGTGAGAAAGAAAATGAACAATGTGATAGCTCCATCCACAAGGGCTCTATCCCCACACCCTAAAGTCCTCCTAAAATAATATGGTGGTCATTAAATTGTACATAGGAATTGTGAAAAATACATTCAGTTCATAGCAAGTTAATATTTTGTTTTTGATGTATAACTAATACACAATATTGAATATATCTGCCTCTTTCCTTTTATTTCTAAGCCTGTGTGTGTGCTCTACACACACATACACACACACACACACACACACACACACACACACACACACACACACACACACACACACTTCTATTAAATTTGAATTCTTTTCTTTCTGGGTAAATGTAAATGCTAGAGGCCAATGGAGATGTTCCTCATCCTGAGGATAAAAGCTGCCCCACTAAGCTAAAGTGGAGCTTAAACCTAATTCATCTTAACAGTAAAACCCAGGAGTCAGATATCAGGGTAAAAGCCTGAAATAATCAGGAAAGAAGAGGAACTGCCACAGTTTCTTCCTACCTCCCTAGTTTTTTAGACCAAAAATGGCCAAAGATCCTGTATCCACCCTACCTTATCACTTCCTGTCACCTCTCAGTACAGACCTCCAGACCTCTATGGTTAAACTAGTGGCTGGCTCCACACTCTGACTCCAAGCAAACTTTATTTGTCAGACCACAAACAAAATATCACACAACTCTATAAAGTGCTGCATATGTAGCTTGTGCTCAATTTGGAGCTAGCAGACAAACAACAGTCTGCAATCCCTTTGTGTTCTTCCTGTTTCTGGTCCTGGACATAGATATCTTTGTTCTTCTATGTGCCAAAATAAGAGCCCTAAGCTCTTAAATCCCAGAAATTTCCTTCACATCTTCTCTTTTGGCTTCTGCTTTGATTTTTTTAATGATTAGGCTAGATTACAAGAAGAATATCTATATGAGGAAGATATATTCATCTATAATGGCTAAAAGATTACTAAGATTCATGATTAAACATTTTTATGTAGCAAACCATGCAATTTATTTAATATAGTGTTGATAGCCTTCACTTTTAATAATAAGAGTTGGCTCCACATCTGAGAGATCTAATGTCTAATAATCACCTCTTATGGTCCTAGACATAGCCAAATTTGATGTGCTCATTAACAGTATTTGAGCCTTTAATATCAGCAGAGGTATTTTATCTTTATAAATAATAGTGACACTACCTTTTAGTGTAATTGCTAGAAAATGAATGCCCTGGGATTAATATCTATGCTTTCATCAAAAGAATACCTATGTATAATAGAATCATCTTACATACCTTTATGAGCAACATGGCCAGATACTTTATATCAGATATTCACCTATCCTTAGACTAAGCTCTGATAAAATCATAAAAATAAAGAAAACCATTTAAACAATATGTACTTTTAATACTTTTTACTTTATCTATTTTGTAATATAAATATTATTAAATTTGGTAGACCTTAAAACTAGGTTATGGACTTTTCTTAGTAGACAACTAAGTAACTATGTGAAATAAAAAAACTAACTGCAAATACGTTTTGATATTCTTGGCTCTAAAATACTTCATTGTCTCCTTATTACCCATCACAATGTCCAAATTATTGGGGGAATCTCAGTTATCCTCAGGATAAACCTCTTTACATTTCTCTGTTTCATTCTTACATTCCTGTTAAATTGGACATGCATCATAAGGACTACCTACTTTCTCTTACTCTCCTATTGTGTGTCTACATGAACAGCCGTTAATGTCTGCCTTTGCAAAGGTCTCTTCTCTAATATAAGTAGCAAGTGCTCTGTTTCAAACGCTCCTAATGAGTAATTCCCTCCTACTATGAATTCACCTAGATGCGGTATTTGTTCGTCCCTAAATATTCTTATCTCATGAATCATTCAAGTTAGCCAATTTCATTTGAGAGTACCTGTGATCTTCTTCCCTGTGTGACTTTTGAACAATAGATGTTTATGGGACACTTATTGAGAGCCTGTTCTATGCAGGTGCTAGAGCTTAACACTGAATGAAATGGTAATAACAACAGAGATTCAGCAGCAATCTTTGAAAGGTGGAATATGTCTGTAATATGTGACAGGAAATATAATAGATATTTTACAACAAATTTATATGTGCAGGATGAAAAAAATGCTTTAAAATACAAAGGAGATTTCAATTAAGATATGACTCATAATAAACTACTTTTCAGTTTTTCATGCATTTTATACAAATAGATAAATTAAAAATTGAGTACTAAGAAAATGCATTATGTCATCAGAAGGTTCAACACCATAAACATCAGAAAAGTGTATCAAGAGTTCCACATGGTTGTGGTGTTTTACCATGGTGGATACTGGAATGGAACATGGCTGCAGTGGTGGACAGGTAAAGATGATTCTGTAGAAATGATTGGAACAATCGGAAAAAATGTAAAGTCAGAGAAAAATATATGCCTTAACAAGGAATTTAACTTTACTAACCAATTTGTGGTCTTGATCAAAGCATTTGGCTTAAGCCTATATTTCCTCTTTAGTAAAAAGGAGACCAAATGTATTTTACTTCAGTATTAGTTCCCTTTTTATTAATGTGATAAAATCCATGCCCAAGAGCCACTTATGGAAGGTTCCAGAGTGTTAGAATCTATAATTGCGGGGGGGGGGGGGATTGCAGCAGGTAGCAGAAACAGGAACGAGGCTGATAACATTTTACCTCACACAGAAAGCACAATAAGGTTATAAAAATCCATAAAACTCACCCTTAGTGATGGTGCTTTCTCTAAAAACGCTTCACCTACTAACGGTTCCATAGTTCTCCTACATACATTGCCACCAACTGGAAACCACGTGTTAAACACCTGAGCCTATGGAGGATAATTCTATTTAAAACTACAATCTTAAAGCCACTCTTTCAGCAAGTGTGTGAATCTGATGAGATTTCATGAATAAAAAGTATATAACACATTGAATTATATTCATCACCATCGTAGTATGGTATTATAGGTAGTATTATAGAATGAATGAGCTAGAGAGAAGAGTAAATAAGAGTAACAATAATTCTTATATGTATATTGTATGTTTTTATTTGCTCTGATATTTATTCAATAGACAGGCAGGATGTTTATTAGTGGCTGAGTGAAACTGACCTTGTCTGCGATTTTAACTAGAATTTGATCTATTAGTTAAGAAAGAAAAATAATACCCCTTCCTTTTCACAGGGTGTGAGATATTTACTTCCTTCAATAGAAAGAAATAATATATACTATCTGGCTTTATGTTGTAGGCATAAGTTTTATTTTTTATTTTAATGAAAGAGTTGGGGGTTTTAGATAAAGATGGGATGCATATTGGAGACAGATAGGTTTTTAGGGTTTTATTTTTTTACCTTTAAAACATATCTTTATCTCAGTCCCAACAGGTAGATATCAATAATCTTGCTTACCAGATGAGAAGAATAAAGGCTTAGATATAAAGTAATGTTTCTCAGGGTCACCTGGGTAAAAAAAAATGGCACATTCAGAATTGCAGTTTCATGTTTTGGACTCCAAATCCCACAGTTTTGCCAGCCCTACCAGTTTTGAAAAATCAGTGGTTTGAAAATCAATTGATGAAGAGGACTGTTTGCAAGTTCTTGGGCAGTAAACAAGAATCATTCACTTGAATCTCAACACCCTAGAGGTGATTCTGATGATGGTGGGTATCCTCTCTGCACACACTCCTGAAAGCTGAAATAGAGTTGTCACACATTGTTTACAGATTAGAGTTCACTGGGTCACACAGTTTATCACATGTCCCTTTTCTCACTGTAGACATAGAAACGTGGAAAATTTATCTTTTCTTATGAGTAGTGTGGGTGTTTATATCTTATTGAATTTCAGGCCCTTTATTCTCTCATGTGTATGTTATATTTTTGTTCACCACAGGTAATATCATCCCATTTTGAGCTATTAGGTGGCAATCTTTTAGTGATATGCTAAGATATGTTCCTCCTTGGTATTAGAAAAGAAGAATACTAGAAAGAGAAGGGAGAGTTTCACTTATGGCTTCCTTCTATTCTGATGTTAAGTTTATTGACATATTATATATAAAATATGTCATTTTATATGTATATGTGTAAAAACTGCTTATGGCTATGAAAAACGTAACACAGAACGTGAACGCATACTATTGAATATGTTAATTTATAAAACTCCTGGGATTGTAGTCATGGTTTTTTGTAGTTCACTCTTAATATCTTTGTGATTCTGGAATATGTTTCAGTTACAATTTTAAAAACTTAGAAAAGAAAAAAGAAAGCAAAAATCTGAGAAACTTCAATGTTTGTGATGCTGGATAAATTAGACATTTTACTTTCTTCCTTATACAAAATAAATGTTATGAAGAACACAAGACACTTGATTCTTTCAAGGGCATGACTGTATCCATGGATATCATCTATTGAGAACAGACTGTATAATGGATAACATCTTTCTCCAGGAGAATTCCATTGTAATAGGAGTGGCAGATAAAATAGATTTGATAGAGGAGCAAGTACCAACAGCAATGTACATTTCTTAGTGGTTTCTGTGTGCTAATTCATATCTGAAGCACTTAGGAATAATGCTGCATTTAGTGTCATTGAGGTACCTCACTTTATTTTCCTATTTTTAAAACATCATTTTTTTTATTCTTGGGAATGTCATATGTATATATATATATATATATGTATATATATATGGCATATATATGTACATACACAAATATATGACAAATAAAATACCAGTATGTCATTTCCCCCTAAACATACCTCCTAACTTATTCAACATATCTCCATCATAAATTAATGTCCTTTTGTATATCTGACTAAGCAGAGTTAGTGCTACCCAAATGTGCTTTGGTACTCACTGAAAAATGGGGAAACTATCAGTGGCCACACCCCCCTGAAATAATGATTCTCCCTCAGTTAATGTGAACTGCCAGTGGTTTCTCAGTAAAAGGTGTTGTTTGGAGATATTCTACCCTATATAGTCCTAAATTTTGATTGGCTTTATCTTGTGCAGCCTTTGTACAGGTAAACATAGATGTTTTGAGTTCATGTGTGTGATATTCATGTCATGTCCCAAAGACACAATGTTATTGGATTCTTCTCCTCACTCAAACTGTTACATTATTTCCACTTCTTCTTCTATGATGTTCCTTCAGACTTGGGGAAGTAGGATTTTAAGAAAAATTCTCAACTTATGGCGGAATCTAAAGAATGAAAACCAGGGTTACTTAGAAAGCAGGTAGGAGAGTAAGATTGTCTTCCCAGGTGAGGGAGCACCCATGTTCTCAACACTGTCTTTGATTCCTATCTAAGCATCAAAATATCTAGAGATATGGCAATAATAATGAGTCATTTATGAAATAAAATTTGGAGAGTAAACAAAAGCCTGCCCTAAAATAAATCTTGCAATTTATTAGTTAGAGAAAGAGGAGAAGAGACAAATGAGAAAGAAGAAAAGGAGGAGAAGGAAGACGAAGATGAATGTACTGACTAAAAATATATCATTGAAGCAATTCCCACATCTAGGCATCTGAGGTCCAACAATGAATGCTAATTTAAAGTAATATTAGACAAATCTGTGAACTTGAATTTTATGATTGATTCTAGGGATTATTGGTATGTGGATTTGATTCAAGAGACTTTGATGCTCATTGTGTTATCCTCGGTGCCTGACTTTGTAGCAAAAAGCTTATAATTTCAATTAAAATTTTGATGTATTTTAAATTGCTTTAGTGGCATTTCTGTGACTAACAATATTACTTGAATATTTTAGAATACAAATAAGTTATAGCTTGTGGAGAAATTTTAGAAACACAATATCCTCTTTCTGCTAGAAGCTTTTGTAGAAAATCACATCAAAAGAAAACTTCCATTGTTTAAAAGCCCATTTATTTACATTGTATCCATGTATTTTTTCAAAGATAATGACACAGTAGCTAAGAATACTTCCTGGAAAAAAAACACAATTAAACATAATGATGGTTTACTCACAGCATGTCAAACCTCCAAAAAGGGAGATGAAGAAAAAGAAAATAACTCTAAAATCAACATTCTTTTTTTAAAATGTCTAAATGAATTTTACATGAATAGACAAGCAAACCTATTCATGTGTCCTTTTTAGAACTAGATAAGATGTAAATAAAATGTTATTCAACTACATTAGTTTTCTAATAAACTCACAAGTGGAATTTACAGGTAATTCATCAAAATAAAATTTGTGGTTCAAGTAAGTACAGTCAAAAATTTGAAGCGAATCTTGGGTATCTTTAATATTTTTACAAGGTTAAAATAAATGTAAGTTCATGTTCATAAATTAGTAAGACACTAGAAGTTTTTTACATTTAAATTCTGTATTAAGCGCTACCAACCAGAGCAGGAAGTTCCTCTGACCACAGATGAGAGCAGCACTAATCCATGGATATGAACATACATGTTTAAATACAATTTGATAACATGACTTTTTAGCAAAACATTATTAATAAGTTCTTCCTTAGAGCCTATGCCTCCCGTGGCCATGGGCTTTATTCATGTTTACTGTGTCAAATCTGCATTCCTGCTTGTGGACCAGACCTATGATCCAGTCAAAAGAGTGGATAGTTATTCCCCAAACACTCTTGTCATAATTATATAAATAGACATATTTTGCCCATAAGGTTAATATATTACATTAAGGATCCAGAATTAGGTAGAATTATTAATGTCACTTCTTCCCCACCAGCTTGCATAGAAGTTTCTAGCACTGTGAATACTGGTCAGCAAGAAGACAGTACCTTGGTCATTTCAAAACTGATTTCTCTATTCTCTTGAAGCTCAAGTGTATGGTGTCTTCATCTAGCTAAGGTGAGCAACCAAAACTTGTATGTTGATAGCCTTTTCCCCAAGGCTTTTCTGAAAAATAACTCTGAGAAAGGTCACCCATGCTTATCTGGCATTTAGATTTTCGTTTATTACCACATGTATTCAAGGGCTAAAAAATGTTCAAGGGCAACATCCTTCTTCCATATAGGATACCTCTGTTCAAACTCTTTAAAACATATTTATATTGTGAAGAAGCTGGTGGTAAATATAAGCCATCTTTGTACATTCTTAATGGTGGTTATATAACCACTTCCACCAATTTCTTCAACTCCCTGATCCCAACCTGACTTCAACGATTTTTTTTTAACCTATAACCACTATCTCCATTTTTTTCATACTACAAGTATTCTACTGTCCAGTGTGATGTGAATAAGTTATTCTAAATACTCAACAGCAGATGAAACATTTATATAAATTGTTCCCCTTCAACAGATACACACTTCTCAAAAGATCATGTGGAAGATTGGACAGAAAGAATAAAAGGGCATGAGGAAGGGGAGGGGGTGATGTAAAGTGCTGTCTTCTCTACATGAAAGAGCTGTCATGCAAGTAAGCCTTGCTATGGCTGTGGTTGATGAGACAAGACCTGTGCAAAGTCAAGCCAGTTAACTATTTTCTTGGAGAGCAAAGACTGGGTTGGAGGCTACATCTGTGCCCCTTAACGAAGAGCTGTTGGCATTTGATGGATATTGAGTGAGGAAGAAGTACTCTTCTTTAGAGAGATGTGCATTGAATGCTCAGTGAATCTTCACACAGCAAATGGGAAGCCCTAAGTGGACTCCATGGATTATTAAAAATAGAGGACAAGAATTTGGGAGGGGTGTATTAGGGGACAAGGATGGTATTTGGGAGAGGCAGTGGGCATTGGATGTGGATATGCCAATGACTAAAAATGTTTACATAAATCTTTCAAAACATAACGTAATTTAAATTTGAAAAACAGTTGAATGTTGAGACAGCAAAAATTCTAAATGGACCTCTAAAATTTCTTTTGAATTAATAGATACTAATAAAGATTTATTTGACAATCTATATTGAAAATTATTTTGTCTTATACAGTTTCTCATATTTAAATCTTATTCACGTTGTCTCCCTGATAATTAAGTACCCATAGCTAGCAATGGAATGAACAGTTTTCAAAATGTTATTTCTCTGAGTAAGATATATTATATACACATGGAATGAAACCCACTCCTTTAGCTGACTATTTTTGTGGAACTCTCCAGGGAATGTTAGTAACCCAAGGCCAATTTGAAAGAACACTGTGTCACAGAGGGTTTGTAAGAGTGTTCAGAACTGATGAAGTAGCTAAAAGTCAAAAGAAGACATTCTCATCATAGCCCTCTCACAGAGACCAATAGAGACCTCTTACAGAGGCTAATCTCTTTCAGGAGGCTGATTCTACTTTAAATGACCTCAATGTCTGCTGTATTATTCTATATATTTCCCTCTCCCTTAACTTTTAATATTCATAGAAATAACAAAGGAGTAGTATTGTAGGAGATATTATCTTCTAACTTTTATATTGTAATCTCTGACCATCTTTAGTTCATTGTCTCTACAGTGTAAAAAAACTGACGTGTCCTCTTCCTTAATAATATAATAAAAATGCATTTTACAGCTCACACTCAAAAGTCAAGCTATTCAAAAACGTTTGCTGCTGATGCTGCCATAACTGAATACTTAAACAGTGGATTCATCAATACAGTTAAGTTGTCTCAGAGTTCTAGAAGCCAGATATCAGAACAGAGTTCTATCAGCATTTGTTCCTTTAGAGCACTGCCACCAGACACACATCGTTTTATAATCTAGTTTCCAGTGACTATATAGCTATGTTGTACCATCCTCAATTATCAGAGATGTGACTCCAATTGCTCTTCACATTCACCTGTTCTTTTTCAAGTACGTGTGTCTTCCACTCTTCCTTTTACTTTTGCTCCCCCCTCCTCTTCCTCTTTCCTCTCCTTCTTCATCTTTTAAGTGAAGGCACCAGTATGAAAGTCTGGCTCACTCTGATACTTTTATTTCACCTTAACATCATTTTAAAGATCGTATCTCAAGATAAGTCCACATTCTGAATTCTGTATGTGAAACTCTAATCTACTTTTGCATGGGGAAGATATGAAACCCATAACAACCTAAAAAGTGAAGTATCTCAATGCACTATCCAAGTAATAGTGCTACCCTAATGGCAGGCACTCAGTATTACTTTATTTAATCATTTTGACAACCTAATAAGGTTGGTGTCATCTCCATTTAAGTAAATGATGCTTTGTAATCAAGAAAGATCAAATTATTAAGGCAATGTGGCTAGTAAATATTGGACCTGATATTCAGGCCAGGATACAAAAAAATCTGTACTGTAATTTTTCAAAAAGTAGCTTATATGCTTTTCCATAGGACATAATTTCATATGATAATTTATTACTGTGTATTCTGGACCAAGAAACCCAAAATACTGTTGGTCACAAATCCTACATTTAAAAAAAAAATGTTGGTTAAATAAGAATAAGGAAAGCTGTGTCACTTACTTTCTGATCATGGAAGGAAATGATGTATTCTGGTCCTTGGACATTAATTATATCTTGTTTAGTATGTGGCCTTCCCTATAAATGAAAAATGTCATTGTGTACTATCATCACTTACTCTGAGATATGGCAGGAATATTTTATTCACTGAAAGACTCTCAATCACTAGATCCATCCAGAGAAGGTCTATATCACCCACTATATTTAAAATACAGAGGTGAGTGCAACCACATGAATGGTAATAATATATTTCTCAGCAGACATGAGGCCTATACAGGGTGTGCAAACCTAGCCAGCTCATGAAAAGTCATATGGCACACTCAGAAATGTCACCTGGAAAATCAGAACTCATGTTAAGTGCTCATTCTTAACTTTAGTTCACAGAAAGGCAAGAAAAGATAATTAGAACAAGGGCAGATGCATAAATGTTAGAAATGACTGGGAAAACACACATCAAATGAAAGAACCTTGTCTTAGTTCTCTCTCTCTCTCTCTCTCTCTCTCTCTCTCTCTCTCTCTCTCTCTCTCTCTCTCTCTCTCATGTGTGTGTAGAAATGCTTCATGGAAGCTATGACTTGAGAAATGAATTAGTGAGGATGTGAGAACACATGATATTTTGCTTTTTGTACTCATTGTGATGGGTATCCGATGTTGTTTCCGCTCCTGTACACTATTCAGACACTCAGTTCCTCCAATTTCTTTTCAGTGGGAAGCTATAGGGGTATTGTGCTGCTTCATTGTAAATAATTGTCCCACCCATTGGTTTAATAAAAAGTGCTGATGGGCCAAAAAAGGCAGGAAGTGTGGGCGGAGCTACCAGACTAAAAACTCTGAGAACAGGAAGCACAGAGCAGAAAGCCAGAGAGAAGCCGGAAGAATCAGAGGACAACTATGCTGCTCTAAAGAAAGGTACCGAGCTGCATGGCTGAACAGGAAGAATCATGGGTTAGATGAAGGGTACAGAGTTAGCCAGTTATATGCCTGGGCCTGAGGCCAATCAGCCTAAAACAATTGTAAACATCTGTTTGTCTCTGCGGGTCTGCGGGTCTGTGGGTCTGTGAGCCTAAACCTTGAGGTTAGGCCCGAAAGTTCAGGCCAGAAACCTCATACTACAGGAATCCTCTTCTAAGAATGACCAGCAGCAAAGACTTTTGCTTTTTTCAGGATTCTCCAGAGGAAAGAAAACAAATGAGAATATATTTGCTTCTATTATCTACAGATATGTGTCTATATTATATAAGATGAGCAATGTGCAAATGTATAGATACACACACACACACACACACACACACACACACACACACACACACACACACATACTCACACACCTCTTTACTGAGAGGCCCTATAATCATATATTAATAAACTGAACTAAAGACTCTGGAATGCCGGTGGTGAATTCAAAGTCAGTCCTTAGTGCTGAGAGCCAGGAGGATCAAAGGCAGAATATAGGATGAGATGGCCAAAGGAATCTAAATATCAATGTCTGGGAACCTGACTTCCACAAGTGTGTTAGAAGTCTCTACCTCTGCAGTTAAAGGAACCCATTCTACAACTCTGAGTTTACTTGATATACAAAGTTACTCTCACCATTCCTGTTGATAGAATTCTAAGAAGGTTCCTTACAGAATGGCTGTTCAGTCACTGTGGCACCAGACAAGCACCTGAGTAGGAGCTAGTCCAGGAAAGATTGAAACTGACAAAAGGGAGACATGATTAAGATCAACTCAGTAGATTCAGTGTCAACTTGATGTGTCTCTGAAAGGGTCCTGAAATTTCTCAAAAAACTTTATACATGATAAAATGCTAAAGTAAATGTATTTGTGTATAACTGGCAAGCAAGATTACAACAGTTATTCATCTAATTAAAATATACTTTCTTTTTGTTAAATATTATTGAATACTGAAAAGGAGATACAGTTCTGGGCAGCTGGCTAGGGATTACTCAGGACACTAGTGTCTCCATAGGTGTGATTCTTAGACTAGGAATTCTTTCATTATATAAATTAGTTAAGAATACAAGGCTGGGAATTTCTTCATCTCACTTATCATGGCTGCTTCTTTAAAGGTTTATAGAAGTTGACTAATGACCTATTGCACGCACTATACTCTTAGTGACATATGGCATGCACAATACTCTTAGATATATACATTAATTATGTGTTGCATGTACTATACTCTTAGGTCAACCCTTAAAAATAGGCCTGTTGTGTCCCTGCCAAATAAATATTCCCAATGGTTCTTCTAGCTCTTCGAGTTCAGCACAACATCTCAACCTCAGTCTACAGGACAAATACTTAACATTCTCTCTCCTTTTACTGTTCTGTTCCCATTTATCTGGCACCCAGTTTACTTCTTCTGGAAGAACAAAGATATATAATATGTAGCATATAACACATAACTAGTAACGTATAATAGACATAATATATAATAGCAGTAGCTGTGTGTTAACTGAGTGATTAGAACATTTTAGGCAGTTTTCTGTATCTGTTTGATTCTTTCAGTGATTTCTTGAGATTATAATATTCAAAATTTGACCTGTAAGCAATCACAATTTAGAAATATACTTACTATTACTTCTTCTATTGCTATGTTCAAAAACCAAACTTTTCATTGACATGTAACTATAAAGTCTATGCTTTTAAAATATTTCTTTAATTTCCATATAATAATAAGAAGCCTGCTTTCTTTTCCTACACAGAATAATTAATGAAGTTCTTGCCCTGACAACAGGGACATTCTTTCCATTTCCTCTACCTGGCCATCTCTGGCCAGGCTATTAAAACCCAACTATATTTATTTTTTTACTTTGGAGACCTGACTCCTCAAAGATACCTCTTTATGAATAATTCAAGGGTATTTTCAACTGATTCTTTTGGCTTCTAAAATATACCAGATGGTAAAGTGTCAGAATTCGGTGCTTTATATTATTTTTCAACTCAATAAGTGTGTGATGAATAAATAAAATAGCAGCAAAGGGCTCTGAATTCTCCAGCAATATTTATTTTGGCTCCTCATTTACAAATACTCAGATGTTCCCTATAAACCATTTTGATTTTCAATCTAATCTATTTTAAGATGCAATGGTTTAAGATGGGCATGAGTTTAGCAATGGTGACAAAGGGCATTTGCAAGGGAGACTTTTAAACTCACTAAGGGCTTTGGTTGTAGAATCTAGAACAACTAGGTACCTTTAGGTACAGCACTGCATTTCCTATGCTGTAAGAAAACAGGCCAGAATATAAATGGCTTGCGTATGTTTTCTTCCACAGAGGAGCTGTATGCCAGGTCTGATTTCTTTGTATTATAACTGAGCAGAGACATCTGTGCCTATTTTGTAAGCTTTTGAAAACTTAACTTAGGGAACAAGTCTATTGAGGAAACTTGTTCTTTTCATCCTTGAAGATTGTTAGTGCCTTGATAACAATGTAGCTTCCAAATTCTGACTGCAACATCTGCTCTGGGCTAGTCAAAAGAAAAAATATAACACTCTGTACCCTGCAGTAAATTTTAAACCATTCTGATTCCATTATTTAGAATTAACAAGCAGGTATTTTCTTAAAACACAATATTGACATTTTGTAATATTAATATTGCCTCCTTCTGATCTCCTGAAGGCTACACATGGCAGTCACCATTATTTAATAGGGAAGTAAGAGAAAATATAAATATGTTAATTCTATATAACATGAAGGTGATAGTGATGAAAAATATATCAATCCACAATCAAAATACTTTTTATGCAGTATCCCATTTAAATAACAATTTCCATGTTGCACATATGTTGCTTAGGGTTCTAGAAGGGATGTAAGGAAGTTGGTGCCAAGATGTTCTTTTACCAGTTGCTCTCATATCTATTTCTTACTTATTACCTGTGCACCAGGCTTAAGAAAATACATCCCTCAGGTTCTCTTATGGACCCCTTATGGCTGATTTCAGCTCATGAAAAACATTAGAGGCAGATTCTATGGTTGGAGGAAAGGACAGGGTAATCATATGCTTGTTACTATCTCAGCAGTCTCTGGCAGTAGTCTTCTGAGGACTTTGTTCCTCCTCCAGGTGCCACTCTCTATTGGACTTCTGGGAAACAGATCCCCCAGTGGCCTCAGCTGTCATGGGGAGATCATGACTTGGGCTGTCTAGTTGTCTATCTTCTCAGTACATACTATTCATCTCTGTCTTCAATCTATTAACATTTTCTGGGTAATAAACTCCCTATACTTAGGGCAGTTTCTGCATCCTCTGCCACAGCTGGTTCCCTTGCCTCAGGTCATGCAGACAGAGATGGAAAATGATAATTTTCATGCTTGTGCCTATAATTTCAAAGCAATGTTTTAACAACTAAACTACCTTTCTGTATCTTAAATTAAACATAATCATTGTTTACTTTTGTGTCTACATGTAAGTTTTCCTAGAAGGTATTAAGTTCCTTTGGTGAGGTTTGATTGTAACTAAAGCTATAAACTATGAAGTGCCCAGTAATCTGTTTTGATCATGGAAATCTAACAGCAGCTTTTCAGTTACGTAGCTACAGGCTCAGATCTGGAGTATTATCTGACTCCCTCCAGAATCAGCATCACCTAAAAGGCATCATTTCAAAAATACAATATCCTGGAACACATCAGAATGTTCCAAGATGATCCTAGGGGTGATTTGGATAGTGAATAAAGTCTTAAAAAAACTTACTAAAAGAAAAAAAAAAAAACAAACTTAATTTGAGGGGCTAGAGTTCAAGGCCTCCAAAGTTGAGGGCATCTGTTGATCTTGCAGGAGAAGTTAACAACAACTTTTATCTCCAGTTTAAAGGAGCCAAAGGGAGAGGAACATATATGGTACATCCAAGTATTCATGCACACACATAAAATAACAATATATACATTCCTCTTGATACCTATTTATAGAAGGGTTGGAGAGAGGGCTCAGTGAGTACTTGATACTCTTGCAGAGGACAGAAGCACAGTTCAGCTCTTGGCGCCCGTATCAAGCTGCACACAATTAGTTGCCTGTAGATTCAGCACTAGGAAAATCTCACACTGTCTTGATCATCTGGATTGCTGCACACATCTGCATGTGCCCACACAGAGATACATACATACATATAAATCATAATGATATAAAACCTTTAAATTTTTTATTTGAATAAAACTTAAATTTAAAGAATCCTTACAGCTTAAAGGGTTGTTGTGAGAATGTCTTTCTGTATGCTGTAAATAGCAATCTTAAAATAAAGGAGCTGTTTTGACTCTTGGTGAGCACCGCAGAAGTAGGTGGGAAATCAGAATAGGTAGGGAAAGAAGGGTAGAGTCGAACAGATCGAGCCAGACACCCAAAAAAGAAACATGTAAGGAACACAGGTGAGCCATAAACCATGTGGCATATAGATTAATGAAGATGGGTTGAGTTAAGATGAAAGAACTATCTAGCAATGTGCCTAAGCCATGGGCCAAACATCATGAAGTCGATATGAGAGTCTGAGTCATTTTGAGGGGCCTAAGTAGCAGCTAGCAGCTAGGCACTCTGGGACTGCAGGTCTGTGGGACCAAACTGTGGAGCTAGCCAGGCTGAAAATGTTAATGTAAGAAACGGTAGTGATGTTTTAAGTAGATGTTTATAAATCTTTGTTCTTTCAAGTTTTCTTTCTTTTTTATCCATATAGCCCCTTGCTCCCCCTGCCCTGCCTCCTCCCAGTCTCTGTCAGCCTTCATCCTCGCCTCTCCCCATCCTCCCATTCCCTTCCCCCAAAAGGCAAGAAGTCACAAGGTGGGTCTGCTCAGCTTGGCACATCCACTTCAGGAAATCTTATTACCTCATTCCAATATCAAGACTGGGTTAGGTGTTCCTCTGAAGGGAATGGGCTCCAAGGTTCCAGCCCATGTACAGGAACACAGTCTGATCCCCACCCCTCGAGGCTCCACATACTGTTCATGGCAATCCACAGTTGCCTACACTTGGAGGGACTAGCTCCTTTACTTGATGGATTTCCAGTGGCTGTTCTTGATTCAATGAGCTCCCCAGAGCTCCAGCCAGTCATCACTGTGGAACTTTTCCTCATAATTCCTATCCCTTTGCTCACAGACTTTCCTCCTTTACTGTCAAGTGGATCAGGACCTGGGTCCAGTGCTGAGCCATGGATCTCTGCCTCCATCTCTATTCATTATTGGATGAAGGTTCTGTGATGACACTTAGGGTGGTTATTCATTTGATTATAGGGGAAGAACTGTTTTGGCACCCCCTCTACTCTTGGTTGGAGACCTGTGTTTCAGAACTTAGCTCAATTAGTGAGTAAGATGTGTTCTAAATCATGTTTGTTAGCACAACTGTGGCATTAATCTACACCTAGAAATTGTTAGAAATTTTTGTTGGTTTTTAAAAGCTAGCCAATTGGAACATTATTCTTGGAGCAAAGAGTGGAAACCAAATTGCAAATCAAAAAGAAAGGTTCTCTGCTCTTTCCCTGAGCACAAGGGTGTTCTAGGTGTTGTTAGTTTGCCTACATAAGCAGATTGTTGCCATTATGTCAATTGCTGTGGGATGCTTCTTTCCCACTTCCTTATTTCTTTCCCTAATTTCGTCCCTGAGGACCCTCATTAAGGCTTCAGTGTTCTCCAAAATAAAGTATCATCACAACACCTACCTTGGTCCAATCCTCCTTTTCCAGCATAGACCATTTTCACAGTAAGTTATTATGAAAGTAATGGATTTTAATTCAAACTAATGAGTAGATAACTAGTCACTTAAACGCCCTTAGGAGAATTTCCTTTTATCTAATGGGATGGTTGTTAGCTCAATTATATCTCTAATTTGTGGAATTTTACTGAATGTAATAAGGTGAATAGTGATCAAGTTCAACAATACAGAGACAACTAGGTGATAGGGCCAGCTGTCCTCTGGACCGCAATGTTACCATCAATCTCCATATGCTTTCCATGGCAGTCAGAGCATCTTTTATTTACCTCAACCATACAGGTGCTAACTGGAGTAGGGAAAAGTTTTCTTGTCAGAATTTGTGAGCTGTCCATAAGTCAGCACTAACTATAATACTGAAGTTTCTTGATTCCCTACTATTGTAATTATCCATTGCCTTGCAACAAATCATTCCATACTTAGTGTCCTGAAGCCACAAGTATTTATAATCTTCCTGATTTAATGTATTAGTTGTGTGGTTCAGGCTCAGAGTCTCCCATGAAGCTTCTGTGAGCTGACTTAACAGTTGATACAATGCTTGACTGAGAGAAAGTTTGCTGTCTAATCTACTCATGAGATTTCTGGAAGATCTCTGTGCTTTACCACATGAACCTCCCCATGAACGTGATGTGGGACAACTAACTTCCATGTCTTCAGGCAGGCTGCAAATAAGGAAGCTAGCTTTTTTATGGCATAATTTCAAAAAGTGTGAAAGAGATACCTGAACAGAAGGCTACAGCCTTCTTATTACCTACTCTTTCAAAAGAAAATCTTAAATGCGACCTATGCTCAATCCAGGGAAACTAATCACCACTTCTCTGAGAGTATAAGACATGTATAGGCATATGTTGAAACCACCATACCAACCTAGTAAACACATGTGGAGAATAATAGAACATTATGTAGGATTTTAATTTGGTGATGCATGTATCCATGTATGTGTCACCATACAATAAAAGTATTGACCTAGGAATTATGAAAACTGTGGTGGGTCCCAGATATTACTTCTTCTAGAAATATCATCTTTAAAATAGCCTTTTAAGGTTTATAGCTTGTAGACTTTTTATTTCAATTTTCCAAGAATTAAAAATGTGGTATCTATTCTTTATACCTGTCAAGAATTTTCTGAGACTCCACTGAAATAAATAAAGTACCTTGGGGATTTCCATGCAAGCATCCATCTCTACTGGAACTGGCCTATTCTATCTTTGCTCCTTTTTGGATCTTATTTACTTTTACTTATCTCAGGAACAGAGAAATTCTGTGTTTTTTGTCTTCTTTGTTGGACTAGTGGCTGAGCCTTTTATATTCAACAAGTAAAACTCGTCTCCACAATACTTTAAATACTCCTTTTCGGTATCCACATTTTTGTCTCTAAGACCTGATTAATTCCTCCAGTAAATCTACTTATGTACCCATCACTACCTCACCCAACAAAATAGAAAGGACACTTTTATGGAAGGAATAAGCCAAGTACTTGAGTTCTTTTTATTTATGGGTTGATTTTGACCAGTGTAACCATAAGGAAAATTGAGCATATAACATCCATATTAGCACATTGTTGTTTGAATTCAATTATTTTAAATAGCAGTAGAAGAAGAATAGTCCTTAAAACTGTATCCATAAGCACCAACGGTTCTGTGTATTTATTCCCTTTTCTTTGGAAGTTTTGGTTGTGCAGGCAGGAGGGCCCTTTATCAGAAGCATTCATAAGACTTTTCAATGTGAATGTTGGAAACTCCCCATGAGAATTTCCCAGAGGCCTTACATTTTTTGTTCTTTAGGCAGTTCTCATGAAAAATAAAGTTTGAGAATCCCTACTCCTGGGAACTGTCCTGGGGTTAATGGGTCTTGGGAAACATTCAGAGAAACAGCCTTTTGGTTCTATGAGTTGAGCTGCTGCAAACAGACTAAAGAGCAGGCTCATCATGGTATATACTTTTTCTGACTAAAAAGAGATAAAATCCTTTCAAGAAAGGAATGTGTCCCTGAGGTGCTACCTTCCCTGGGAAGTTAGCTAAAATTGTGCTTGGATCCTTCCTTTCTAGTTTCCTGTGTCTTCTCTTCCTCCTTGTATCTCTACAATTCACTCCCATCCATTGCCGCCTCCTTTCCCTCCAGCATCTCCTCCTCCTCTTTCATTAAATAAATATATGTTGTCACGAATATTAAATGAAGATGCATATTGCCATCTTTGATCCTGTTTCTTTCAAACAATACTCTATTCCCACATTGCTGGCTCCAAACAGGCAGAAACAGGATTGCTGAAGTTAATGGCAAAAAATAAAAAACACAAGAAAAGAACAACATTCTAAATGCTATCACTCAAATATTCTGATGCTACCTATATGACCACAACTCTCAGGCTTAAAGCACCATTTCTTTGATAAGTTAGTGCTCTGTTGTATTATGTTTCTGCCTGGACTTTTCGGCCTAGTCTCATGGCCCAGACTTTCAGACCCACAGTCCCATAGTCTCACTGAAACACACAGTCTCTTGTATTACTTGTACTCTGATTGAACTGGGGCCCAGGCATATAACTTGCTAACTCTTTACCCTTAAACTGACCCATGATTCTCATCCTGTTCAGCTATGCAGGCTCAGTACCTTTTCTCAGAGCAGCATGGTTGTCCTCTGATTCTTCTTCTCTGGTGTGTTTGTGGCATTGTTGCTCTGTTTTTCCTGTTTCCAGAGTTTTCTTAGTCTGGTAGCCTGATCCATACTTCCTGTCTGCCTTTGGCCAATGAGCATTTTTATTAAACCAGTAGGTGGGACAGTTGCTTACAATGTTAAATAATTCCACTACAGTGTTCTAACAACAGAGACGTGATGATGTGTTTAAGTATTTACATTTAAGCAATACATAGTTCAGGAGAAGTACATTCTAGAGGCACAACAAAAGTATACATGTATAAGGAGTGAAGTTTATCTTTCCCTATAGGGGCACAAGAGCTTGTTAGTATTACAAGCATTAGATGTTACATTTGGGAACTAGATGTTTTCCTTGAATGATTGAAGAAGACATTTGTAAAATGACTTATCAAGTAATGTTTTTTGTTTTTGCTTTGAGGACAGAAAATGAAATTGAGAGTCATATTCAAAGGTAAATTAAAAGAGGATGGTAGATTTATAGTCATGAAATATGTCCTAATTCAAACTCCAGCAGTGGGTAGCTGTATATCATTGAACATGATGGTTCAGCTTTCATTTTTTCTCTAGAACGGAGAAGATAGTTTATTCATGTTTTTTTTATTTTTTAAATAACTGAAAGAAATGGTATAAAGATGGAATTCTATCACTCTAAGGTATTACCATACTTTTCGATATGTACATAAAGTACAGAACCGTTCATTTTCACCAGACAGGCATGCCAGACTTTAACTCACCCTCAACTCAGAAGGATTTATTCCTGATAATCTCAGGCTGCTTCCAAGCTCAGTCTTTTCCTCCTGGGAGTTTTTCATCTGTTCCTTGGAATCAACATTCTCATCTTCTTCTTTTCTACTACACCAGTGCAGGAGTATGAACTTAGTTCAGGAAGGAAAATTGTTTCTACAAGCATGATTCCAACACTCTACATGGGCTTGTGGTATCCGCAGTGTCTCTTTCTGTTTTGTGTAAATCAGAAAACATTTAGTCCCTTGACTATATGTAAAAGAGAATACAAGTACAAGGGAAGCTACCTAATAAATATTACTAAGCAGAAACTTCCATTTTGTGTTGTGGAAGACCAGTCCACTAATGAGAGAAAGTTAAAGTTTTAGCTACAGATCAGACTTCC
Organism: Phyllotis vaccarum; assembly: GCA_033318265.1. Taxonomy (NCBI): domain Eukaryota; kingdom Metazoa; phylum Chordata; class Mammalia; order Rodentia; family Cricetidae; genus Phyllotis; species Phyllotis vaccarum. Next base: position 95,168,929 of record JARWLC010000015.1, on the reverse strand, counting down.
AGCAAGAGATGTTTGAGAATTCGTGAACTGTGATCGTAACAGAAGCAATATGAAGGTAAGTCCACTAAAGAGGGTGTATTGCTGGGGCCAAGAAATAAATCATACATTCTAGGCATCTTCGGCAAGGAACCAGAGGTCCATAACATTATAACTAAAGCAACTAGAAGAAAATATCATCACCATTTCTTATGTTACTTATTGGTCTTTTAAGTGTCAATATCGAAAAAATTTAGGTCTATAGTAGTAATTACTGATGAAATTAAATGAAATGGTGTTTTAAAGTCTGTGCGATTTTTTTACCTTTTACAATTTGAAAATATTTCTTTTGAGATGCCAAAGCTCATATAGTTTATCTGCATATATGCAGAGTTGCACACCAGATATCAAGTGAAATAAAGAAAATGAGGTAGGATTTTTCTAGGTAATTCTGTGTTTATATGTGAAAGCAAGTACAATAATCAGTATAACATTTACTGTCAGGATTAGTTTCGAAGGCCTGCAGAACAAATTTAATGGATTACACCACAGAAATTTATCCTTCACAGTCATGTGTATAGTGATATTTGTTTTTACCAAAGATCCTCAGGACGGGTCTTCCTCACCTCTTCTTAGGTTACTATAGTTTTTAGCAATCTATCAATCTGTATCCCTTATATGCTTAACTGCTTTACACCGTTACCTGACTCTGTTTTTATAAAACTTTCTTCCCATGGTGTGTCATCACATGAACCTATAGTGATATCAGATATAATAATTGGAGGCTGTTAAAATAAAATATAAGATCATTTTGTTATTCTTTCATTTATTTAGTGTTTTATCAATTATTATTTTCCCAACACAATTACATTTCCCTGTCTACCTCTTATTCTCCAATTCCTTGCCTCACCCTCCACTCTTCACCTTCCCATCCACCTCTCTTCTTTTGTCTGCAGTAAAGGGCAGGCCCCCATGTATATCAGCCAGCCATGGCATAGCAAGCTGCAGTAAGATTGGGCACCTCCTCTCTTATTAAGGTTTAAGGATGCAATCCAGTATGAGGAAAGGGTCCCAAAAAGAGGTAAGAGAGTCAGAGACAGGCCCTGTTCCACTGATAAGATTCCCACAAGAAGATAAAACTACACAACTGAAAGCTATGTGCACATGACCTACATAGGTCCTTGCAGGCCCCTTGATTATTGGTTTAGTTTCTCTGAGCCACAGTGATCCCAGGTTAGTTTATTCTGTGTGTTTTCTTGTGGTTATCTCTGGCCCCTCTGGCTTCCATAATACTTCTTCCTCCTCTTCCACAGGATTCCCCAAAGTCTGCCTAATATTAGGCCTTGGATCTCTGCATCTGTTCCCATCAGTTGCTGGGTGAAGCCTTTCTGATGATGAATGGGCTAGGCAACAATTGATTACTAGTTATCATTTCATTGACTTTTGCCAGTCATGTTTGCTTCCATTCTCGCCTCTGGGACCTGGCCCTCCAGCAGTGTCATGAGTGCGGTAGTTGTGTTCTGTTCAGGAAGTTGTTTCCTGTGTCAATATGTTCAAGGCTGTACATCACTTTCTCTTGTATCAGGTTCAGTGTATCTGGTATTATGCTGAAGTCTTTTATGCACTTGAAACTGAGTTTTGATCAGGATGATAGATACAGATCTATTTGCATTCTTCTACATGCAGACATCCAGTAAGACCACTAATTGTTAAAGTCGCTTTCTTTTTCCTATTCTATATTCCTGACTTCTGTATCAAAAATCAGGTGTCCATGTGTATGTAGATTTACCTCTGGTTTTTGAACCTGTTCCAGCAACCTGTCTACTTTTATGCCAATACCATGTGAGTTTTATTATTATGACTCTGTAGTACAGCTTGAAATCAGGGGTAGTAATAGCTCCAGTTCTATTGTAGATTTTTTGGCTTTCCTGGATTTTGTTGTCCTTCCGTATGCAGTTGAGTATTGCTCTTTTAATTTCTATAAAAAATTGTGGTGGAATTTTAATAGGGATTGCACTAAATCTGCAAATTCCTTTTGATAAGACGGCTGTTTTTATTATGTCAGTACTACTTATCCATGAGCATGAGAACTCTTTCCATCTTCTGATACCTTTTTCGATTATTTTCCACAAAGACTAGAAGTTCTTACCTTACAGGTCTTTCACTCTCGGTTAGAGTTGCCACAAAGTAGATTGTGTCATATGTAGCTACTATGAATGGTCATGTTTCCAAAATTTCTTTCTCAACCCATTTATCATTTGTATATAGCAGGGATAGTGATTTTTTAAAGTTTATTTTGTACTTGTTCATTTTGGTAAAGGTATTTATTAGACGTAGTAATTCTATGGAAGAATTATTGGGGTCTCATGTATACTATCATAGTACTCCCCAAATTATTCCACAAAACAGAAACAGAAGGAAGACTTTGACTACTTCCTTTTCAGTTTGTATCTTTGTGATCTCCTTTAGTTGTCTTATTGATCTAGCAGAAAATTCAAGTACAATGTGAACTAGACATGAAGAGAGTGGAGACTTGTCTCTGATTACTGGGGGGAAGGAATGATGTGAGTTTCTCTCCATTTAATTTAATATTGCCTATGAGCTTGCTGAATACCGCTTCTAATATTTTTTATATATGTTCCTTGTATCCCTGATCTCTCCAGTTCTTTTTATGATGAAGAGGTGTTGGATTTTCCTAAAGCTATTTTTAGCATCTCATGAGATGATTACCTTTTACTTACAAATTGTTTATACGATGGATTACATTGATTGTTCTTCATGTGCTGAAACATCCTTGTATCTCTGAGATGAAGTCTACCTGATCAAGGTGGATTATCTTTTTTGATATGTTCTTGGATTCAGTTTGCAAGTATTTTATTGAATCTTATTTCATCAATGTTTGTGAGGGGAAATTGGTCTGTTTTCCTCTTTCTTTGTTGAGCCTTGTGTGGTTTGGGTATTAGGAAAAATGTGGCCTCATGAAATAAATTTGGCAATTTTGCTTCTGTTTCTATTTTGTGGAATAATTTGGGGAGTACTGATAGTAGCTCTTCTTTGAAATTCTGGTAGAGCTAAAACCATCTGGCCCTGGTCTTGTTTTGGCTGGGAGACTTCTAATGAGTGTTTTTATTTCCTTGGGAATTATAGGTCTATTTACATTTCTTATCTTATCGTGATTTAACATTGGTATTGAGATAATTGTTCATTTCTTATATATTTTTCGTTGTGGAGTACGGGTTTTTGGAGTATGACCTAATAATTCTTTGGATTTCCTCAATGTCTGTTGTTATATCCCCTTTTCATTTCTGATTTTATAAATTTGGAAAATCTCTCTCTGCCTTTTAATAAGTTTGGATAAGGCTTTGTCTGACTTTTGGACTTTTAAAAAGACTCAATTGTTTGTTTCATTGATTCCTTGTTTGACTTCTTTGTTTTTATTTTAGTGATGTCAGCCTTCACTTTATTTTTTCCTCTATTCCTCTAGCATGGTTTTGTTTCTTGTTTTGTTCTGGAGCTGTCATGTGCGCTATTATGTTATTAATATGAGATCTTTCTAATTTCTTTCTGAAAGCTTTATGAACTTTCCTCTTATCAATGCTTTGCTTGTGTACCATAAGTGTGGGTATGTTGTTCATTAATTTTTATTGAATTATAAGTCTTTAATTTCTTTATATCTTCCTGTCCCAATGGTGATCCAGTAGAGTTGTTTAATTTCTATGAGTTTGTAGGCTTCTTATTATTTCTGCTGTTGTTGGACTCCAGTTTTAATTAATGGTTGTCTGATATGGTACAGAGGCTTTATGCCATTTTGTTTTGTATCTGTTGAGACTTAGTTTTTGGCTGAGTACATGATCAGTTTTAGAGAATGTTTCCTAAGGTGCTGAGAAGAAGGTATATTCTTCTGTGGTGGGGTGAAATGTCCTGTGGTTATCTATTAGGTACTTTTGAGTCATACTATCTGTGAGTTCATTATTTCTCTACTTAGATTTTGTCTGGATGACCTAACTGTAGGAGGGAGTGGGATGTAAAGTCTCACACCCTAATGTATGAGGCTCAATAGATGTCTTAAGCATTCATAATGTTTCTTTTACAAATATGGGTGTCCACGCATTTGGGGTTTGGTTTTTAAGTTTATCTTTGTTGAATGGTTGTTTTGTTCTGTAGTGTCTATTTACTTTGTCGTCTTTTGGCCTAAGTAGCCATGGATTTTAGTGACTAGTGGGTCTTCAAGTTCAGTAGGGTGTCTCTGCTGGGGATTTTGCAGTCTGCAAACATCTGGGGATTTGGGTGCCAACGCTGCCTCTGTAGTTCCAAGTATCAGTATTGCCTATAGGGTTCTTGGTATCTGCTTTGTCTGAGAAATCGCTAGGACAATGTGGCCTCTAGTACAGCTGGAGTTTTCTACTGAGGTTGTGGGAAGGTATATGAAGAGCAGGAAAAGGGTATAGTTGGGGCTGTTGGGAAAGCTTAAGAAGTGTTAGCTGGCTGTGGGCAGTGTCTTATCTTGGGTCCTTAAAATTGGCTTGGCCTGGCTAAAGCAGGAGTCTTCTACTAAAGTTGTAGACCAAGATGTTGAGGCCAGGAGAAAAGGTAAAAGTATAGTATTATTATCTTAACTAATTATATTTGTTATTAGCCACTATTAAAAATGTGGCCTCATTTTGAAGTTGTGGGTGGATGTGGATATGAATCTTCTGAGATGGTATGCAATACAAAACAGAGCCTGCTACTTATTAAACAGACAAATATATAACATATTATAAAATAACAAATTACAATGCTAAGCTATCTTATAATTAATATAGTAAACATAACTATATACAGTACAATATATAAAGCTATACTTACTGAGATAGACCTGGGAATCAATGTAATACTCTTTGGTTTAGTTTGACAAGCAGACATACCTAGAATCTTGGAGGAGAGCCTCAGTGATGGATTGTCTGTGGTGAGTTGTCCATAGGGCATTTCTATGGAGAATTGTGTTAATTGATATATAAAGAACCAGCCAACCCAGAGGGCTCTGTACTGTATACATATAAAAGACTCAATCTGAACACAAACAAGCATGTATCCATTTGTTTCTCTCTGCTCTTGACTATGTATGTCATGTGACTACAAACACCCCATTATGAAATATAACCTGGAATTATAAACTTAAGTAAATCATTTTATTTCATAAGTTTCTTCAGAGTATTTTTTAAAGTGAGAAACAATTAAATGAAGAGAATATTCCATTTTTTCATGAACATTTAAGTTCCCAAACATGTATTGAGTCGAGTCTTATGCTGGGCTGGGCCTTTGTATGTTTGAGACTTTAAATGTAAAGCATATATTGCTTTTCCTTGTAGTTAGACTCTTTCTTTAATCTCATGTTGGTGGGATGTATACATCTCACAGGCATGATTCTTAAGTCTTACCTCTAGATGAGACGTGCTTTAAGTAATTTTATACTTTTTTGAGAATATAATCGATATGATTACATCATTGTATCTTTTCCTTCCTCCCTTGCTACCATCCCACATACTCTGCATTCTTCTCTTTCTAATCCACTGCTTCTTTTTGCTTATTGGTTGTTACATACATGCTATAAGCACTTAGACACATGTGGGTGTGTTACTAAATACATGCATGTTCGTTTAGGCTGCAGATTACTTGTATGTGAATGTGTTTGAGTCCCAGTTTCAGGCATACCCTGATCTTGTATATACTATAATTTCTGTCCATGAGATCCTGTCAGGTTGTCATTCCACTGATACCAGAACAAATGCAATAAAATACACATCAAGGTTTGTTCTTTCTAGTGCAGCAGTTTTGAGTTGAAATAACAGATGCTTCAAATTGTTTATCTGAAACCAGCCCTACAAGAGGAATTAGGAGTTATCTGCTTACTTCTGATAAGATTTTGGAGCAGGGGGATACATAGATAAAAATGACATTTTTTAATAAAATAATAAAAATAAATTTAAAAAAAGGATTTTTGAGATATAAAGAAGCTTTTTTTTCTAAGCAAGAAGGAACTCATTAAGAAATATCTCACAACAGATTAGATAACAGGTCTCAGAAAGGTTTAGCAGGCCATAAATCTTTCAAGAAGAGTTAGTCTTACAGTACATTTTATTAAGTTAACATGATCCTAACAGTTTGCCCCTAACATACTGAAGAAGGAAAAAATTTAGTTAAAATAGCCTTATGATCTATCAGTAAATAAATATAGGAAAGGATGTCACACTTTTAAAAGAGTATGGACCAGTGTCATGGATTGATGCTTACCACATTTCTTCTTACCTTTACCTGTACTGCTTTTTACAGAAAACCAGAGTTCTTTTTCTAACATCCAGGTCTGACAGATCACAACCACCTTTGACTCCAGCTCTAGGCTGTCTGATTTGTCTCTAGCCTCAAAGACACCAGCATTCACATGGACATATCCCTTCTACATGTACATACACACGCACACATACAAATACTTTTAAATATTAAAAATAAAAAAATACTGTGTAGAATGTTGATAGTTTTAAGGAGAGAATATGAAATAATATCATAGAAAAGAATATGTTAGCCACAAAGAACTCGATACATGTAAAGTATTTCAGTGATTGATGGGAAAGAGAATAACATAAGGCTGGAGAAAGATACAAGATCTTATGACAAATGACACATGCCTTTCTATACCAGCAGTCCTGTTCTTTCATCAGTATTGGCAACACAATTCAAATTCCACATATTTCTTCAGAAATATTCCCTTGGTATATCAAAGCCAATAAATCTCAAAGTACCTTATCTTCCTTCCCATGGCTGCTTTGCATTGTTTCCACACAGCTTTTTATAGGAGTGCCAATTCAACATAGGCTTATAAACTCATCTTGAAATGTCATTCCTCCTTAATCAGCCTCACTAACTTATTTGGCTTGTTGCTTTCTGTCTATTCCTATCCTAGATCCCACACTAGCATTAACCTTCCCATATTCCATATCCTGTGTGCAAACTAAAGTATTTTTCTCTTGGTCAACCTTTGAATTGAAACTATGCATACCTGCCTTTACATTAATTCATACTATTTTCTCTGAATTAATTTTTCTCTTGCTCATCATGACTGTCACTCAGCAGTATTGGTTAAACAAATCGCCATTCCTGGAGCTGGATAACACTGAGACATCATAGTTAAACTGTGCTGAGCCTGTTATCGATGAAACTGTGTTGTGTCTATATCTACCAACCAGATACTTCTTCCTAGAGGAAGGGCCCCTTTGGATCCCAAAGAGAAGCATGTGCTTATTCCCTGATGAAGTCACAGAGCTCAAAATACACTAGTCTTGTGACTCCCCAATATTGTTTTAGGTCTCTGTTTCCTGAAGCCTTTCTCAATGGCTTTTCTCCAGATTTCATGATTCTATATACTTTCAAAGCAATTTTTTTCTTCTGGTTTGCCAGATTTCATTGTCTAATCTACTGTAACTTATTAAATGATAAATAAGTGGTCTGAGTACTAGAATCAGAGAAGTATTTTAGTGCATATGATATTTGATCTATACATTTGCGATTGATAAGACATTAATAATTATATATAAATATATTTCTTATTGGAAAAGAGTTATAGAGTGGTTACTGTGTGCTAAGACTTTATTTTATTTATAATCTTTGAAGTTGTCTTTCATTGACACAAATCAAGACAATTTCATTGTGCAAAAACTTATATTTTTATTCTACTTTAAAAAACGGATTGCAACCAAGAAGAACTGGGAACAAATCTTGAAAGAAGGAGATGGTTGAGTGAGAGGAGCAAAGAAGGAGATAGAAAGGGATGAATATCTTGACAGAGGAAGCCAATGTGGGGTTGGAAAGAAACTGGGTGCTAGGGAAACCTCCAAGAACTCACAGGATGTCGGTTGCCAAGTCTCCAAACAATTGTGGAGGGGGTGTCTAAATGGGACTTCCCCTATAATCAAATGAGTAACTATCCTAAGTGTCATCACAGAACCTACATCCAACAAAGATTAGAGATGAAGGCAGAGATCCAGGCTCTGCGCTGGGCAGAGCTCCTGATCCAGCAGAGAGCAGGGGAGGAGAGTTTAAATGAGCAAGGGACTCGTGAATATGAGGAAAATTCCCACATTGATGGCTGGCTGGAGCTCTGGGAGGCTCACTGAATCAAGAACAACCACTGGAGATCCATTTGGAAAAAGGAGCTGGGCCTTCCAAGGGTAGGCAACTGTCGACTGGCATGAGCATTATATGGAGCCTCGAGGAGTGGCATAAGACTGTGTTCCTGTGCATGGACTGGCACTTTGGAGCCCATTCCCTGCAGTAGAGTCTAACCCAGTCTTGACTTTGGGATGAGGGAAATCGGATTTGCCTGGGGTGGATATGCTGTGCTGAGCTGACTCATCTTGGGACTTCTTGCCCTTTTGAAGGCGGAGATGGGTGGATGAGGAGGGGCCAGGCTGAGGGCTGGCTGAGAGGGATTGGGAAGAGGGAAGGGGGGGGGGAGCAGGGAGATAAATAGATAAAAATGACATTTTTTTTTTTTTAATGCTGCTGGTTTTGTTTAGGAAAGCAGTATTCCTCTTCCCCACTCTTCAAAATAGTACAGGCTCCCGGGAAGAATGTATCAATCTATCTCTTAGTTTGGACCAATAGGATTGTTTGGTAGAATGCTTCTATCAATAAAAATTGTATTATAAACACACACACGCGCGCACACACACACACACACACACACACACACACACACACACACACACAAGAGCACATGGAAAGAGGGAGAAAAGGAGAGAGAGAGGATAGAGTGAGAGAGACAGAGAGACAGATAAAACAGGTTCCTTTGATCTCTCTAGCTCCAGTTCTAAAACAGTGCCTGGAGAGAGTTAACAATCTGAAAGCCAGGGGCAGAAACTCTGTGGCAGAAGTGGTGAGGCACAGATATAAGCGTGCAGGTCTTTAGGGACAGGGCACTATAGAGCTAGTCTTCATTGTATTATTCTGATTTCTTCTTATGTAAGAAAAATAGTAGTGATATAAATACCAAACTGTTGAAAACATTTTAACATTTGTGGCTAAATTCAATCGTGATGCTGGCAAAGTGAACGGAAACAATTCATAAAAATAAATACTCCACAATTACATATCAAAAAATGCTCCTGTATATAATGCATCGGAATCCATGTAACTTAAAGATGACTTTCCCTGCTTATGTCTTTATTCTTAAGCAACAACAAATTTACTCAATTATTCAACAACCAGATACAGTAAGCATTTTTTAAATTGAAACCCAGAGGTGCTCTAGCATAAACATTCAGAGCTGATTAGTAGGTGTTACTTTCTTGTCCTCCTAAGGATACTTTGCTTTTTGAACTTTTGGTTTCATGTGGCAGTATTAAGTTTCTGTCACGTTCTGAGAATTTTCTATACTAGATATAAATGTAAAATAATTAATATTTTAAACCAACTTAATAAAATTCAGAGTGTTGAAGAGATGTGTGTGTTCAAAGTTTCCACTTCAGGAAACTATATTCTTACTCAAAAAAAAAAAAAAAAAGAAAAAAAAAAAGCTTTTCCCATCCTAAAAGCCCCTGCAGACATGACTTGAGCCACAATTACCGTCATCCTATGAACCCTAAAAACTCTAGTGCTAGCGTGTTATTTCAAAGTGGAAATGAAATGACCATCTGCCTTGACACAAAATGTGAACAAATTTGATTCCAAATTGCTCTGAGGGCTTTTAAAAAATAAAATTATCAACAAAAAAGATTTATTATACTTTTACATAATTAGAACATAATATATCAGACCTCAACCCCCACTCCTTGGCACTTAACACCCTAGGAGACACACTTCTCTGTATTGCTGTCCACCTTAGTTCCCTCCTCTCTCTTTTGTGACTACACATTGCCCATTTGTTCTCCTTCCTTCCCTCCCTCCCACCCTCCTTCCCTCCCTCATACCCTCCCTCCTACCCTCCCTCCCTTCTGCCTTTCCTCCTTCCCTTCCTCCTCCCCTGCTCTACTTTAAATTTTCCTTTCCTCTATGTATTCTTTTTTTAATGTATTAGTTTTTAAATTTTATATACCAACAACAGTTTCCCCCTTTCCCTCCTCCTTCTCACTTCCACCCCGTACACACACACACACACACACATCTACTTTTCAGAGTGGACACGGCCTTCCATGGGGAGTCAATAAAACCCAGCACTTCAAGTTGAAACAACACCAAGCCCCTTTGTCCTGGATCAAGAATGAACAAGGTATCTCTCCCTCCCTCCCTAGGCAGATTTTGGGGCCTCTGGCAGTAGGACCAGGATTTGTCCCTGATGTATGATCTGGATTTTTTGAGTCTTCTATCCATTTTTTAAAGTGCTGAGCTCATCATTATCATGAAATTCATCTGGTCTGCTTTCATAAAGGCTCCTCTGTTTCTCCCATTTTGTTGTTTGGATTCTGTATCACACTGTATTCTTCTAAGGCTATCATACACATTTTTTTTTCAGTTTCTTACTTTATCTATGTACATCTAGAAAATTATATTGTTTGGTAGCTCTCACAAAGAATAGTATTAAAGGTAAAAGGAACATGAACAATTTTCTTGCTCTGCGTTTAATGTCTTATTCCAATTCTCTTCAACGATAGAACTGAGGGCCTGATGCTAACTAACTTCTTCAATAATATCTTCCAGAGTATTTTCAATTTATGCTTCTCACTTTATACCTTATCTAGAACCTAACACAGATGTAGATCCAGACCAAGTGTCAGTAAATGTTTATTAAAGGCTATCTTTTAAAATTTTAAGTGGAAAAATTAAAATATCTAAAAATACAAAATTTTTGGTAAAGTGAAGAAATAGGTATCTTCCATATTAATAAGGAGAAAGAAGAGGGATTCAAGTCTTTTGGATATAATTTAGTAAAAATTGCTAAAGATGAAGTTGTACAATTTTTGCAGTCTGGAAATTCTATTCTATCCTAGTGAAATCTCACTATAAGTACACAAAAGAGATAGATAAAGAGTGAACAATAAAAATATTTATATCTAACATATTTATAGTCATAAAATGATGGATATAACTTAAATACATATTGGGAAAATAGAAAATAGTGATGTTTTATTAAAATTTTAATATCCTACTTTGTAACTTTTGAAGTAGAACTCCCATGCGTATGTTGATAAATTCTCAAATATAATATTTCTATTAACACAGCAATTTGATAAATAATGCATGTACTGTAATACTATATATGTAAATGTTAAAGTCTATGCAACAGTGTTAATATAACTCAGGGTAGCATAAAATGCAGAGGATTATAAATATTCCCTAAAGATTGACATTACTAGATGTTTAAATGTTCTGGTGCCACTTGCAGTCAATGGTCAAATGCAATGACAGAGAAAGAAACAGTTATTCTGGCATCAGTGGTCAAGCATTCATTTGGAACTGGTATGTGTATACCCTTCACTCTATTATTTTTGCCTTCTGCTATATTTTAAATCTATAACCTTAAAATTTGCTTGCCCCTTAGTAAAAAAGGTAATTATAAAATGGAATATCCACACATGTCCCCAGTAATGGGTACATAAAACCTGAAGGGAGGGAAGGCATACTCACACAGAGGACTATTTACAAAGTAATAGCTGTCACTTGGACTTACATTTTTTTGGGATATTTTATAAACGAATATTCTCCATTCAGTACCCCTAATATTTGTTTTATGCCCAGTAACTCTGAATGAAAAGATAACTTCAAGGAAATAAGGGCAAAGAAGTATGTTAATATGAAAGAAAAATTCCAAAAACAAGAGAAACATGCAGAGTATGTGAACTTGTGAACTCCAGGTCTGAAAATATTAGCCTCATGTCCAAAGCTTCCTGTTTTGTGTAGTCTGTGAGTGGTATTGGTTTCTCCCAGTGTCATGTCCAGAAAAGGCTGGAGGCAAAGAAGAGAGTTATTGATTGCATTTTTTATTTTACTTATACATCTTTCAGTATAAGAACACTGTAAGCTTTTGAAGACGGAAGCCATCTTCAAAGAAAAAAAGAAAACATTTAGCAATGCCTTCAGTTCCTAAGTAGAAAAAACACCATATAAAAGGAGGAGGCAGCTCTCTCTTAAAGTCACAGATGGATTTAGGAGAAAGGTGGTAGGCAGAGCAGCAAGCACCAATGTGCTTCTCAATACTTTACTGTGTGAGCTGAATTGTCAGTGGTTTCTGGTGATCTGGCACGAGAGCAGGAGAGCAGTGTGTTCCTTACATGAAAGTTATCTCTGAATCTACAAATGTTACTCTTTCACTTTATTGCTACCTAGAAATTAGAGTAAAATCCTGGGCCCTAGAAACCACAGGAAGCTACTCAGGCAGTGTCCTCAACATGTACATTAGAGACAAGTAATGATAAAAAGCAGATAATGGAGACTTATTGACAGTTGTCATATTGGTAAAAGGAATAAATAAAAATATCCAGTGACTTCTCAGTTCATATTCATGAGTAATAATGTAAGACATTGGTTTAAACATAGGGGAAATATATTCATAATTAAGTAGTTCTGATCAGGGTGTGGTTACCCCCATCACTATTTGTTAGTGTTTCTATTCCAAGGTAGTTTGACCTGTGTTGTCAGATCTTAAGGAATCTCTTCCTAGCAAACAAGTGCTTCCTCTGCCTAGCTCTAAGCCTTCTTTTTCCCTGGAGTAGGATTCCTTGGAATTTATATACTTTGGTGCCCCCTGATTTGTCTTTGAAATGGAGGGGGGAAACACAAGTATCACAGTTTAGAATATTTCTCTCCTGCTAGGGTGCCGAGGTGAAGAAGGAAGATATCCTAACTAAGCCAACAGAAATGAGAATGGCTATACAGAAAAAAAAAAAATGTATCTTTAAATAAACATTACGATAGCAGTATTGGGAATGAATAGCCAAAAGCTGAAAGCAATTCAGCTGTCTGCTTACTCTCACATGGCTCTACAGTGATAGAATAAAGTAGCAAGTGCCAATAGTCATAGCCAGGGATATGGCAACAGAGCTGAACCTCGGCATTTTGTAATACAATGTGATTTAAATTCAATCAGACTGTATTCCTGTGCATGGGCTGGCACCTTGGAGCCTGTTTCCTGCAGAGGAACATCTAACCCAACAAGGACTTTGGGATGAGGAAATCGAACTTGCCTGGAGTGGATGTGCCATGCTAAGCTGGCCCACCTTGGGACTTCTTGTCCTTTTGGGGGAAGAGATGAATGGATGAGGAGAAGCAAGGCTGAAGACTGACTAGGGGGGACTGGGAGGAGAAAAGGGAGGGGAGCAGGGGGATATATTGATTAAAAATGACTTTTTAAAAATAAAAAAATAACAAAAAAGAGAGAAAGAAACAGTAGATCAGTACAGAAGAAAATAGAATGGTCCAGGATTGGGAGTGTGAGTGAGCAGGTAGTGATCACAGATCAATTGATGCATGGGTTCTGGTGGCATGTGGTGGCAAAGTTCTAATGCTAAGATTGTGTCAATATTCATGCAACTGTTAGCCTGATTAAATCATTCAAAATATGCTTAAATGGGCACATTTTATAGCATGCAAATTGTATTCACCAAAAGTAGTTTTTAAAGAGGAATAGTAAGCCCAGCTTATCCTTAAGATATGAGTTACTTAACTTTACCAACATAACTGGTATCTGGGGGAAAAGTGAGCTTTTTTTAAAAAGAAAAAAAAAAGTTCATTTATTTATTTATTTATTTATTTATTCATTCATTCATTCATTCATTCATTCATTCATTTATTTATTTATTTATTTTAGAACCTCATCCATAGTGAGACTTTTACTGTACACACCTTTTTCCCTCCTCATCACAACCACAGAAGACAGACATTATCTCATTTTTATGACTAAGCCACTGAGGAATCCATTCAGTACCACACAGCATGCACAAAGCTGAGTGGAGTCTTAGACTTTTGGTTCCTGGCCCTAAAATCTCAATCACCATGCCATTGCTTTCCTGCCACATGCCGAAGATGGGAGCATAACAGACTGAGCAATAATGAAGGCTTGTCTTTGCTTTCTTGAGGTGGCTGAACATCAGAGAGTAGGCCTTCAGATTAAGAACTCTTCTGTAACAGTTCTAGTACATTTAGAAAAAGAAAGTCTTTATTATTTCCTGTAATTTATCTCTAAAGTGATATGATAAATAGTGGCATAAAATGCCCATGGTTTCTGGACTGAGTTATTAAGGAACAGTAGACAGATTGCTTTTTGGCCACCAGCCATGAGTTTTCCACCAGTGCATCCCTTCTCTCTCCATAACACATCTTTAATTCGCTGTGGCAGGTTTATGCAGGAGATTTGTATTGATGGAGTCTTCTATTCTTTCTTTCTCTCTTTATCTAACAAAAGAGAACTCCAGGATGTATCATTAGGTTTTTTTTTTCTTTTTAATTTACATTATGGGGGAAAATATCACATCTGATCTTGCAGTAACATTTATAAATGTTAAACTATAATGCTAATATACTTACAATTGGTTTTAAGTATATAATAGAAGAAAACAAATCACACAGTTCAATAATACAGGATAGATCTACAATTGGTCTATGATAAAACTGTATATCCTGTATTGCCATGGTCAATATAGAAGATATATGAATGTGTAGATCAGTTTCTGTGAAGAAAGCAGAACTCGAGTCAAGGCTTGATAAGTCATTTATTTTAGTCACTCAATATTTTGTTGGTCATTGTATATGCTTTTCCAAATGGTAAAATCATGATTAAATGGTGACTCTGGCTAAAATGGTTATTTTTGTTACAAATTAAAAATAAATACCTGATCTAATATATATATTTATTATTAATAATATAATGGATTATTATTAACAGGATGGTTACTCACAATGTTTTTTTGAGACGTGACATGGTATCTTGTTATGAACTGCATCTCTCTAATTAGGTTGTGCTGGTTATTGGTCAGGGATCCTCCTGTATCTGGCTCCCAATTGGGATTACAAACTCGGATATCCATGCTCAGGTTTTTTGTAGGTTCAGGAACTTGATCCTCATGCTTCCAGTCCAAAGGCCTTAGAGAAGGAGTTTTCTCTGCAGCCTCAAGGAAGCATTGCTAAAGAAGTTTCTTCATATTAGAATATAATCAAGATGATTAAAAACAAAATTAAAGATTAATTTCTTGGCCTCAGGTACCATCCACTTAAACAGTAAGATCATGGATATTTCTTTACAGAAGTAACACTTGAACAACGGTGAGAATTCTGAGAAGGATCCAATTTAGTGAAAGATGGAGGAGGACAGAGGAAGAAAGAGCACCGTATGCATGGATTCTGAGAGAGTAAAAAGAAAATCTTTATGTTAAGGATCTCAAAGAAAGTAATTGATGCTAAACATGGCTAGAAGTTTGGGGCAGGTAATACACGGTTAGACCTAGTTAATTCAGATTTTTCTTTAAGAATATGAAGTCATTGGGAGATTTAAGGGAATGAGGTGATATATATAGTTAACAAGGCCGTTTTGGATGGAAGTGGACAGGATGGGAAGACAGAAAAAGGAAGTTCAATACCAACTAGGAAGAAATAGGAAACTTTTCCAGTGCAGTATTTTATAGAGGCTGGAGAAGAGTTTGTATCCGGGATGAGACTCAGCAGGGTTTTTAAAGTGTTGTATTAATGCAGAGAAAATGCACCAGAGCTTGATAATATCAAAACCTGGGCCCTGACAACCCTAACAAGCTAGACACAGTAAGAGACAGGTACTGTATAAAAGCAAAACCAAACAAATAAACAATAAGTAAATAAAAGATTTTTGTGTGTGTTCCTACATTGTAAACAGGAACAAATAAAGCCCTGCCTCTTCCCAGTTCTCTGGCCAGTGACATGAGATTCAGGTTTAAATAGAAAGAAAAAGATGTGAATAAATAAGCATTCCTCAACAAGATGGGGCCCTACCTGTCATATCAGCTCTAGTCTCTTTTAAATGGTAATTTAAATTTTGTCAAAACTATGCCAAATATCTTTTCAGAAGACAACTTCTTTCTCTAACTGGTGCCACTGGTACCAGCACTAGTACTTCCCTTTCCCAGCATGGGGAAAAGTCCAGTCCTCAGGTCCATTATCTCAGACCAGAAAGAGGGACACACATGTATTTCCTTACAATTACTTTGCTCTTGTCAGAAAGCAAACAAGATAGCAGAGAAGTGTGCCCATGTGAAAGTCACTACTATGCCTGGTATATGGGTTAAGATACAGGAATGAACCCTTAATGTAAGTGGAAAGTACTGAAGGTTTTGGTTAGAAATGAGAGCTCTTTTTTGGATTATATTATAACTAGGATGTTTCTGAGATTTTACAAGGAAGACTAGTGCTGTGCTGGATAAGCAGTTTGGAGAGAAGGGATTCTGAGCTGGATACATAAAGTATAGTCATTACCATGGTGTTGACGCTGACTTAGGAGAAATGCCTAAAGTAAATATTAGGGAGTTTCATTCTTCTAGCAGTATATAATCAGATTGTATGGATCTATCTACTTTAATAATAGGTAATGTTAATTCTTAATATACAAAACACCTGGTAATAGTAAGTGAATTAGTATAAATTTCCTGTGGCCTTCTCAATATGTTGTATTTTAGGCTACAAGACAATAGTATTAGAATGCTAGCATATTGTTCAAATTTTAATTATACACAATGATCCGGATTACACACTATATATTTTTTAAAACTTGAATATTAAGAAAATTATTTTATTTCAAGAATTGGAAATTCTGTGCTTAGCAGCTCTGTTAAGAGTGCAGGATGTTGAGATTGTAGTAAATTCCTTCTACAAAAGAGCTCTTATCTTTGCTGAGAATCTTCTGTGTGTGGTACATTAGTTCAGTCACTAAAAAGGCAACAGTTCTCTCTTCCCACTGAGTGAGACTAAAGAGAGGAGGCAATTATTGTGAAATGTTGCATTTCCTAAGTTCTAAGGTATATTAAAGGGAGGGTATGAATACACATCTATGGGCTAGAAGACATTTCTTAGTAAACCTGATCATTGCATGGATACAGATGGGTAAACAAAAATTATTACCAAACAAAGTAAGAGAGTGCTCCATGCGGGAATATATGTAGGGTTGGAAAAGAAGACAGCATGAGAAGTCCTGTAGCTAAAGAGAGTGAATATAACTTCTAGATTGAAGCCTAGTCTGTATGAGGCACTCCAAGACTAGTGGCAATTGAGTGAGTCGGTACAATGTTGGAGTTTTGTTTAAGCAACATTATTTATTAGTTTTTGCCTTCCAAGGAAAGGAAGTAGGACATAGACTTCCTCAGCACAGATCTTGTATCGTAAACAAATGTAAACTTGCATATAAAATTCTGAGAGACAGTGTCACAAAATCATCAGGTGTTCTACAGCATGGTGAAAGTGGCAATGTGTGTGCTTGTTGTAGGGGAGGGGTGTTGAAAATAAGACAAGAGAGGATAAAGAAAAGGAATGAATATGGTGAGGAGAAGGAAGGAGACGTCTTGGAAAAGTGGAGAAATAAAAAGCAAGAGGATTTAAATAATTTCAAACCAGCATCTTTCTGAGCATGGTGGGTCTTCATAGTAACCCAAGAGCTAACTACTCAGGAGACTGACACGAAGGATTTCTGTAAGCTTGAGATCAGCCTGGGGTACATAAGAAGTTTGAGGCCAGCCTGGGCAACATCATAAATTCATCATCTTCTTGAGGGAAGTGATCATTAGACTAACTTTCTCTGAGATGAGACAGGCATAAGATATATAACAGAAACAATGAGTTAGTAGACTCATGAAAGACAAACACCGAATACTAGTGTAAGCATAAGGAACAAGAAGTAGACTCATGTCAGAGTAGGTGAGAGTTGAAATGAGAAGCTCAGTGAGAGAAGGAGATAGTACAGAGGTTTACCTGTGAATTAGAAGAGAATATCTGTAGGCGGGAAACCTGAGTAAGGACACAGAGGAATTTAGTTGATCTACTGAATTGCGATTGCCCGATTCATGTTTAACAGGTGTCAGTTAGCTGTCTCAGCCATTGAGGTTTTCTGTGCTATCTAAGTGAGGTATGGCTGGGAGAAGCAAGAGTGATTTTCAACAGACAATTCAATGTGCAGGAACAGACACGCTGAGAAAGCTGAAGCCACTATTTTTCTTTGAGATTCATTTACAAAGGATAATCATTCAAAGGAGGCAGGAGTGACCATTTTCAATGACAATGACCATTATGTTTGAAGAGGAAGATATAAAACTTGTTATTCTTTAAGGATATTAAATTTTTGTTGGAAACTATTCATGTGGAATGTTTTATGAGACCTCAATTAAATTTGCCTAGGATTATATATGAAATTATTCCTCATTTTCTCCTTGAGAAGGTTTATACTTTAAGCTTTCTTAACCATGTAAACTGGAAAAATGAATAATGTGACTCATTTTTCTAGTTTATTTCTGCAGGAAAACACTGCAACTGCTTCATTCTTGGAATTCTTGTAACAAGAATTCTGCGGCACAAATGTCATGAGCAATAGCCCTTGTGAGTGTTAACATTCACTGTCAACCTGACACAAACTGAATCCCTGGGGAAGTAAGATTTAACCAGGGACTGTCTAGGTTGGTTTAACCTGTGTGAATTTCTTTGGGGGATTGTCTTGATTGAGTTAATGGAAGGGGGAAGACCAGACCCACTGCAGGCAGCCCCATTACCTAGCCAAGGGTGTTTTGAATTGCAGAAAAGTAGAGAAATTGAGTGCACCAAGCAAGTGAGTGAGAATTTGTACATATTTTTCTCTCTCCCCCTAAGTATAAATGTGATGGGCTTAGCTGTTTGAATTTTCTGCCTTGACTTCCCTGCAATAATTAGCTATAAACTAGAACTGTTACCAAAGTTGCTTTCTACCAAAATGTTTTATCACAGCAACAGAAATCAAATTTGGACAGTCTTTTATAACTTCAATTCTTCCTTATTTCCTGAAGTCAGTGGTTCCAAAGAATACTTTACAGTAGTAGTCCTGAAATTCGAAGACTCATTCTGATGAACAGGTTTCATTAAGTGGTGTACCCAACATTATTCATTCATGAACTTCGGCAACTATGCATTTTAAAGAACTTATCCTTATTCCTTATCATTGTACTAATCATTCTCTGATGCTATTGTTGCAATTATGATTAGTTTCTAAAACGTAGCTGTGCTCTTGAACAGTGTTAAGCACCTAAATTATCCAATAGATGATTTATGAAATGTTAATAACAGCTCTTCTGTAATTACATATTCTGGCCTAAGCTAAAAGGTATGCTTCAGGTTATGGTATCTGAATTCACCATTTTTAATGAGTACCCTCTACTGTGAGAAAGGAACTTGTTCAGATATTGGCGAAAATGTTAAGTTCCGATTTGAAGAGAGATTTTGGTATCTGTAGCCATTCTAGTAGATATGAATAGATGGGAGGTTTCAGTTATCATTTTTTCCGGCCTATTAAATTCCTCCCTTAGTTTTCCAACTGATTAGTTATCAAAATCTGTTATATTCTTGGATAATTTCAATTTTGTTGATTTCAACAGAATAAAATTCCCATTTGGAGATTTCTTTTGGGGGAACCTGAAAACGCCTACTTATTCTCCAAAACTTTTCTCACCTAGTTTGCAAAGTGTACCTGAATAAACCCAGAGGAATGCTTAAAGCATAAAATCTCCTGTAAATTCTCATTATCATTTACCTTTGTGAGTCACGTTAGTTTGGAAATGTGTGTTTAGAGACTTATCCACTAGTTGTGGAATTATGATTAATGATTCCATGTTCATTTGTATGCTTGTGCCTAACTTAAAGTCTAGGACATAGTATGCATTTTCATACATATTAGGGGATTAAATCTATTAGAAAAAAATCCTAAATGGCTATTATACTTAGATCTATTTACCTTCACATGCAGTTATATTTTATCTCCCTATGGAATTAGAATTTCCCTAAGTACTATGCTTCACTTTCCTATTACTCTGTACTTTATTGGCCTAGATTAAACTGTATTTTTCTTAAATGTTGCTGTGTACATTTTAATGTGCATTAGCACACACATGTGTTAGTATAAATACTTCTATGTGTGTATATGTGGAGGCCTGAGGTTGATATTGGAAATTTTTACTGATCACCCTCTATTTTATATATTGAGAAATGTCTCTCAGTTGAACCTGGAGTTGATTTATACAACTAATCTGCCTAGGTAGCCTTCTTCAGGGATCCTCAGTTTATTCTGTGAGCACTGGGATTACAGGTAGGCTGCATACTCACCTGCTTTCATGTGAGTTCTATGACTCAGCTCCATCCCTCCAGCTTGTACAGCAAGCTCTTTACCCACCTTATCCACCAAGCCATCACCTTGGCTCCTTCTTTATCATAGGACATCTAACACTATACAGTCTAGAGTTATTTATCATTAAGTTTTCTGCCATATATCATATAGAAGGACACTATAAGGAGTCAAAGACTTTAGCATTTACAAAAAGTTTCCAAGTGTCAGAACGTTGTGTGCTGTTAAAACTTGATGTGTGGTAGAGATAATTAAAATGACAACAAAAAGATAAAGATCCTTCAGCAACAAAAGAACCAACATCATTTCTTAGTCTGAACATAATTGGTTCATGCATAATTCAGTAGGTGGTGAAAATTTCACCATGTCTCATGGACTCATGACCAAAAGCTCTTGATGAGTCACTTTAGATCTCAATTGTCATCCATTCTCCTCAAATATACTCAGTACTTATAAATTTGGTGTTTGCTTTGTGCTGGGTATGCATAACGCATAACTTAGATAGGCAGCCTAAAAATCCATTTACTCTTGACCTCTTTTATTAAGTAATTTAGGACACACTATTTAACTTCCTTGACCTGGGATTTTTAATTTCTGAAATGGAAGTTGTGAATTATTAAAAGACACATGAAAAAAAAACAAAACAAAACAACAAAAAAAAAACAATGGCCCTAATTCAGTAGTATCTGACAGCTTCTCGGTATTCACCCTGATTCATCCAAAAGTCTTTATTTTCACCATCTCTTGGTATTTACTGCAGAAGCTAGAAGGATTCCTCATGAAAACAGGTGCCAGATACAAAAAAAAAAAAAAATGCCTATAGGTTGTTTTCCAGATAGTCTTATTTTAATAGCATTATTATGTGTCCTTTCTTTTACAGAAAAGATGTGTGCCAGGTTACCATATAATTCAGTTTCAATTACAGTAACTCTTATAGATACAACCTTGCCAAAGGCTGGCAGGTAGCCTGTACCCAGGCCCTGAATTTAATAGCAGTAATGGCTCTGCATGGCCACTTCACTTTTCCATTACTGTCACCTGCTGACTTAGTGGTGGGTTGTTCCCTAAGGTAGGCTGTTGGTGCCATTCCTTTCCTGGCTCAGATTCACAGGGAGATTTTCATTATGCCAGAGAACTTACAAAAACAACATGTCTTCTATTTCCTAAACACAAGGAGACAATATTGTTCCCCACTCCCTCCTTCTTTTCCCTTCTTTGCTTTCCTCTTTTCCTCTCTCTCTTCTGTAGTATGAGGTTTCTGGCCAGACTTTCAGGCCTAAACTCAAGGTTTAGGCCCGCAGACCCACAGAGACACACAGATGCTTTCAATAGTTTTAGGCTGATCACCCTAAGGCCCAGGCATATAACTTGCTAACTCTTTACCCTTAATCTAACCCATGTCTCTTATCTTGTTCAGCCACGGGGCTCAGTACCTTTTCTTAGAGCAGTATAGTTGTCATCTGCTTCTTCTGGCTTCTCTCTGGCATTCTGCTCTGTTCTTCCTGTTCTCAGAGTTCTCTTAGTCTGGTAGCCCCACTCACACTTCCTGCCTGCCTTTGGCCAATCAGTGTTTTTTATTAAAGCAATGGGTGGGACAATTATTTACAATGTAACAACATTGTCTCCCACACTCTTCCCTTTATTTCCCTTTGCGTTGTGATAGTTCCTTTTAACTCAACCAACCATAGTTGCTAATGTATTATGCAGTCTTTATCATCAAGGAAAACTATTTACTAAACTATGATTAATATATATTTCCTTTCTAGAAATATTATATCTTGTCATTACATTGGTACAAGAGTGAGAATATGAGCTTAGTTCCCACCACCCCCTCTGAGCTGGATACTCTGCAGGCCTCCTGCTTTGGCTGAAGTTACCCACCTGCACCTCTAGACCTGGCAAAGGTGACTCCCTTCTTCCCCTCTCTAACTCTCTTCTTACTTCAATTCTTTATTTTCTTCCTCATATGTTTTCCATTTTAGTTTTCTTTGTGATTTCCTCCTCTTTCTTCCCCTTCTTATCTCCTTCCTCTTCCTCATATTCCTCTTCCTCTTCTTCCTCTTCCTCTGAAGCCTCTTGTGAAAATCTTGGCAATCTTCTGCAGATGAACATTTTATTCCTGCCGGTTTTATCTTGTAGCACATTAAAAAATCCTCTCTATTATCTATATTTATGCCCCCTCAGTATTTGTAGATTCTTATCATGTTCCCTCCATATTCCTTAGCCTGGTAATAGGTATTTATCACCTTAAATCTCCTCTCATAAATCAAGCCTTTCTTTTCCCTTATCACTTTAAATGGTTTTCAATTTGTCCATGTCCTTCTAAGAGTGCCTTTATGAAAATGCTGGATTTCAAGGCTGAAACCTTGCAGCCTGCATCTGACTTTTATTTTTTTCTTCTTTTTTCTGAACAAACATTTTATAACAAATACGTCTACTGAGGTTCTTTATCTTGCCAATTCACTGCTTTGCAAATTTATGCAGAGCAAGGCACTAAAGAAGTTCTTTGAATTAGATAAAGACAGGAATTCCTTTCCAAGGTTAGAGGGCCACCTTTAAATCCAGAGTTAACAGAATTTGTGCCTTCCACACTTATATTAAGACAATTCCTCACATAATTAATAATACCTTACTCCTAGCAGGCTACAGGGCCTGAGTGAGGAAATGGAACCCAAAGGGCACCTTAAAGTGAGTGTCTCCTTGTATTTTTCTCCTTAAATGTCCCACTGAAATAAAGTACTAGGCATGAAAATACAACTTAACTCACTGACCTTGGAATAATAACAAATAAAGCAGTTACAAAAGCAAGAACCTTTTCTCTGTTCTCTACTCTTTGCTATTTTGCAGTGTACCTGTGCACGAATTCCCAAGCCTACTAGTATGTGGGTAAGCTACTTCCTGAGTAAGCAAAGGTTAAGCTAGTCCCTGCATATGCTAAACTTCAAACAAGCTACTAATAGTTTTTACTCTACTAGCTACTAAGGTAGATTATCTTTTGTTCAGGTTAGCTCCCCCAGGAGGGCTAGTTCCTATGCGTGTTATTTTCTTGTCAGACTGTATTTTCAGCATCCTATCTCCTGACCAGTGAATCTCCTCAGTGTCCCCTCTCTAGGGCAAGCTATTTGCTCATTAGGGCAAGCTACATATGCTAACTGCTGAGCAGCCCCACTCTGGAGCAGTGATCTCCTAACCACAGTAGGTGTAGAGTAGGCTAGCTGCTGAGTGAGCCAGCTCCTGAGCCACTAGCTGCTGGGTAGACTATCTCCAGAGAAGACTGCTCCTTCCTCACAGCCCTTCCCATCTGTTAATTATGTTAATTATTGCATCCTACATAGTCGCTGTTTAGTCATACAGATTAGTTCTTTGTTTAAATTGCCTGCCTTCATGACAAAACCCAGGACTATCAGATTAAATTGTATTTGTTGTGTTTGCATGGCATTTTCATTTTGGTTCTCTATTTCAGCAAACAAACTGGTAGTTTCATTAGGTCATCTCTAGAAAATCATTTACTCTCCAGGTACTCTGATATTGGTTCAGAAAACAAACTTTTCAATCATGAACTGTAACAGATCATTTTCAGTCCACCATAAACATTCACAAAATACAGATAAACATAATTATTTAAAATTACCAAAACAATTTATTTTTAATTAGTAAAACATCCACATATTTATTCTATTTAATAGCATTATATGCTGTGCTGTACTAGTTAATATTACTTGTCATCAGCTAATGGCATTGATTTGATATTAATTAATATGATTAAGCTGGTTTTGAAAGAATACTACTACAAAGTGATAGTTTTTAACAGTCTTGATCTGAGCATTTTGTATATTCACTCTCTTAGGTGAACTGCCATGAATAGTAGGTGACTCACCTTGGAAAAGAGCTAGCGTGCACTGATGTTTAACGAGCACTAGGCCATTCAAATATCAGAGAAAACTAAAAAGTATATAATGGGGGTATTTATATTTGTTTCTGTGAGACATCCAGGAGACAGTAAATTTCAGAGAACCACAAAGGCAACATTCTAGGAAGCTTTCTAAATAGAAATGAGGGATTCTGTAATCAAGAGGAGAGCCCTAGGACCAAGCTATTTACTAAGCAATAAGGGGATTGGAGCATAAATTGACAGTAGAGTTGTAGACATGGGCTAGTCCATGCTCTATAATGTGTCTGTAGACTGGTCTTCCTTGTTTGAACAACTGATACATTTTGGCTAAGATTCCCAGATCACCAATAGCTGGTGAACTGTCAGCAAATGCAGCTGAAAGAACTGAGTATGGGAGCAGACTGCTTGGTTTTCCTTTGCTCATGCTTTTGACATTTTCCCTTGTTGTTTGTAGCTGTGACAAAGTTAAACTACCATATAAGAATTTTCAGCCTTGTGTGGTGTGTTTTCATGTGGTTTTTTTTCTTGAGTTATGTCACACATTTACTCATCAAATCACCTTGTTATGCCATCTGCCTGAGTTGTAACACATTCTTCCTAGATGTGCACAGCCACCACCAATTTAGTAAACTTTAGAGTTTCTTGTTATCTTCTTGTGATGATAGGAGTACATTCAGCTTTGTATTTAGCTTGCTTACGAATTAAATATGACTCTATTCTAAACAATTTCAGAATGAATGACTCCTCATCTGTCTTATGTGCAGGAAAACCAAAAGTTTGTAAGGAATTTCAGTAACAACGTAAAAATCAAAGAATGAAAACCAGGGAAACATATGCGTCTCCTTATGTTCCTTCTGTAATAAATGAATCTGAAGTTCACCCACAAAGTTCACTTTACAAAACAAAACATCCGGGAATACTACAAATGCATAGGCTTTTAGAAGAAGAAAAAAGGCACTATTTCATTTCCTCTCTCATTGTGGAATGCTATAATAATGACAAAGCACTAATCCACACAATACCTACATCTCAATCCCATTTAACACTTCCAAAGTCCAGAAATGACTCTAAGACTCCATTTTTTTTCAAATAGAATTACGGAAATCTTTTCTACCCCGTGGAACAATAAATATGACTCATGGGGTGCTAATTGCCCCCAAGTAACGAAGGCCAAGATAACATAATTAAAATTCTCTGACAATACAGAAGACTGATTTTCCACATGGATTCACCCTGCCTTTGTTTACCTTTTGAATTTACAGAAGCAAATAGGAATTACATGACCTCTGTATCACCTTACCTGCCTTCTTCTTACCACTCCCTTTTCTGAAATCATTTTACAAGAATGTAGTTGGAAGTTGTTTTTTTTTTTTTTTTTCAGAAACTCTAAAATACTCAGTAATTGCATCCCAAATAATTGACTCAGAGGCTTAATATTAAAGTAACTGCTAGACCAGTAGTTCTTACATTTAAATTAAGCCATAATTCTTACCTGTGTTTAGCCATGTGGCTTGGTAACTTTGCTAAGCACTAGCATTGTCATCTTGCTTCCTATGCATCTGGCTGGTGTCTCCTGCTCTGCCTTTCCTCATTCTAGAATTCTCTTAGTCTGGTAGCCCATCCTCTATTTCCTGCCTGCCTACCAGCCAATCAGAGTTTTATTAAACCAATACGAAAAATAAATCTTTGCAGTGTATAAGAGCATTATTCCACACAAGAATGTAAGGAGAAGAAAAACTATGAGAAAAAATATAATTCTTACAATTTTGAAAATCTAGAGTTTATTTCAATGCACCTAGTAGAGAGGCCACTGGAGAACACCAGACAATATTCTATAATTGCTTTTTCAAGCAGTAGGAGATAATATTGAGGTATAACTTTGGACAACCACCTCAAGTTCCCAGGATTCGTTTATGTTTGGTTGACCAGGAAGAGGAAAGGTACGGTATAAATCAAAGAAAGCTGCTAAGATACTTATCAAACTCCTAGGGGTGTACAAATGGGGTTAATCAACCACCATTTTCAAATGAGCTTGCCAACAAGGACATGGCTCTGAAAATTCCATCTGTTGTTGCTCTCACTGGTACAGAGGTTTGAAAAGATAATCCTGATGGCTTCCTGGTGTGTGGTACAGCAGGCAAGGCATGAGAGTTTTTAAGTGGTAGTAAAAGGCAGATCCTAGAACTTAGGCTCTAACATGCAAATGATGGCTGTGTTGGAGCCAATACATAACTTGCAAACATGGCCTCTTTTGATACTCATGAACTTATTGCAAACACACATTGACCTTCTGGTTTATATGTTCATATCTTGTCACTTTAACTTATGATAGAAACATGGCTTATTTTCTAGATTTTTGAATTGCTTAATTACTAAAATAAATAACATTCTGATTGTTATAGTACATACTTGGCTGTTTGAATTTTCAGAAAATTCTTTTTTTCCCTCAAGAAGCAAAAGAACAATGACTAAAACTATATTTTAGTACATAGTAAATAGCAAATTATTTTACTGACTTTATGTTAATTATTCAGGGTGATTTCCTGAACTAACCAAAATGTGTTGAATAAGTATATATTAAATACATCAGACATTTTAAAACTATAGGAAGTATAGCTAACATGTGAGTTGAAAGTCTAATTAAGTCCAAAGTATTATTAAGCTAATTTAAAAAAACTCAATAATCCTGAGAGGCTGATACTATTTTCCTCTTGCTAATGCCAAGCATTTCCATTGTATAATAATTCTAAACCACGTTTTTCACATCTTTTAAATATTTCCTTAAAATTTGTGAAGTCTGGAGAATCTAAGAAAAGCAAATTTATGTTACTGTGACAATAATATATTAAAACTATGAGGGTCTTTATGAAATGAGATATACAAAATTTTGGTCCAGTTGTTTCCAGCACTGACTTGTAGAAGTTTTATTTGATTAGATGAAGGGAATGCAAGGTACAGTGATACATACCTGCAATCCCAACACTTTCGGGCTTGAGTCAGGTGCATCAGGAGTTCAAGACCAATTGGAATACATACGGATACACTATATCAAATAAAAAAAATAATAATTATAATTATGGTATTGATAATAACAATTCAGAAGGATTAATGAATCTGTGCAATGGCTAATAAATTGCCATTTGAAGTTAATATTTATATTCATGTTAGACACAATAAACACTAAATATAAAGTAAAAGAAAAAGTACAATGATGTAGATTAACATTTGCTTTAGAATTTTCAGTACTGGCTTTAATGCGCTGTGAACTTTTGGACTCTGGTGGCTTTTCTATTGGTCATTCTTCTAAATTTTCTGACAAGCTGACGTGCCATCTCTCCTTTCTACACATTAGTGCCATCAGGTCTTATTTATCATGCACAAAAGTGCTAAAACAATTCACAGCAGGGCTCACACATGAGTGTAGTTTACCATTTTTGTTGTTCTTAGAACAGCATAATGCTTCGTGTGAAATATCATTTTTTAAATGTGGGACCTACATATGGTGATGCCATGAGCTGCTTATCATATTTTAAACTTCTTCAATCCCACAGACAGGTGTTTCTAAGTTCTTCCCAGTTTCCTTCCTTCCATGGGTTATTTATAAACAGAAATATTTCCTGGTCAAATAATATGCTCTAGCCACATATATAAATATTAAATTAAGAAAGATAAATAAAATGTGAATCTGTCCTCCATGAGCTAATGACATTGTAGAGAGGATATTCTGACAACCAGCTCATTTTTCCTAAAGGGACAGTAGTTAATACTATTATGCAGTGGAGAAAGGGCAATTCTGATTGGTGAGAAAGGTTTGGAAAATAATAGCCATATATAAAAACATTTAAACTAATGCTTAAATGACAAGTGATTCTCAGAAGGTAAGCCTGTAAAGCCATTCAACAAAACATGGGGGGGGGGCTTCTGTGATTCACAATGGTTTTGTGATTTTATTCCATAGGGTGTTAGATATGATTGAAAACTGAAGTGTTCCTATTACTCTGACAAGTGCATATTGAGTGTTAGGCACAAGAGTGAAAAGAAGCTTCCACAGAACCATAGATCCTGCAACTGAGGGAGTGCTTGACATCACATATGGCACAAGATTTTAGGGACATTTTGAGATTGACATAACCATAATGGCAACCTCTGAAAATTTAACACTAGTTACAATGATATTTGCTTATTCTTTATTTTGTGTGGCCTGACATATATATATATATATACACACACATATATATACACACACATATATATATACACACACATATATATACCAATTCGGTGATGACTGAAATGTTACTACTTTCTGTAATTTATAGGTTATATGACTAAGGCAAAGAAGTGGTGTTTCTGCAAAGCTACTGAGCCAATAAAGTATCCCACTAGGACTTATAAAATGGGAACACTTGTTGGATTACACTATAGTGACTATTATATCAAGAGATGGGGAAAATGTTAAAATGAGTGAATCCCAGAGGTATTAGAGTCTCAAATGTATCATTCCTCACTCTCTTCCCGATAATTACTTCCATTTTCTATACCTCAATGAACAAAGCCTGCTGGTCAGTGAGAGCGCTAGTACCAGGGTGGTCTGATGGTCTGCAAGATGCCTTTTTTTCCATTATTTTCTTCTTCATGCCATGATTGGTTGATTGAAGCCTCCATTGAAGGACTTCATATCTTTCTGTTGTTGTTTCTTGTGATTTCCGGAGCCAAATGCTCAGTAGCAACCAAGCTGTATTCTGGTCCTCCTCCCTGAAGTTTTTGTTTTGTTTTCTATAGTGTAAATTTTTCATACAAAAATCCTTTATCATCTTCAACCATAGAGCTCATTGCATGCCATTTGGCAGTTCTAACAGAAATATGTGTTGCTAACTAGAATGCTAATATGGTCTCATCATGAAAAAAAGCTGTATAATCCCCATTCTTTTAGTGTGAGTAGTGGTTGTGACTATGTAAGTGTATCACTACTATAACCATGGATCATGTATGGCAAAAGGAATTCTACAAACCCTATTCAGGTCCATACTTATTAACTTAGATTTGCCAAGAATGGAGGGTACCGAGTTTGACTTGATCAGGAAGCCCTGGACTCTAGTCAGAATGGTGAAGCATAGCAGAAATTTTTGCTACTTGGATTGAAAGAACAACCTGCCATACTTTGCAAAATCTATGGCAAGATAAGATCATCTAGAAGGTGGTCCTTAGCCAACATGCAATGAGCAATCAGGCACCTTACATGTACAACCTCAGAAAAGTGAGGTTTGGGTGGAAAACAGCATCTGATGAGGACTCAGGACTTCGTCACAGTATCTATTTTTGATATATGAGTGATGATGAAATTCAACTTTTCAGATCTCTCATCAATAGTAAATGCAGTCTCACATGTGTGGATCTATAAATCACTTGGTTTAAGGTAACTAGTAATGCAGCAGTTGCAAGTAATAACAAACACTAGAGTCATGTGCTGCATGGCAAATCTTTAGTAAGTGAGAGGCATCATTCACAATTGCAACCCTCACGATTATGATGGAGACGAAGAACTTCTGTTGCCTTGTGACATCATAGCTATTTGAATGCTGCTAAAAAGAAGCCTTCTGTTTCCTTCATACATTTCTACTAATAAAAATAAAATGTGTCAAATATAATTATATTTACTACATAAATGCTTAGTAGTGACTGATACAAACTTATGTTTTTATAATATACCTTTTATAGTTATATTAGTATTTGTTTTTATTTTTAAATGTTATTAGAGTTTATTTACTTCTGTGTACATGTATATGTACATGTATGTGTGTGTGTATATATATATATATATATATATATTTATATATATATATGCTATGGTATACATGTGATCAGAAGACAACATGCAGATGTGGATTCTATCCTGAAACCTGAGTATTGAATTTAGGCCCTCAATTTTGGTTTCTGGTATCTTTACATACCAAGCCATCTCTTCTTCCCCAATATGTTCTTCTTAAAAGCAATCATTTCCAGGAAAACAGTATGTTGTGGTAACTCAACAGGAACCGTGTGCATTTTATCTTAATCTGTCTCTTGCTTACATCATGGCACCACATTGAATCCATATTTATGACTGTCAGATACCCTTTTGACTTTTCAGCAGGTCAGGCTGGGTTGAAACTTGATATATAGCTGAAGGTGATCTTGAGCTGCTGATTATATTTCTTATACTCCTAGATGTGGGTATTATCAAGCGAACTAAGGACTTCATGGGTTCTAGATAAGCACCCTACCAACTGAGCTGCATTCTACCCTTGTGTTAGTATAGTTTATGGTGTTTCTGAAGTGATGAAGTCAATTAGTGATGTGTTTCTTAAGTTTAGAAATAACAGTATAATGACTTGTATGTACCAAAGATTCCAAAGGAGAAACAATGATCGCATGTTTTCTTTGAAAAGAAAATTTATCTAAATGTGGCAATAATTATGACAGTAACATTACTTAGATGGTGTCATTCTTGATTTACACACCAGTGGTTCATGCCTGAGTGGTTTGTTTTGATGTTTCTACAAAAGTGTTTGAATAAGTGTCTGGCTCTACGACATCATCCACTCATCAAACTTTACCTCTAAAGGACTCAGTCTGTTTTCTTTTAGTTGATACTTTTTCTTGTCAATGTGGTCTTGTTAATTAATACCAAATCTTGTATATGCTTCTCAAATAAAATACATCCTTGATTATTATTCAAATTTAATTTCAACTTGATATGATTTTTATGGATATTACATTTATAATATTCCTATTGAAAATTGAGGTTATTAACAACTGATTAAGTTAGAGCTGTTAGTAATTAAACTACAAGATATAAGCAGCATGAGGAATTATCAAGAGGATTGTTATATATTATTTTTCATGTATTTCTTTGATACCATAAAAGAATGAACTATTGTAAACCCTATTACTAGAAGGAAGTATATCATTTCAACTGTAATGAGGAATAATTGGTATGAAAGTATAGTATTTGAAATGAAATCTGACTATATATATATATATATATATATATATATATATATATATATATGCAACTCAGATTGCCATTATGTACAGCTAAACTGTAGAAATTGTCCCTTGGTTTAACAATTTTGTAAATTTATTTGAAAATAATATGGGTTTATAATAAATGAGTTGTACATCAGACAGCGTGTTACTTTAACTGTATTGATTTAGATAAAAAATTAGCCTTTGTAGAATAATGAGAATGGGTCATTGTGATTGCTGAATTGTTTATATTAGATGCAATGGAGAAATATCTACTCTGCCTACATTAGCACGATACGTCCAAATATTTGCATTTATCAGCTGGGATTTATTCACTCTGCCTAGTGAATAAATTAATAATAAGTTGTCTTTACACTAGTACTGTATGCTAGTACTGAACACTACTTCCTCACCTAACTAATTGCAGTCTGAGATAAAACATGAATATTTTAGAAACAGACCCATGATGGAAGTCAAGATCTGGATTGTAGTGGGATTATGTTTTTACATTGTAAATAACTGTCCTGCCTACTAGTTTAACAAAAATGCTTATTGGCTGAAGGCAGACAGGAAGTGTGTATTACAATTAGATTTCTTGGTCTTGGGCAGCCAGAGGCCCAGACCCACAGTCTTGCAGCCCCAGACCCCTTAGCCGCCTGCCACTGCTGCTCAGGCCCCCAGAAATGACTCAGACTCTTATATTAAGTTCATGCTGTTTGGTCTATGGCTTAGGCACATTGCTAGCTTGCTCTTACATCTTAACTCATCCCATTTCCATTAATCTGTCTGCCATGTGGCCCGTGGCTCACCTGTGTTCCTTACATGTTGCTCCTTGGGCGGCTTGCTCGATCTGCATGACTCCATGCTGCTTCTCCTACCTATGCTCTGATTTCTCCTCCTACTTCTTCTATGGTGCCTGTCATGGGCCAAAACAGCTCCTTTATTTAAAAATTGAGATTCACAGCATACAGAAAGGCATTCCCACATCAAGTGTGGGTGGAGCTACCAGACTAAGAAAATTCTGTGAACAGGAAGAACAGAGCAGAGATGCCACAGAGAAGCCAGCAGATGCAGAGGACAACTATGCTGCTCTGAGAATAGGTACTGAGCCACATGTTGAACAGGGTAAGAATCATAGGTTAGTTTAAGAGGAAAGAGTTAATAAGTCATATGCCTGGGCCCCAGGTCAATTAGCATATTATTAATATAAGCATCTATGTGTTTCAGTGGGACTATAGGATGTGGGTCTGCAAGTCCTGGCCACAAGGCTAGGCCGGAAGGTCTGAGTCAAAAGCCTCATACAACACTGGAGCAAGAAAGAAACCCATAGGACCTTCTATAGGCACCACTTTCATTAAAATCTGTTTCTTATATGCATTAGTGGCATAAAGCTATCATGAGTACGGGGACCAAACTATCAAAATTACTTATATGGAGAGGAAACTTGAGTCAGTTCATAAATGAGTCTTAAAAATCTTTTTCTCTCTGACAAAAAAAAAAAAAAAACAAAACCAATATTTCCATTGGAAGTTTACAAAACTAATGGAAGAGCCCTTCCTCAACTATTAACTATAATGAGTCTGCAAAATGTTTTACCCTGACAAATTTTATTATCCAAGGGGGATAGTGCTTTGGAAGCTGTGCTGTTTCTATGGTTTATGATATTTAGGGAGATTAATGCAGTGGTTTTCATGGTGTGCCATATAGAGGTCCTGTGTTAAAAAGTGATAAAGATGGAGATTTGCAGGCTCTACCTGGACCACCATCTCTTCATAGTGTTGATATTATAAATATATCATCTGATCTTGTTAAGTTTCTTTCATAGGATCAAATCCATTTCTTATTGACTAGTGAAAATCCTTATCACTGTTTCTCTTAGATCAAGGAAGTGCCCACTGATTCTCAGTCTGTGTGGAAATGGGGCATTACCTGGTAAGTGAGAGAAAAAAGTGTTAGAGAACACCTAGCCAAGGATTTGGGATGATATTAACATTTTCAGGATCTGAGTAAATTCTCTTGCAAAGCTAATTTTCTTCTCCACTGCTTGTGTGATATAAATTACCCTTCTCATACACCCACCCAACCAATAAACAGTAAAACCTTCAGATATTCCTGTAATCTGGTGCTGGGTCTAACCTTCCCTCTTATGCTGGCATTAACTCCTATGTGGGCTCTCCTTTTTCTGGTGGAATTTTCTATGTTCCCTCACAGTCTTATTTGCCCCTGCTACTTTGGATTGTAGTTGTTAGTAATTGCATCTAATACAATGTCAGCATATGATCTCCGCAGCCAGATCTAGGTCAGTATTCAGGAGGGTGTCCTTATTCCAACACTCCATGTTCATTGCTCTTCACTTTACCTTGTAAGAAGGAAGCAAGTCTGATACTCATTCACAGGCTTAAGTGAGGCTTCATTGACAGGATCTATATACTGAGCTTAGCCAGCAAACCTGTAGGCTAGTGCTTACGCTGCACACACAGTATTTAGTTTCTCAATTTCATTTTAATAGATTCCCAGCTATATAAGTACTAGGGATAGGATTTTTATGACCCATATCATATTGTATAGTACCTGGGCCACAAATTTAATAAATGAATGAACAATGTATAATCAAGAACATACTGAGAAGAGCTTAGATACTGCACAGTTCGAGTTATTGAGACTCTGAAAGAAAAAAAGAATGTAGAGAAAACTTATTGCTCCTCCTGTCTGTGTATTAGTGTCATACCTAATTTGAGGAGAAAGAAGGAAGGAAAAAAGAAATAAAGGAAGAAAGGGAGAGAGGACGGAGGGAAGGGAAGGAGGGAGGGAAGGAGGAGGGAGGGAGGAGGAGGGAGAGAAGGAGGAGGGAGGGAAGGAGGAAACAGCAATCTGAAACCCTGTTTTTCTATATTAATAAAAGGGCAGCTTCATCTCATTTGATAAGAAGTGTTTTTGTTTTTTCTTCCAAAAGCTATATAGCTGAAAATGAAGCAGAAATGGGTTTATTACTGCCAGCAACTGGTAATTGTGAATAAACTGCACTATAGGGATACATATAGGAATAGAATTGCAATGTTAAAAGTATCTTTAATTAAATGTGCTCATCTTTCTGGGGACAGGCAAAGGATAATGTCATTGTTACCATGGGCTCTGGGCAAGTATGCTGAAAGTTGCATTATGAAACCTTTTTTTTTTAGAAGACTTGTGCATTAGTCTCTTGTCCACCTTGCTAGCTTCTTATGCATAGATCAGGTATAAAGTCTTCTGTTAGAACTGGAATATGATCAAATCCTTGCTCTTACGGTCTACTTCCTCTTCAATCTCATGAGTTACGTGAAGACTGCACATGTGTGTGGCCATATGTATACATGTTCGTGTTTGCACATGGGAGCAGTGGTGTATCCACATGTATGTACCGGGATAGCTATCTGTGTCTTTCTCAATCAAAATCTACCATATGTTTTCAAAAAGTGTCTCTCACTGAACCTGTAATTTGCCAATGTGCATAAACTGGCAGGAAAACAATCCCTAGGGAGCATCCAGTCTCTGCCTTGCCAGCACTGGGATGATAGATATGGGCCATACTTATATAACAGGGATGCTTGGCATAAAACTCAGATTTTATTGACCAAGCTCTCTTTCCAGCATCAAATGTAAGCTTCTCTTAAATCTATACCAATATCACCCCTTTTATATTATAGGATGCTTATTCTTTACCCCACCCACGCATGAAGAATGCAGGTGGGTAGAACTTTCTTAGATCTAAAATTTTATTAATTAAGAAATTTTTAGGTGTCTTTTAAAAGGCCACAATAAAGTATTGGATCCTTAATTCTGGTAATATTTGTTTAATTACATGCTTTATATATGGCTAGATGCTTTTAGGAATTAAAGGAAAAACATCATAACAATAAGTACTCAACCATCAGCCTCATTCAATTCTGACTTGGAAAAAAATCACCCACCCTTCCAAAGTCTCACAAGAGGACAGTAATGATTTTGTCCTTCTCAAATATGGTTTAGTTCTAGGCCATTCTACATTCTCAGCCTATGGTTGGACAAATCTTGAATCCACATGGATTAAGTATCATTTGCAAATGTTATCTATCACCCCTTATCTTTCTACTTCTTTCTCTGGAAAAGACAAATATTGGGTATACCCTGAGTTAGGTCAATATTTTTTTTTCTGTGTCTATTGGATGCACTTATGTTTCTCTTTACAAAGTGATGCAGGAAGAAAGCAGGAATCTGAGATAATGGATTAAGGTGTTAAATTGAGTTCAGGCTGTGTATCTTGGAGATAGGACTTACACATATAGATAAGCCACCTTCTCCTTTTATACTAGTGTTCTTCTGGTTCAAAATTAAACTGTAGGAAAGGATATTATCTAAAAGCTACTTCTCACCTTCTATCACAATGATTTTTAGATATGTTGGATATGGAAACTTCCTTGGATTTCTTCTTGATACTGTTTTCATTGGTCACATTGACAAAACAACAAACTATATCCATATTAATCCTTCCGGACAAAACATAGTGAAGCTATCCCAGCTTGCAGTGTTCACAGCTCACCCTAATGAAAGGTCATGAGAATTTGCCCTTATGTTACTGATTCCTTCAGTTCCTTCTGGTAAGAAATTCTAGTATAAAATGCCAAAGAATAAGAGGGTCCACAGGTACCTTCAGCAACCAGCATCATAGAGAATCTGATTCTGATAGATCCCTGAGAGGACAAATGACTTCTTAGGAAAGGTGCAGATATTAGCCAAACTTCTCATTTTATAGTACGAATCCTCTCCAGGGCCCCGCAGTATTTTCCTCTTAATGTCACCACCATGAGAAAAGGGACAAATATTAATATCAACGCTATTAATAACAGATGGTATTCTAGATATTAGAGTAGTGGCATTAGATAAACAAGTAAACAAACATGCATGCTTCATGATGACCATAATTTTGATGAAAATAACAGAGATTCAGATGACTATGACTCCAGGACCAGGAAGAGATATACTGTATCCTGTAGTATTCCTAAGAAGAACAACTCTTTGATAGGAATTTTGCTGCCAATGCCCAATAAACATACCTTATTTAGGAGGAGATCTTGGGTAAGCATTCTGGCAGAGAAAGAACCTCAGACAAAAGTTGAGATCATAAAGTTATTGTAAGAACTGGAAACTAGCAAGACCTAGAAAAGGCAGTGTAGCACTAAGGAGTGGCACTCATACTGAGTGGAGGGGCTCTTCCCACTCTGGTACTTTTCACATGATCTCTGCCATCCATTTCTCAATGCCAAGATATCATCTTTATAGGAGATCACATAGGAACTGACCAGTGACCTTTGTCTATGGGAGAATAAAGGGATCTTTGCACAGTTCACTGTTTTAAGGATCGAGAAAAACCCCTTTATCAGACAGAGTATACATGCTTATGTAATAATACTCTTTTGAGTCACCAAGAAGCAAGATGCAAGAATTTAACTACTAGTTCAATAACACTTCAACTTCTAAAGTTACTGGGGTTAATAGAATAATTAGAATGTCGCCAAATGTTTTGGAAGGGTTAGTTTAAATACCAGTTTCAACTTAGGTTAATAAGAATTTGTGCCAATGTCTGAATTTCTAATGCATTTGAGGGTGTGTGGAATAACAGGACCACATAACTGTCTGTATTAAATGAACCAGAGTTTAAGTCTTGGTCCTGCCATTTAAGAGGGTTGTGACCTTAAGCCTGCTGTTTATTAAGTTCTCTGAGGCTTCATCGTTCCTGTGAAAATGCTATCTAATTATACCTACTTTCAGAGTATCTAGCAGGAAGCAATGAATGTAAAGCATCCAGTATGCAGTAATTGCTTAATATATGGTGACTGGAATAATCTAATAAACATCTATGATGTAAAAAGTAGGCCTCTAAGAGGAATTATAAGATGTAAGAAAGCATGTCAAGGTTGGCTATGAAGTCATGATTTAGGTCCTCCTGAAGTTTGTATTTTATTGGAAAGAACATACATCCAAGTAACTATTATACAATACACCGAAGCTTGACGATATCAAGTAATTAGCCATAAGCCAAAATGTATCTCAGACTTCACTATCTCTAGGCTTCTGCTTACAGCGTTCTACCTATAAGTCTGCTGGGGAATAAAAGCCATAAAAATAAACAAAGCACAGTATATAAAACAGAATAAACCCAGACTATTATCTCTACTTGTCAAGTTCCTCAGATTATTTCAAGGAATTTCTAAAACCTGTATGGGCTACAACATTTTCCTTATGTGTTCTGTTTGTTGCTACATTTTGGAAGAGGAACAAAACTATCATGCAGATAGTCTGCATGGAAAGGGAAAAATTGAAGTGTAAACCTCGGGCTGATACCTGAGTGTAAAGACATCACCAGGAGGCTGTACACAGAAACTTGGGCTTTATTCAGTGTGGCAACTGTGAACCATGTGAGATTTTTGAGTAACAGAATTGAGTATTAGAGGAATTGCCTTAGCAACTCTCAGAAATATAAATAAAGCATGGAGATATTTATGCCAAGACAAGAGCTACCTACTGTTGAACAAATCCCATTGCTCTGGAAATATTTTTAGTTAATTTTCTAAAAATCTCCTGAACTTGGTGTTCCCATTATGGCCCTGCTTACAAATGTGGATACTGAGGCAAGATGATATGAAGTAATGAACATAAGATCTAGGAGGTTTTAAGCCTGAATCCAGGTTAGTTGGCTCTGTGGTTTCTACTTCAGATCTGCACTTTCTATGTCCCTTGGTCTGTTCTCTTGGTCCTCAGATGGCTTGTATGTGCAGTAGGAGATTTAAATAAGACTTCGGAGATGATTATTTCTAACCTGGGCTCTGTGGCTGTTTTCATGTGTTTTATTTTGCTCCAGTCAGTTCTTCATTCTGGGTCTAATCTATTTAGGCAGTATTAAAAGAGGGAAAAACACAAAAAGTCCAAAGAATGTTTGCTTTATATTTTTTCCTTCTCAAACTTTTCATGGCACTGAATTTATGTCAACTGTTTCCAAAGAACGTGCAAGAGAATAAATCTGACATACATATGGTATTAAGTTGAAAGTGAGGCCAGCGCAAAAAGAGGTAATTGCTAAATTTTAAAATATTAAGAAACTTGGATAATATTTAACAGCATATCACATTTTGAAATACTAGTTACTACTCAAACAGAATATTAGTTCTCAATGAATAAGACACTTGTGCATTCCAATAAAGCGACTCATTGAAAAGAACAGACCCATAAGGAACCACGGCGGCCAGCTCCACTCCTCTGTGCACTGCTCGGAATAAAATACACACATTTGTTTTCTCTGAAGAGTAAAGCTCTTTCAGAAACTGATGAATGCAAGCTGTCACTGCCTGTGGGCGGTTCAGATTTTTCTTTTTCTTGCTTCTCAAGGCAAGGTGCTCAGGTCCTGTCTGCAGCAGGAGTCCAGCTTTGCTTCCACGGTTTCCAAGGCAACTGGCCAGCCCTGAGATTCCACTGACCGGTGGTGAGGTGTGGAGTCCTGGGGGGTGCTGCTTGCTCCGGACCCTACAGGAGACCTCCTTGGTTTTGTGAGATCTGAGCGCTACTACTTCACGCATGGCTGTCTGCTTGTGGGAGAGTGATAACAAGGACTCTGATAATTCTGATCTAACAAGCTCGACTTTATCGGGCTGCCACTTCTGGCCTTGGATACAGCAAACAGGATGACTGCTCTCTCTCTCTCTCTCTCTCTCTCTCTCTCTCTCTCTCCTCCCTCCCTCCCTCCCTCCCTCCCACCTAGCCTCTCCTCTCCTCTCTCCTTCCCCTCTCCCTCTATCTCCCTCCTCTCTCACAGCTCTCCTCCCTTCTCCAGCTGTAGGCTTCTTAATGTAGTTTAATGGCTTTACAAAGAAAGCCAGGGTGAGGAGCACTTCTCAGTGGCTGTGGCTGGACCATGACCTAGCTGACCATGAACTTGGAGGGGCTTGAAATGATAGCAGTTCTGATCGTCATTGTGCTTTTTGTTAAATTATTGGAACAGTTTGGGCTGATTGAAGCAGGTTTAGAAGGTAAGGGAGTGCCTTTCAGTCACTTATAAAAATCCTGTTTTGTAAATAAAAGAAGAATTTTTGAAGAGAATGTTAGAGGTACCTGAAATGAGAACAGAGCAATGTGATTCTGGGGTGGATATGCAGAAAAGCAGGTTTCTCGGGGTAAGGAAGATTAACAGAATAAACTTTTGGCAAGTTGTGGCGATGTTTGCACAGCAAAAGAATGTTAAAACACTGAGCAGCACTTTGAATCTAGAATCCAAACTGATAAATAAAGGATTGGTAATATGTGTCTGCTCATATTCAGATCATTTGGTCCCTGTTGTTTTTGTTAGGTTTCTTTATAGAATGTCCTCTTTTGATTATAAAGGCAAATTTTATTTGTGTATGTTGTGGGGTGCCCTTGTTTATTGTATTCAAATGCTAGAACTGGATATGCATTTAGAAATTCTTATGGTTTAAGATTGGACACTGAGAAACAAGCTTTCTCATAAGGTTGTTGGCAGGAGTGTTGATATTATCTATTTTACTAATAGTAACTCTATGGACAAATGAGTTCCAACTTGTGACAGGTTCTAACGGATTCTAAATAAGCTTTGGCCTTGCAAGCGGTGATAATTATGTTCGTTATAGGCTGATCCTCTGTTCTTAATCGAGTTATCTCCCTTTAAAAGTGAGGTTTGTTCTTGCCTGTATCTTTCCATGGGCTGAGTGTATCTAGGAGAATCTGAGTAAATTTTGAGTATTATTATTTTACTACTCAGGACATATTTGAGATATGTTTGTGTTCAGCTAGTCATTATTTCTCAAAAGTTGGCAGTGCAGTTTTTAAAAGCAGCTTGTTCTGGTACTTGACAGTGTTGCTATAATATTCTCTCTCACTTAAGTTTTTAGCTTGTGTAAACATAAAGAATATTAGCATCATCTTTCCATCTTCAGCTAATCTAAACCTCCCAGGAAGGTTGCCACAATGTGACATAAATATGATTATTTTTACAAATAGCAAATATCAAATTAAAGTAAGTGTGTCACTCTGATGTAGGTTACCAGAAACCTACATTTATAACTCATTGGAAGGAGGAGGAGGGAGTGGAAAGCAAAGGTTATTAAAGTAATTTTAAGGGAACTTTGCAGAATGCATATTGTGGCTCTTTCTGAAGGAAACATTTGTTCCAAGGTGAGGAAAAATCCTAAAATTGAAAATGGTCAATGTCTTTAAAATTGATGTTACTTGATATATTTTCATGAAACTAGTAGCTTAGTTTGGCTTCGGTGTGCCCCTTACTGTAATTTTACTGGATGCCTGTCTGTATCTGGGAATCTCAGTTTGATGTGTTGAGTTTTATAGTTTTTCTTCTTTGGGACTGCAAGCTTCATGGAACACTATCAGAATTCCTAGCTCTTTGGAGGGACTAGTTACATCTTTTTTTATGCTAGAGGCGTGGTCCATCTTTACATTCTGTGTCCAGGATATTCATTTTGGGTTTTGTGGTGATGCCTACTCTAATGAAAGACTTGTTTCAGGGGCATAAATATTCACCTCTCAGATAATAAGTTATAGTTGTTTCTTCTAATGGCTGCTAATCTCTATGAAAATATTCAGTATTCTTTTCTCTTGTTACTTTAACCTGTAATCTTCTGCATGGGCAGTTTCTGTCTTTAATTGTATTATTAGTATTATTGTTAATGTTGTATTAACACTGCAGAGAGAATTAGATTTATTCTGAACTTTACTATTAATCTTTGATTTCTAGTATTTGTTCAGAAGTACTTTAAAATGGTAAAATATTCATAACCATGCTACAGTGGAATTAGTATATGAAAGCTAGGAGATAAGTAAAGAATTGGTGACTTTATAACGGAAATACTCGTCAGAAAACGTTCTAAAGAATATATAAATGAATTTCTGCATACATGGTATAAATAGTTTGAAGATACAGCTCATTGTACAGTTTAAGTACATACTCTAAAGTTACAAGCAGAGATTAACTAGTGGAGAGAATAGAATACAGAGCATTTAACATGAAAGTAACAATTTGCCCATGTCCTGAAACCGTCTTCGTACAATGAAACCCTGATAATTCATTTCATTCAGATCTCTTTCCCCAGGGAGTTTCTCCTCTAGAATCCCACACATCCCAGTTGGAGGATATGGGATTGTTTTGTCAATTTTGGAGACATGTCCTATAAAGAAACTTGAGACTAACCAGGGAAAATTGAACTTGATTAAAATCAAGGATAATTTTTAAAAGTTACCTTAAATGACCACAACTTTTTATTTCACTATACAAATGTTCAACAATGTGGGCATCACTCAAAATGTGGTTTGAACTTATTATTATTATGAATGATGTATATTAGGTTGTATTCTGAAGGGAAGAGAAAATATAACATTTGTGTAATGTATTTTCTTTTCAATCTGTGTCAAAAAAATACTTTAGAATAAATTGTTAATATAAAAGGATAAGGAATTTGTAGTTTCTTTTTTTTCTGAGTGTGTTAGGTTTCTATTTGTTGTGGGAAATTGGGGATGGTTCCATTGAATACCCAATGTTCTTCTGTCTCAGACTGTATATGACACATTGAAACACATGGTGCTATACATAGACCCATCACATATTTTCAAGCAAAAAGATTGATATCTGGTAGGTAAAGTTATTTTATTTAATAAAATAAACAATGTCAAATTCCTGATGTTTACGTCTCCTCTATCATTTTCTGGCTTCCTAACTTAAAAATTACGTTTACCTCTCTCAATTTAAAATGAGAAAGCTGGGCTTGATAATCTCCAAGGAACTTTCTATTTCATAAATTCTGTAGGTCTACCAGATAACTACAGATCAATAATTTATGTAATATATATTGTTTGCAAGACAGAGTATCAATGGCCTACTTTATAATAGGTAAACAATGTAGCTGTTTGACTAATATTTTTATGTGGTTGGCTAATTCATCATGCCCTAGGGAAGTGTTTGTTTCATTTTCAGAGAACAGAGAAATGCATATTCCTATATTTATATTTTGATTATTTTAGGCTGCTATTTCAGGCATATTTTTATTACTTGCTTTTTCAAAATTTATGTGAAGTTTTAGTAACAAATATGCATATTGTATTATACTCATTTTTGTAATTATTTAAATGTAATAACATTACTTTTAATAAAATAATAGTAAATAAAGAGATATCTCAGAAGTTTAGAGTACTGGCTGATCTTCCAGAAGACCTGGATAAGATTCCTAGTACCCCAATACCAGTACAGTATCTCACAGTCCTCTGTAACTATAGTCCCAGGGTATTTGACATACTCTTCTGGCCTCCTTGAATACTTGGTACAGAGAACATAGAGATATATTCAAACAAAACAGTCATATACATAAATAAATACACTTCAAAGAGAAAAGTAATATTAACATCAAACAGGTTTGCATTTGAAACAATAAAGCTGACTTGAGCAAAGTTTTAAGGGTAATAGACTTTTGATATTGATTGTTCTTTGTACTAGATGAGTAGTTTAGGAAACTCCACATCTATGAGAGTTTGGGATATGCCTAAAATTTCACAATATAAATTACCTCTTCTCCAGCCATAAAATATGAAAGTAGTTTTCTTTTAGTGTATTTCAGAGAGAAATTGAATCAAAATTTTAATGGCAAAGCTATTTCATTATCTCTATATGCTGTATTAAGCTGTGAAATATCTACATTTCAACCAAGTACATACAAAATTATGATGAAGTGTTACTGAATGAAGAAAGAACAATTCTTATACCAACATACAATAAAAAACTTTTTAAAAATGTATTAAAAGCAACTTGAGAAGAATGCTCATAGTAAACTATCTTTCACAGAAAGACAGATTTACTGATGATCTGCCCTCTTTAGAATCAACATAAAGCTCACCTCACTTGGTTTAGCAGATGTAAGTAATTCTAGACTAAAAGCTTCCTCAAAGTAACATAGTAACATAGACTCAAGGAGAGATTTTTGAGATCTGTGTCATTAGCTATTCCATGTGTGGTGGTAGATCCATGGTTCTGGATCAGCTACCAATCCATGCTATCTGTCCATGATCACTATCATGCTTACTGGTGATCAAGTGACAGACTGGGGTTATTGGGGTTTGAAGGATATTATTTCCATTTGAAACTATTCATTGAACTCATACTGACTCTAGACTGGCAGCTGGGAAACTGGCATGGAACCAAGCAGGGCCTCTGAATGTGGATGACAGTTGTGTGGCTTGGGCAGTTTGTGGGGCCTCTGGCAGAGTAACTGAGCCTATAACCAGTAAAACAGAAACTCAAACTCAAAACATCAAATTCCAAATTCTGTTTTATAATTTCAATATATTAAATTACGTTAAGATGACAATGGCAAGTAATCTTGTGGCAGGGATAAAATGTTATATCTGGCATCCATAGTTGCCAGACTCTAAAAATCTTCACTGAATACAATGCACTACACTGAGCATGCCATAAAGAATATTCTAAAGTCTGTCTTATCAACTAAATAAAATATCTATGCCATTGGATGAAAATGGAGGTGAAAGTAGTATAAATGCCTGTTGTTATGTTTTCTTTATCCTTTTGGGGAGCTTGCCAACTAGCTTTGAAATAAATCACATATGGAGGCTTCTTCTTACTTATAAATACCTGGTGTTTGCTTGGCTTGTTTCTTCCAGCTTTTCTTTTTTATTATATATATGTAAATTTTTTTCATTAAAAAATATTATCTCCATCGATGCATCCCCTGCTTGCCTTCTCCTCCCCCTCCCAATCCTTCCCAGCCAGCCCTCAGCCTTGCTCCTCCCCATCCACCCACCCCCTCCCCCAAAAGGGCAAGAAGTTTCAAGATGAGCCAGCCCAGCCAGCCATCACTTCCACTCCAGGAAAATTCGATT
Source organism: Phyllotis vaccarum (assembly GCA_033318265.1). Classification (NCBI taxonomy): domain Eukaryota; kingdom Metazoa; phylum Chordata; class Mammalia; order Rodentia; family Cricetidae; genus Phyllotis; species Phyllotis vaccarum. The sequence goes on along the minus strand of JARWLC010000015.1, from coordinate 95,124,854 downwards.
CACTCATTCCAAAGTCAGTGCTGGTCTGGGTGTTTCTCTACAGGGAATGGGCTCCAAGGTACCAGCCTATGAACAGGAACACAGTCTGATCCCACCTGTCATGACTCCACACACTCATGGCAGTCAAAAGCCGCCCACCCCGGGAGGGCCCAGCTCCCCCTCTGGATGCATCTCTAGTAGCAATACCCTATTCAGTGAGCTCCCAGAGCTCCAGCCAGCCATCACCTTGGGAACCTTCTTCATAATCCCTATCCCCTGTTCATTCATACAGGACCCTTCTCCCTGGCCCTGAGCTGGACCAGGAACTCTGCTTAGTATTCAGCCATGGATCTCCACCTGGGCCCCCATTCCCTGTTGGATGTACTTAACCTAAATTAGCCCATCTACCTTTTGCCTCTGGGATTTTAGATTTTTTTTCTATTTCTTTATATACTTCCTATTCCATTTCTGGTTGTATAGCTGGTTGGCTGCCCCTTGTATCCTTTTCTCTTGCTCTACCTTGCACCCATATTTCTCCATTTATATATTCTCTCTGCCTGCCAGTCCCGCCTATCTTTTTTTGTGCCTTGATATTGGCCATTCAGTTCTTTACTAAACTATCAGGTACTTTAGACAGGCACAATAACACAGCATAACAAATTAAACAAAAGTAACACACTTTAAAATAATATTCTACAGTAGACACCCACTTGAAAACTGATGCCAGGCTCTCTTTTCTGTTTGGGAATTATGGAAAGATTGAGGAATAGAAGTGGCTTGTCATTCTTGAGACTAGAGGAAATTCAGTGTGACATTTTACTTAAATCTATTGTGAAGATATTTTAATGAATGAATTTGAGACTTATAGAGTAAGTTGTTTGACACATTGGCAGCTGTAACAAGATGACCCATATGGTAGTAGCATTCTGAAGTAAATGCCCTCAAAACTGATTAGGAGGTGAACATAGCCTCATTTGGGTTTAGGGTTCTGTTTAGGAGAGTTATCCACAGAAAATACACTAACCTCTTTTAAAAATAGAAAACAAGAAGAAACACGGGTGGTTCAAGCTACCTCAAACAGAATAAAGGGTGAAATGAAAACCAACTTCAGTTAGGAACTTGCCAACATGATTAAAGCAGGTTGCAGATGCCATTCCCAACTCATGCTGTCCAATATGTAAGAATTCAGGTGTTGTTTTTATTTTGTAGAAGGCTAGCTGTAGGCTTAGGCAGAGTAAGAACTTGCTTAAGATCACAAGGGAATAGCAAAGAAGTCTAGATTAGTTTCAGAGTTAGTACTGGCACTGATCCAAGTAGAATTCATTAAGGCTATAAAGGGTAAACATTTCAGATAGGGCAAATATAAATAATACTCATATGTGATATAATCATCCTCTACAGAATTTTCTATTCATTTTAAAGTTGTTGGGGGCTTTGCATACAGTTTTATATAGATGCATTCTGAAAGCCAAGCTATGAAAATCAATTGAAACTATGAAGTAGAAGAAAAAAATAAGTGAAGGTGTGTCTGTAATTTACATAATTGAAACTGACTTATCAAGGCTGCCCAGAATGGGATCAGAAATTACTTGAATCAAATCAATCATTCCGTACATAAAGAAACCGAGTCCCAGAAATAAAAATGCCTGTTTTCACTAGAAGTACTTTCTTTAAGCACAATCCAAACGCTATAAAATCTTTATCTTAATTGCAGCTTTCTTATCCTAGTGGACTAATCCCTCTGAAGTCTGGCTTTCTAGGGATGTGATGACTATCATGGTATGGGCCAGTGTATCTTCTTCATTAGATACAGATGCAGTATAGAGAACTTTGAGATGAATTTGTTAATCATAAATGGAAGTGGTTTGCATCATTAAGACTTGTCTGTTTAATTTTTATAGTACATATTAATCATTGAATGATAGCATGTACATTCAGTGGCCCAGGGAATGAAGTTCTATAATGCCAAGGTTAAATTCCAAAGCATATATGCTCATGTAATCATTCTAGATGTTTATTACCCTAATTATTAAACTTGGAGAGCTCAACCATTTCCTCTCCCATGACTTGCTTTTATGCCATAATCTCACAGAAACTCACTCTTTTAACCTTATTCAAAATTCAAGATGTGGTGGCACATGTCTATACTCTTCTCAATAAGGAAGAATAACAAATATTTACCCATACTGTCTACAGAGTGAGTTCCAAACCAGCCTGAATTATATACATAATGACATCTGTCAGAAACAAAACAATTACTTTTAGTCTAACTCCAAGTTAGAGTACTTGCCTAGTATGAATGAGGGTCTAGTTCTCATTCCCAGCACAAATACACATATACATAAATAAATACATAGATAAAATCACTACCATTAAGCATGCTGTTAAAGTCATGCCTTTAAAAATATTTGAAAAAAATTCCAAGTGAGGTAACCCAGACCCAGAAAGACAAACACGGTATGAATTCACTTATAAATGGATAGTAGACATTAAAGCAAAGGATAACCAGGCTACAATCCACAAGCCCAGAGAAGCTAAGTAACAAGGAGGACCCTAAAAGAGACACCCATGAATCCCTCTGGGAAAGAAAAGTAGATAATAGCTCCTGAATACATTGGAAGCATGGGAGTTGGTTAAGGGGAGCTAAGAAGAGAACATGGGGAAACTGAAAAGTAGAGTTGGGAAAGGAACAGAGAGGAAGAACAACCAATAGATATCTTGACAGAGAGAGCCATTTGGGAGTTAGGGAGAAATCAGGTGCTAGGGAAATTCCCATGTTCCAACAGGGGTGATTCCACCTAAGACTCCAAGCAATGATAAAGGGGTGCCTGTAGTCAAACTGATGACCACCCGAATTGTCATCATAGAACCTTCAACTAGCAACTAATGAAAGCAGATGCAGAGATCCACAGCTAAGCACTGGGTTGAGCTTCCAGATCAGCTGAAGAGAGAGAGGAGGGATTATATGAGCAAAAAGGGTCAAGATCATGATGGAGAAACCCAGAGTGAAAGCAGCTGAGCTACTGGGAGCTCACAGACTCTAAACTTGCAGTTGGGGAACCTGAATGAGACTGAACTAGATCCTCTGAATGTGGATAATAGTTGTGTGGCTTGGGCAGTTGGTGGCTCTGGCAGTGGGACCAGGATTTATCCTTATTTCATGAGCTAGATTTTGGAGCCCAAACCCTATGGAGGAATGTCTTGCTTAGCCTTGATATAGGAGGGTGGGACTTGGTTCTGAATCAACTTGATATACTAGCCTGTATTGACTCCCCATGGGAGGTCCTTTCCTTTTTGAGGAGTACACTGGGGGGGGGGGGAAGCTGGGAGGTGAGTGGGAAGAGGGGAGGAAAAGAGAACTGTGGTTAGTATGTAAAAACAACAACAACAAAACTTTAAAAAAAAATGTTTCTACTTTTAGAAACAAGGTCTGGTAAACAAAACCATTTCTATGAGTTCTATCTTAGTTGTACAGAGAAAATGCTGATAACATTGAAAATGTTATTTAACACACACACACACACACACACACACACACACACACACACACACAAGTATTTGAATAGGTCTGGAGACTTATCGTCAAGACAAACCCTTTATCAAATATATCGATTGTATACTTCAGATCTTATGCAGACGTCATAGAATTCAAGTGCTTAAAGCACAGACTCTAAATCCAAGGCAATGAGATCATTAACCATGAAGAACCAGCTCTAACACTTGTAGCTTTATGGCCTTGAGTACAAACCACAATCCTCTTTACCTCAGTTTTCTTTCATCTTAAGTTGAAACTTCCACTTCACTTCTGTCTATTCTTATTTGGCTTGAGATGAGTTGGCAGTTCTATGTGTTAGAAATCTGTCTACAGTTAAAATAAATTATTTGTGATTTTCCATTATAGACAGACACATTACCTTTCCATCTAAACAATAGAGGCCACCGCTCAATGTCTGAATCCAAAAGTTATACTCCTTGATTGCCAAGGAAGTGATAACTGTGCATATGGGATTCAATTATTCAAAAGAAAGTTAACACTGGCTGAAGAATGGTTGCTAATGGGACATTGTTAATGCTGGACTGTATTGAGCTTGAAATAAGTTTTAATGGCTGAATCTATCATCAAAGACAGAATTCACTCCCTTTCTACAAACTTAAGTATGAGACCACTTCATGATTATGTAAGAAACTTCAGGATTTCAGCTCCAAAGTTAGACATGGAGACAGGGTATAGCTGTAAACAAAGTAGGTAAGGCTTTTTTTTTTTTTTTTTTTCAATGCTATCTAAAACATGTCTGTCAAGACACTAGCTATAAAAAACGTACTAACAGCCAAGTCATTCATTTATTTACTCATTTGCAACACACGTCTGTACAATGATTCATATGCAATTCTAACACATTAATTCACAGTAACAAAGATATTTCTAGTTCGTGTAAATGTACTTTTAAGAAAGCAAGACAAAAAGATAAATGAGTATATATGTAATCTAATATTTAATAAAAATGTAGGTGATTAAGAAAATATATGGTTCTATGACATAGTAATTTAAGAAAGGCATTATAATAAAATAGTTTGTATGAAAATACTTGAAAGGAATGAAATTCTGAGATACAGACATAAACCTCTGACAAGTATTATGGGCAACTATGGTGTGGGATTCAGGTGTCAGCTGATAAGATCTGAGGATGCTTAGTCAGGATCCCGGGCCCCTGAAGGGGGCGTGGCCAACCCCATTGATAAGGGGCTGCTGGGACCCTGGAAAGCATGTTTTACCTGGTTCTTGGCTGCTGGAGAGACTGGTTTGGAATCCATCATCCATCGTTCCAGACTCCAGTCCCTGTTCAGGCTCCAATATATGCTGTTACATGTATCGTTGAGTGTTGGTTTATATTTTAATAAATATTAATCTTGGACTGGTGCCTTGTAAGTAAAACTCCGCCTACAGGCAACAGTCTAGCTCAGTTCAAGAACTGTCATCTAGTTAGGAACATTCTGTAGTTGTACCATTGCAGGCTTGCAGGGTAGATGTGGGATCAATGTAGTCATAGTTAAGGCCATGTCATATTGAACCATTGCAAGTTTCAGGGATTTGTTTTTCATCCTCAGAATCCACTGAAGTAGTGAGTTCATATAGTCTCTATACACTTAGTATAGTTTTTATTTAAGCCCTGGTATCAGCTTCTCTGTAGTTACTGCCAGCTGAGGTCTTTATAAGGAGTCTTCTCTGTGATTCCTCACTGGAATCACATGTAGAATTATTGTCTCTTATCAAACTCCCTTATCAGGAACAAGTGTCTAACCTTTACTGACCTTTATGAGATGCTCATGTTCAAAGTCGTCCTTATTAATAAAGGTCTGCTCATCTGCCTACCACAGAGTATGAGTGAATCCAGCATGGTATAAAACCAAACTATTTACTGCATGGTTAGAAAATGTATCAAGTGTTTTAATGTACCTAGAGAAGGAACTGTGAAAAACTAAACCACCTTCCTTGTGTATTTACCATGGGGAAAAATCAGGAAAGTAGAGGTGAAAATATGGATTTCAGAAAAGGGAAACCATGCTGCTTCCCTTTAAGTGGCTTATCCTCCCTCACATATGAACTTCAGTGATAAATATCTAAATTGGGCATATTTCAAATTAATATGAGAATAAAACATTTGCTTCCTCAGCTATTTGTATTGAAACATAATTTATGGAACTAACTAGATTTATGGAATTTTTCTATAACCCCCTCATTTTATGCATGAATTAAGAACCAGGAAGGTTAATTGACTCATTAGAACTCACAATACTGTTTAGTAACATAGATACCATAATAATTACATCATCTATGATATAAAAATAATTATATTCTAGGTGAGGAGCTAAGCATTTAACATATTTTAGTATCTAATTTTTACAAAGCACTGTAAGAATAATCTTATTAGCCATAATTATAGAAATGCTGAGTCTTTACTTAACAATATAATACTTAGGGTTTTTTCAGACTATTGCTCTTTTCTAGTTTCATTATCTTAGTCTCAAGGCAATGGGTAAAGGAATTTTCTGGTGCTTAGAATCAAGGCATCTGATAAAAAAAAAAAAGACAGATTACAATGTAGTGTCACAGAATTTGGGAGTGGGGATCAATCTTTGTTTGAGTAGTCAATTATGACTCTGTTCTTACAGTAGAATCTCAACTGCCAAATGCTCATGCTACAGGCAAATAGAAGCTGATATACTGTGGAGCTCAAATAAAATACATCCCAAGACAGAAAAGAGTGGCCATCACATTTGATGCTAATGTCATCAATGGCTCTTTGAGAAGTACTTTGTTGAGCATTTTCCTACACTGTCATCAGCAATACATGTATGACTCATGTTGACTAGATTTATGAGGCAGTCGTGATCGAAAATTTAACCAAAGAGAAATCATATGAATATATGTTCATAAAGTTTCAGGCATGGGATATCACACTCAGAAATGGTCAAGATGGTATTTAAATATAACTTGTCTACCTGGAGACTAAAGATTCTCAGGTGACCTGAACTAACTACTCACATATATCTGGAAGCAATTTAAGCTTAAACAACAAAAGCTTTGTAGTGCATGGAGACCCCATTTACATTAAAATACAAGTATTAAAGCCTATACCATGCACATTTCAAATGTATGTTTTTAGTTATTTTTGTTTCTTTTAAACCTCACTTCCTCAAGTCATATATTATTCAAATCAAAATAAAAACAAAACAAAACCCACCCACATGGTATGTCCCTGCTAAGATCTTGAAAGATCTTGCCATTTCTAAAGTGATTAAAACCCATGCTTTGAAAACAGAGAACAAGAACCAATCTTACTAGATATGAAGTTTTCATTAGGTGACCACATGACTCTCTTCAACTTCATGGCCCACCGACTTAAGTCTGACAAAATCAAATGAGCTTATTTGAAAATACACTATTTCCATGGCTTGCTGACTGCTGTGGGCGTGTGCTGCTCTTCTCAATTAGACGGGCCCAGTCATTTACTAGGCTTAGATCTGTGAGGTGTCTCAAGTTCTTTCTGAAGCATGGCTAAGAAGAGCAGCAGAGACTTCCCCATTAGGCAGGAATATAGTTCATTCCCCTTTCAATTACAATATGATCTATAGTAACTAAATGGACGCCATATTGAGATCCTCAGGCCTCAATGGATTGTTGTGAAGCCTGATGAAATGGATGAGCAATGATTGGATATTCTTGGTAATATGTGTGCTCCAAGAAATGACTATTAACTGTCAAGTTACAACATTAGAAGCAACTGAGAAAATGATATTAGCATCATTTATGTAACACATATTTATCTAGATATATTCTCTTCTTGTAAACTCTAGAAATGACCATGCTATTGCTCATTCCCCTCATTTTGACAAATGAGACATTTAAAGTCCAAAGACACCCATTTTTCATCCACTAGACAATATTTGCTGAGGTTCTATTTGTTGTTCTGGTATTGTTGTGTCCTGAAGAATATCCTGCTGGCATTGCTAATACAGTGGAGGGGCCAGCTTTGCTTACAGAGAGATTCTTCAGTTGTAGTATTCTGAGATCAGTGAGATAGCAGAGAATATTTGATGTAAACAATGGTGCTCTGGTAAGATGTCAATCTGACTGGTTGCATTTCTTCTGCCTTATTAAGAAGGAGAAGCGGGAGGAAATGTTTGTGAAGTAGAGAATATCGAGGCTTTAGAAAGAGAAAATGCAATAGTGTGACTCAAGCCCGAGGGAGGTGAATTTACTGAGCAAATGTGAGAAGATTGCCAAGGAGTACTGAGTGCTCATTTGAGATTTGTAGTTTGAAAGAAGCCTTTTCTGACTCACATGAAGTATGTACTTTCTTGGCTCCATTACAACAAGATTGCATTTACAATTACAAGACAAAGACTGAAAAATGAAAAATATTGAGGAAGTCAGAGCCTTCTCCTCAGTACATGAGTACACCTCAGCTCTCAATATATATATATATATATATACATATATATATATATATATATATATGTATATATATATATATATATAATATCAAATCATAGAGGCAAAGCCATGGAAAATTAAATTAAACCACATACGTGTCATCTGTTCAAACGAAGAAATGAAAGCCAATGAAAAGTCTCCTTTTTCTATGATGTACCCACAGTGGTACACTATAGCAAAGCAGCCAGTAAGGTTTTTGGCAAAGGGGACTCAGCAAAATGTTGACAAACAATGACTCATGTGTCTTGACAGAAATGCTTGATTCTGTCATAAAGCTGTGTGTGAAGTAACAGACGTTTTCCAGAAAGCTGTCCTGTCTGCTTCCCTTCTATTGCTATAATAAAGTACCCCGACAAAAGACATTTAAGGGGAACAGGGTCTTTCTGGCTCACTGTTGAAGAGTATAGTCCATCACAGCAAGAAAGTTAGGATTGCAGAATCCTGAAGCCATTGGCCATGTCATATCCACACTAAAAACAGAGCAGTGGATGTATGTACTCAGTATCTATATAAAAGTATGAACGCTGAAAGCATTCAATCAAATAAAAATGATTCAGCACACTGAGTTTAGTAACTACTGAACATTGGGGTTTGATGACAGAATACAGAAACATTGATTAATAGATGATGAATTTTCCTAAAGTAATGTCCATTGTGATTTTTAGGTGATAAAGACAAAATATTTACAATGTAATTTTTAAGCTAAAACAACAAGTTATAAAATGACATACAGAATAGAGTCCTCATTAACAAATATGTACAAACCAGGAAACAGTTGACCTCTGACTTTTTGTTTCCTTTTTAAACATGTACACTTTCCAATGCATTCATATAAAATTAGTAATTAATTCTGAAAAAAATATGTCAATATAAAGTACATATTTTTCCAAGAAAACCAATTTAGAACATGGTAATTTACTCATTTTAAATAAATTTTAAAATATATTTTTTGTTCAGAAAAGGTATTTATAATTAAAAACTTCTAACTTATCTTTACCTTAAAAGCAAGGAGATTTGGGGTTGAACATATTGGAGCTAACACTCAATTCTTGAGGATTAAAGTCTTCTTTGTACCATTAAGAAAAAGTTTCTGGCATTTATAAAGAGCTGTGTTTATGCACACTGGGATGTCAAGAAACTTACCAGTGGTTTTTATAGTGACATTTGGCAGCTCCAACTCACTCACTCCAAAGAGGTGCTCATATTCTGCAGCATCTATTAAAAAAAAATACCTTAGGAGCAAACCATTTTCACTTCTTGGTGTGTTTTGCTTCACCTCCTCTGGAAGGGTTTGTGAGAAAGCAGAGAGTGGATAAGGGGGTTGCTTCTTTTGGCAGTTCTCAATTTCCCCCACATTTAGGCAGAAGAGATTTTCTTCTCCCAGAGGCGACCTGCTTGCAGCTGCCTGTGAGCCGTTCATGTGAAGCTCAGGTAGGAATTGTATAGCATAGGAAACAGATGAAAAAGGAAGGAGTGAAAAAAATGAGGTTTCACAGAAGTGCAGAGATTCCATTAAATACCTCATTGAAATGAAATCCTCAATACTTACCATACATCGTTTTTTCCTTTTCTTTTAACTTACTGTATATAAATTGGCTCTAAGAACAATTTGGGTAATTTTTCTTTTCTATTACTATTTTTAAATAATAATAATATAGATTAGGCTGCTATAGATTCCAATTAAAATAATTTGATTGAGTAGGAGAAAAATTTCTATTTTAGACTTTATGCTATTTTGAAATTTAAACTAAAGAATTTAATAGCCATGTTTTCAAAGAACTAGGCGCCAAATAATTTCTCTTACTTGTTACTTATGAAGAAACTGGGCCTTATGGCCAGTCTTGTACTTTCCTCCTGACACAATCAATATGTATTTGATGTTAGCAGGTTCACCCATAGAACTGTGGTAAAATATAGGATAACTTCTACACTGAGTGTATTCACAGGCAGAGACCAATTAACTAATTCTTGCTGTGCGTTGAGGAGAGTTGTTCAGACAGCAGTCATGAGCACTCACTCTGGATGGGCCATTTAAATAAAGTATTTTCAACAGGTATGTTCAACCTAATCATATACCTACTCGTGGCCAAACTGTAGAAAAGAAAATCTGGTTGCAAGTACTCTATTTCCTATAGGAGCAAATGCATTCTGATTTCACACTGAGTTTACTGCCTCTCTTGGCTAGTCCCCTCAAAGATGCTATTGTGTCTTTGGTAATAAGGAAGAACTAAAAAAGCGTGTATTCAGGAATCAAAATCAAAACTGCAACTTTTATAGCAAATCCAGCTTCTGGTGTCTCCAGTAAACACAGTCACTTCTAGAGATGAAGAAACAATGCTTAATTTAAACTTACTTTTATGGTACTTAGTGAGTGTGCATCAATAAGTTACAGTGAATTATAACTGAGAAAAATAAATGTCCATCTATTAATGTCACTTTCATACTAGGACCTCAAATTGGACAGCATTTTTCTTCTTAAACCTTTTTTGGTATTAGCTGTTTTTAGAGTCATTTAGACTTTCCAATAGTAAAGGAATGCAAGGAGAAGGTAGCAGTGTTTCAGGTGGAGAATAAAATAGTGTCTTTGTAACTCCTTTTATACAGAGGCTACTGAAAACGACTGAAGCAGGTTTGAATCAGCACTGAATACTGTGGATACTCTTCTTTCTTATGTTGTAAGGAAATAAAAATGTTTCAGGGAGGGGGCTGGAGAGATGGCTAACCGTGAAAAAGAACTGCCTGCTCTTACAGAAATCTTCAGTTCAATTCTCAGCAACCATCAGGTTGCTCAAACCATCTGTAATGAGATGTGGTGTTTTCTTCTGGCCTGAAGGCATATATGCAGGCAGAACACTGTATATGTAATAAATAAATAAATCTTAAAAAACGTTTCAGGGAGTAAGTCTGATGATTAAGCAAGAATATACATTGTATGCTTTGCATAACTGTTTATTGTTTTATTATAACAATATGCGGATATTATAAGAACACATTCTTTTTCACCTGTAAGCAATGATTCTAAGAGATAGGCCAACTTGTTTAATATACGTTTCTCTTTTAAATATGTGAAAATGTGCTGATGTGAATGTATATAGTACCATTTCAATTCACAGTCGTCCTTCTGATTTTCAAAATAAATTCAATCTTCACGACATTGCAACATTTGTGAAATAAAATCTAAAGTCATTAGAACCTTTATGTGTCCCTTCTTTCATCTGTAAAGTATTTCTGGAAGAAAGGTCATTTCCAAAATGTTTTCAGGAGAATTCAAAGGTTAGAGATATTTTAGAGAGCAAGGCCACTTTGCAGTGGATCTGTGGACACTCTCTGGTGTAGGGTTTTAAAACTCAAAATGAACTGGAACATATTATATGTGTTAAGGAAGCTTGTAAGCAAAGCAGCCTGCTTTTGTTTAATCTAAATGTTTGCATCCTATTAACCTACGACAGAACACTTTTGAGAGATAGATTAAGCTATTTGCCACACAGAAGAAAAAGTGAAAAGATCATAAACATTAAGTCTGGGTTATGTAGATTAGATCCTAGACCATGATGAAGTAAATCTCTCTTAAAATATATTAATCTAAGATTAATATTTATTGGAATATAAATTAACATTCACGATATAGGCAACAGTTTATCTGAACGCTTGAGCGATCAGATGGTCAGAATGATAGATGTTGATCTAGTCTCTCAAAAAGACAAAAACAAACAAAACATCCAAGATCTCAGCAGCCCCTCTTGAAAAGGGCTGGCCACTCCCCCTTCAAGACCCAGGGACCCTAGATAAGTGTCTTCTGACCTTATCAACTGACACCTAAATCCCACCACAACCCTGTGCTGTGGTTGATTAACATTATTATTATTATTATTAATTATTAATTACTATTATTTTATTTTGATGTTTTAGTTATGTCTCAATTCTCCTCTCCAAAACAGGAGATTAACATTGTATTTTAAAAGCCTGCAATAAAATTAAATAACACATGAAATGCATAACAGTAATGTAGCTGCTGCCTCCTACCTTCCTTTCTCCTGATAAATGACGAGATATTTGCAGAGGTTTCCAAAGGCACCAGATCCCTGCCATTGAGGAGAAATGTTTCTGATAGAGAATTGAAATTAGATAAAATGTCTCACTCTTTAAAGGATTCCCTTTTCAGTGAAAATACTTCTAGGAAGTTCTCTGCATCATACGACTCTATCCTAGGTAGTAAACAGATCTCATTTTGTCATTTTTATAGTCAGGTAGGGATGTCCTCTATAATATATTATTTTCATTTTTATCTGGTCAACCAATTATTATGTCATAGTAATAAGGTATGCCAACCTTCATACAGACTAGTATCTAATACAACACCTTACTCTATCTATGAGATACACTCTTGATAGAATCCAATCACACATTTTATTTGCTGCATGAACTCCAATCGCTTGAATTCTGATTCCAATGTGGAGGTCTATAACACTGGCTTTCAAAATATGCAACATAAAGAGATAAGTGGAAAATAGAGACATGCAAGATAAGTAGAGAACATTACAGGACATCCTCTTCATATCTGCATTTAAATGAAAAACTACATGGAGGAAGTGAGAATGGGAATATAGGTCCCAAGTCCTGCAGTGAGAAATTTTCATCCAGGGTCCTTGCTATTCCTTATGTACTGTCTTTTTCTCATCGCAGTGTATCATTCTAAGCCAAGCTATATTCACTTTGTGCACAGCTGCGTCATGGGCACTTGTTTTATTGCTTCCTAACTTTACAGTGCCTATAGTTTCTTGACTTTTTTTTTTCCCATGGTGGACATTTGCTCATGAACAGTTAAAGGTTTACTAATATCAAAGTGTAATTTTCTACATGATTTTAAACCTGATACAAAGAAACTAAGAGTATACTGCAATTTTTCAGAAATCCATACTGTCTCTTTTAGGAAGTAGGATGATTTGGACACTGAACTGAGATTCTGAGAAGATACTTATTCATAGAGCATGCAAATGTGTTAGTCTAAATAAGACTGGGAACAGGGAGCATTTAAATTGCTGGCATAATTCAACTGTTTTAAAGCAACCTCCAACTTCCTCAGACGTCATTTAAATAATGCTGGTAATTAAAATTATTTTTACCATTCATTAAAAGTAAGATAAAAAGGGTACCAAATTGGCTTTACCTTGTTATTCTAGTCTGAAGTAATACTCAGTTTTAAAATAAATGCTAACAGATCAACCTAGGTCATCTAGGGAAGAGGGACTGTCTATTTGTGTCTGTTTTAAAGATAAAATACAGTATGTGACATATTGGAAGTTGAATCCCAGGTATTCTCTTGCTAGGATAGGATTTGGCTCAAGACCCTAAGGAATGCCAGAGTGCCTCTTAGTGCCTGATCAGTTCTGTTGTAATCATGAAACCCCTGTCCTTGGCAAATGTTTTATAATAGTTGTTCACTAAGACATGTCACTGACTATCTCTGAAGAATTACTCTAGAGTGGTTGCAGTTAAGGTACGCAGAAGCCTCCATAGTCGGTAAATGCAAGGTCTGTTCCCTGCCTCTGTGCAGGCTAGCCACTAAAAACCTATTCATTCTATAGATCTCAAAATCAGACTAAAATAAGAATTCACCTAAAAAATCCTGACACTATTTCTTTGACAACTTCCTCTCTCTCACCCTCATCATTTCCATAAGACCTGTATACAGGAAACCTGCTTCAGGCTCTCCTTCTAACTTCCTGGGCTCAGGCAACTTGCTTCACATTATTTCAACTTTAGTTTTCTTTAAGATTATCCACCCAGTGAGACTTGGCAAGCACCATGACCAACTCTAAGCAAGAAGTCAGTGAAGACAGTTGCTTCTATGATTACTGAACTTTATTATTATTCTTTGTGTTAATGGCAAGATGTTGATGTATCAAACCACTTTTTAAAAGTAAAATAATTGCAACTGTTAATATATATTGTCAACTTGACCTAATTGTGGAACACCTATAGGATTATCTAAGATATATCTTTAGTGGCCTTTCGAAGACAGTTTCATCAGGAGAGTTCTGACATAACTAATGGATTCATTGCCTGATGGATTCACAATATGATGCACTGTTGGGAGGTGATTAAAAAGTAGGAAGGTCAGCTACTTGGAGGAAGTAGGCCACAAGTGGGTTTTGTGAAAGTAATTTTTCCCTGGACTCCTTATCTTTACTCTGCTTCCTGGTCACTCTGATATGAAATATTCTGCTCCTTTCTACCCCATTTTACTGCCATGATAGATGGGAACCTCTGAGACCATGCTGCTTTGACTAAATGATGTTCTTTCCTAATAAGATGCTTCTCAGTTTCATAAGGTCCCATTTTTTTAAATTATTGATCTCAATGCCTGTGTTAAAGTTGCTCTGTTCAGAAAGTCCATCTCTGCACCAAACAGTTTAAGACTATTCTCCCACATCCTCTTCTATCAGGTTCAGTGTATCCGGTTCTGTTAAGATCTCTGGTCCCTTTGGAGTTGAGTTTTGCACAGGGTGATAAGTATGTATCTATTTAAATTCTTCTATATTCAACAGTCCAGTTTGACGAGCATCATTTGCTGAAGATACTATTTTTATTCCTGTGTATATTTCTGGATTCTTTATAAAGAAGTAAGGTGACTATAGATTTGTAGATTTATGTGTCTTCAGTTCACTTCCAGTTATCAACATGTCTGTTTTGTGCCAATATCGTGCTGTTTCTATATTTCTATATTGCTATAGTACAATATGATATTGGGTTTGTGATATCTCCAGTAGTGCTTTTATTATTCAGAATTATTTAGCTGTCCTGATTTTTTGTTTTGTTTTCATGCTCTTTTGTGTGCATATGTGTGTATTTTCATATGAAGCTTAATATTGTTCTTTTAAGATGTGAACAATTATGTTGAAATTTTGATGGAGTTTGTATTGAATCTGTAGCTTTCTTCTGATAGGGTAGCCATCTTACTATATTAATCCTACTGATCCTTGAGTATGGGAGGTCTTTTTATTTTCAATGTCTTCTTCAGTTTCTTTCTTCAACAATATCTTACAGTTTTGATCAGACAATCTTTCATTTGCTTGATTATAGTTACCCCTAGATATTTATATTATTTGAAGTTACTGTGAAGCCATTGTTTCTTTTATTTATTTCTTAGTCAGTTTGTAATTTTTATATAGGAATGTTAGTGGTTTGGGGGAGTTAATTTTGTGTTCAACTACCTTTCTGAAAGTGTTTATCATCTGTAGGAGTTTTCCAATGGTAACTTATTTATAGTATCATATCATCTGAAAATAAAAATACTTTTATTTTTTACTTTCCAATTTCCATACCCTTGATCTCCTTCTGTTATTTTATTACTCTAGTTAAGACTTCAAGAATTATATTGAATACATATGGAGAGAATAAATAATCTTGTTTCTAATTTTAGTGAACTTGCCTGGGGTTTTTCTCTATTCAATTGATGTAGGCTACAGGCTTGCTATAAGCTGTCTTTATTATGTCAAGAAATATTCCTTGTATCTTTAATGCCTCAGGCCTTATCAAGAAGACATTGGCTTCATAAATCTTTTTTGTGTGTTTTGACCCAAATTCCAATGTAATGGGAGCAATTTCATTTTATATCAGGTATTATTAGTATAAATATCATAATTTTAAACATTGGCCTGTATGTGTGTGTATGTGTGTTTATATTTATGACATATACATATGTAAGAATTAGTTGTGATCAATTGGAAAAATGGACATTCATTTTAATAAACTATTGTTTCTAAACATGAGGAAAGTATAAGGATACTTTTAGTTGGTTTAGAGCTTCAAAAAGCCATTCCATCTTGCTGTTGGGCTAGCTCCCTCAGGATAATGGGGAATGGATTCCATGATCGTCGCAATGTTGTACTTCTCTGGCTTTGGCATGAGTTCCTTGGTCAGAATTAATATAGTATCATGACAGTGGATAAGGCATTCTGCAAGTTCATGTAGGATACTTTTTGTAGAAGCATTAAATGTAGAAAGGAAAAATAAGTAGCCAGAACAAGTGTCTATTCCAGACTCCAAAGCTAGCTGATTTCTGAGTATTTTTATGTATGGGCAGGCTTGAGTAACACAGTCAAGTGAGCTATTTGCTTCTTCCAGAATTCAAATTGATATACAAAATGTTTTGCTTCTTTCTTCGTGGTGGGAGACATCAAGCACAATAACTATCCTTCACCTTAGCATGTCTATCCCTGAGTGCCCACATCTCTGGACTCCTAAGAGTAACAACTGAGGCAGAAGGTCCTTGAATTATGATTTTTTTGAATTTTTCATCTTCTAATTTGTATATGGACTGCCAACAAGTCCAAAGCATTTGCTACCTCCTGATAACTTGGTCAAATAAGCATAATGTTGTCAATATAGTGATCCTATGAGATATTTTATGCAAGAGACCATCATTATTCTTTCAAATTAAGTTATGACACAGATATGGATAGTTAATATATCTTTGAGGTAAAAGAATAAAAATATACTTCTGGCTTTTCCAAAGAATATTGCTTCTGCTAGTCATCATGAAAAGGTACTGAGAAAAAAAAGCATTTAATAAACCAAGAGCTTTATACCATATGGCAGGAGATGTGTTAGTCTGCTAACGTAAAGATACAATATCTGGTCCAACGTCTACAATTACAGTTACTTCTTGATTGAGTTTTACTTCTATGATTGAGTTCCATGATTCATCTGTCTTCTGCTCTGGCCAGATGGGAGAGTTCAGTGGAGATATCTACCACCTCTGCATCTTTTATGTTCTTGATGGTGGTACTAATTTTTGCAATTCCCCTAGGGATGACATACTGTTTTCTGATTCACTATTTTCTCTAAGGAGGCAACTCTAACAGCTTTCATTTAGCATTTCAAACCATAATAGCTTTCCCTTCTCAGATTAGAGACCAAATACAGGAATTGTATCAACTTCCAAATATATCTATCCCTATTATACATTCTCAAAATGGGTAAATAACCACATGATGAGTTTCAGGACCCACAGTATCTACTGTGAGTTAGACTTCACCCCAAACTCCATTAATCACCTAAACTCCATAAGCCTCTACTTTAGCTGGAGGGCCTCAGTATTTCTTGGAGTCGGCCAGAATCACTGCCACTTTGAACCAGTATACAATAGACCCCACAAAGTCTGATTGTTTACCTTCTCCCAGAGTACAATTACCCTTGTACTTGTCAAAGGCCATAGGTCTCTCGAGAGAAAGACTGGAGAAAGGCTAAAAGTAAAACTCTTCAGTATTTTATCAAGATTCTTCCTTGGGAACCTGGACAAACCTTCATTTAATGGGTTCTGGATCTGCAAACTGGTTCAAGTCCAGAAATTTCTTTACAATCTGATATTCCCTTTTGCCACAATACAAAGGAAATTTTCTGTCATTTGTGTGAGAATCATTCATCTTATACATATCAGACCAAAATGGAATAGGGTTTTATGCCTGGAAAGCCATGACTGATTAATCTATACTAAAGGTCCAAAAGAGTCATGCCACCATAAAATTCTCTTTGACTGTGCTGACCCTTATAGGTCAGAGCTAAATAGACAATGCTTTTTCTAGACTTCCCATTGTGATAACTATGATCACCATGCCTTTGGCAAATTAGTGCTATTACCTGGTCCCTGCTAGATTGGTACCCAATTGAAACATTTAATTAATTCCAAAAAAGCAGCCACATCTACAATCCTGTTTTTTTTTTTTTTTTTTTTTTTTTTCAAGGAAAGAGCAACAACAAAGCTCTTAAATGTGCTGGTTCCCTTTCCTCATTTTGTGTCTTATAGGATTAATGAAGAACATGTCTTCTGGGCCTTCTCATTGTGAAGGATTATGTTTTACACAGATTACCCACTCTAGCATTGTAAATTTCTTGAGCCTTAAAATCCCTTCATTAACACTAAGCCAAAGGGATATAAAGCATCTTTTCATTAGGCCATCTTTTTGACAAATACTTCAGACAACTGTTCAAACAAACTTTTGACACACTTTTAAGCTGTGCAAACTTCCATATTAAATCTAGTATATCAATTCATTGGGTCTATATCAATAAAATTAGCATGATTGATTTCTATGTTCTTTTCCCTATTCTTCCACACCTTTAAAGTTCTTTCCCACACATATTCCCCAGACTTCTGTTTGAATGTGTTAGCAAAATCATTAAGCTCTTTAGGAGTGTAGTACACCTCCTGGACTGCACTTCCTCCCTCCCCTAAGAGACTGTTTAGCCTTAAGGCTGGTTAGATGTGTGAAAGCAATATTGATAGGCCCTGAAGGACATCACCATTGTCTTGCTTGGCACCTCCTTCAGGGGGAGTCACTGCTAGTTTAGTAGACAATGGACAAGGCAGAATTAATTTCTTTAGTCAAAGGCAGAAAAGCCAAAATTTAAGGGGGTGAAGTAGGTAAATCTGCTGAGGGTGGAGAGACTGCTTCCTCAGATGAGAAAAACTGTGTGAATCTGAGAATTCAAGGTTCTTAGCTTCACTGTATACTCTCTACTCATCCATTCTATGTTACAGAATCCCACTATTTACAGTTAATGCCATTACCACAGATACTCTCTGAGGCTGAGACTTGAGTTTTTGATGTCATTCTGCCAACCAAATGAAGACTTTGGTTTCATTTTCAGAAACAGGAGTTTTTTGGAGAGCAGACTCAATTCTAGGGAATACTTGGGAATCTTTAAACCATTTATGTATATAAAATAAAACAAATTAGTACACATAAAATAAGAAAAAGAAAGAAAAAAGAAGAAAAAGAGATGGATAGCTTGATAGAAGAAGCCAAGGTGGGGTTGGAAAAGGTCAGGTGTTAGGGAAACCTCCAAGAACTCACAGGATGTCCCTGTCTAGGTCTCCAACCAATAGTGAATGGGTTCCTAAACAGGACTCCTCCTATAATCAAAGGAATAACCAACCTAATTGTCATCACAGAACCTATATTGAACAATGAATAGAGATGGAGTCAGAGATCCATGGCTGAGCACTAGGCAGAGCTCCTGGTCCAGCAGAGAGTGGGTGAGGGGATAGGGATTATGAGGAAAATTCCCACAGTGATAGCTGGATGGAGCTCTGGGGTGCTCAATTAATCAAGGACAGCCACTGGGGAACTATTGGGGGAAAATGCTGCGACATCCAAGGGTAGCAACTGTCGATTGGCATGAGTAGTATGTGGAGCCTCGGATTATATTCATGTGCATGTGTTGGCACCTTGGAGACCATTCCCTTCAGAGGAACACCTAGCCCAGTCTTGACTTTGGGATGAGGAAATCAGACTTGCCTGGAGTGGATGCACCATGCTGAGCCTTGGGACTTCTTGCCTTTTGGGGGAGAGGGGATGTGGAAATGAGGAAGGGGAGGCTGAAGGTTGACTGGGAGGGATTAGGAAGAGGGAAGGGAGGGAGAGCATCGGGATACATGAGTTATAAAAGACTTTTTTATTTTAAAAAAAAAAAGAATTATTGAATGAGTGAGTGGATAAAAAAAAAAAACAAAACCCAGGGTTATAACAAAAACCTAACTTGAAATGCCATAAGTACACGGGAAATAAAATACATTTTCTATGTATTAGGATTACCAAATAAATTAGAAACACTAACAATCAAGATCTGTATATCTATAATCCCAGCAACTGGGAGTCAGAAATAACGAGTTGTTACATCTTCTTGGCCAACTACTTTAACATTTTATAAGTTTCAGGCTAAACATTGCTACATTATAACACATTGCTTTAGACAAACCATCAAACCCTAGGAATACTAGCTAATATATTAATATTTCAAAATTTCTGACAGATATAATTCCAATGCAAAGTAATTAGATTTCAACAAGTAAATCAAAAGTAAAATGATTTTAACAAATGCTTTTATCCGTTAAAGAAGCTCATGAAGTTTGAATTTCAAGGTATTCTACATTAGAAAAACTCACGATTAAAAAGAAGAGATAGCTGTTTATGATCAACTCTTATCACAATGAGTTCTGTTCCCAGATCTTGACGCTATCTACTGCTTATTCTACTAGAGGCTTGCAGCTTACATAGCAGATATATAAGTGCTCATCATCCTTTTTTTATCTTTTTAAATTCTCTAATATTACCTCCTGTCTTCCTGATATGACCTGTGGGGAGAGAGAGAGAAAAGAGACAGTGTGTAGACCGTAACAACAGTCCATTCTCTTCACCTTACTCAATTTATGTGTTCACAGGGTCCTGGAGAATTACTTTAATGGTGGAATCTTGTTTAGTGTTCTAGAATAACTCCACTCTGTCTTACCTAGAGAATGAACGAATAAATGTATTTCATTTTCTCATTTACTAAATGTTCTATCTAAGTATGATTTCCCATTCCCAATCTCAAATTGTAGTCGCCTTTCAGTTCAGAAATGTACTTTCTAGAATCTTTTAAATTCACTATTCTCTTTGGGAAATTCATAACTTTCCCCCTTTGTTTTCCTTTCCAAATAGTCACCCTCCTGAGACTCCTAAGTCATAGGAATTCCCGATATCCCCTTTGTCTCTCTCTTGAGTTGGTTCTCCATTCCGATTTTCTATGCTCTCTAGTTCAGAGATTATCTGTCATTACTTCATAAGAGATACATTTTTTTTTTTTTTTACAGAATTTCTTATTCTCAATTCTTGCTTTAAATTTTTCCCAATGCGGGTGATCTAAGCTCATTTTCTCAAGATTAGAGAGGAGTTCTCTTTTCAATCCCACAGGCTTTCTTTTCAATACAGAAGTGTCTTGTTTAAAAGCCCAGTGCCATTCTTTTTATCTGATATATTTCCTTTTTCTCTCTGGAAACCATTTAGCATTTAGTCTTTATCCACATATTCTGAAATTCCAAATCATATGAGCTACTGTGGATTTCTGTCCTTTCATGGTCTTATGCCTTTGGAGGACGTGATCAGTCTGATAGTCTGAAACTCCAATTCTGGGGACAAATTTTTGTGATCGCTCTTTGAAGTGTGCTTCTCTTCCATTGCTGTGGCTTTTGTTTTCTCTACTCTCCTCTTCAGAATTGACACTGTACACCTCACAATTATGTTTTCCTCTCTGACTCTGTTTGTAATATATCTCTATGTGAGATTCTTCTGTGTTTATTCTAATTATCTGTAGGCGGAGTCTACCTACAAGAACACCAATACTAGAAAAATATTTATTAGAACACAATTTAGAACTCACGGTACAGGTAACCAAGTACAGTAGGGACCGAAGCCTGCAGACGGACGGACGAAGGGGTCCTTCCTCCAGCAGCCAGGAACCAGGAAGAGAGCCCCCCAGCGTCCCAGCAGCCCCTTATCAAAGGGGTCGGCCACACCCCTTCCAGGAGCCCGGGACCCTGGATAAGCTTCTTTGGACCTTATCAGCTGACACCTGAATCCCACAACATCTCCCCCCTTTTTCTAACTAAGAAGGTTCTAAACTAAGACTATGTACAGTAGGAATCATTATGAGGTAGTATCTAGGAGAGGTTAAAGTACAATTGCTAATCAAAGCCTAACTTATATAAGGTATATCTAATAGTTTTAGAATATTGGTAGATAGTAGGGTGTATAGATTATTTTAAAGGGTTAATCTGGGAAAGTGAGAATCTAACACCTGAGTGTTCTTATCTAAGGGATACTAGGGTGGAAACCTTAAACATCTATTCTTCAACCTCTTCAAGACCTGAGAAGGAAGGTAAATTTGTCTGAAAGACAGAAGTACATGGAAGCAGCTACTTCCAAAATTTGGGAGAGGACAGCAACACAGCTACCTGGACAATCACCTCTGGATTTGTGCACCGTTAGAGCATCTATCGGATTGGCTATAGGCCTATGGCATCTGACAGATCTTTTTACAAGCAGAACAGTTTTGAAGGGACTGTCTTATCCTGTCTAGGCAGGTTTCGTCAGTCTCCATCTATCAACTTGTTCATCCAGCTTGACATCATGTGTGTACTGTCAGCAATCAAGGTAAGGACAGTTCCTTACTCAGCCGGCCATTTTTTGCCAAAAGGACCAACTCCAAAGGAGTATCTTTGATGCTCAACACCATCTCGAGAAGGGAGCAGTGACACCAGGAGTCGTCGTGTCTCTCGTGGCCGAATTTTAAATGTTAAATGCCATATTCTCTGGGTCTATGAAACGGTTGAAGATTCTTGTTCATCTATGATATTCTAACCTGTATCTGACATGACTGGGATATGATACCTTAAATAGTGTTGACTGCAGATCTTATCGTCTTAAGGAATAAACCCTGTACTAAAAATTAGAATACCTATATAAGGGGTGTACAATCTCTGAACAATGACCCTTAGTAGAACTATCGAACATTAGCCAGGGGTATTTTACCAGGTAAAGTGTCCACAGCATTTTAGACATGTAACATCTCCCCCCTTTTTCTAACTAAGAAGGTTCTAAACTAAGACTATGTACAGTAGGAATCATTATGAGGTAGTATCTAGGAGAGGTTAAAGTACAATTGCTAATCAAAGCCTAACTTATATAAGGTATATCTAATAGTTTTAGAATATTGGTAGATAGTAGGGTGTTCAGACAAGATTCAAAAGAAATAATGGTGAGCAAAGGTAAGCACCCATATTAAAACAAACTATTTTGAAAACAAACATTTCTAGTGCTCTAGAAACTTTGTTTGTATCTCATTGGTCAGAAGTATATGTTTTGGTTCACAAAGAAGTCTGGGATATTGAGGTTAACAGGTGAGTCACTGTCATTGCAAACACAATTATGATCCAACTGGAAAGCCAGGATATGCAACATCAGTTGGGAGATTTGTAAGCAAACTGCTTTGGTTGGCTTAATTTGCAATCAAATGGTATTAATCTGACCTTAAGAATGTGTTTATTTCTCTCTCTGCTCTGATAGGAAGTTTAGAAAGGACTTTCCCAAAGCACACAGTGTAAGGGGGCGTTGTATGCCCAAGTCATCTTTAAAGGAGCAACTCTTCTACTGTAGTTCCCTGTAGTGGCAGAAATTCAATTGTCATTATCATTGGCACTCTTAATATTTTACTTGTCAGGGAATATGTAATAAGCATTTGAATGAGGAGTTTCAAATATGGCCTTATAGTACATTAGATGGCAAACTTAAATCTTATATATTTTGGTAATCATTTTACACGGAGCACTAAGGAGGAACAAAAGAAAGAAGAAAGAATAGAAGAAAAAGAAGGTGCTTACTAAAGTATAGAATGGTGCTTTTAAAATAGAAAACCATAGTAACTGATGTTATTTCTCTTAAGGGTTGTTAGGATTCAAGTAGACTATGTAAAGAAAAAAAAAACAAAACAAACAAACAAACAAACAAAAAAAAAACAGGCTCACCATCAATCATCTGGAACAATATACCCATATTTTACACTTGACCTGATACAAGTTGTTTGATATTCCTAAACTTCACCTTTCATTTCTCTGAAATGTGACTTTTAAAAAATGCTGTGGATGAGTCCCAGAAACCTCAATGGGAAATTAAGGGAGACAAAAACAAGTCACATAAAGCTGGACACATGAAAGATTCCAGATCCAATTTGCCTTTAGTGTATTCAATATAAATGAAGAGGCAGGTTAGCTGAAGAAGTAGTTAGCACTTTTCGCATGTACTGTTTTTATCTAGGTGCCATGCATCAGAAGTTATACTTGGAACAAGGAAATTTTCACAATTCTCGTGAGTCTGAAGTATTGATGTCCTTGAGATGGCAGTGTTTCTCTCAACAATACACAATCACTTATGACTTCATCTCCTCTCCAAAAATAATAATACTCGACCCACAGGATTGCTATACGTATTAGATGACCACTTATAGTAGGTGTTTGATAAATAACAGCTATTTTGTTTTAAAATTGTAGATAGAATGGGTATTGTAGTTACATCTGTAGAAAAAGATTTCAATCACTTTGGGCTCAATGGAATTAGTTAGATAACTTTCAACTGTATTCAAAGTTTCCTCTGGTCTTATTTGCTAGGACTGTCCAAGTGACCTTCTGAAGATAGGTTCTCCAAACAGGAAAATATCTTGTTGTCTTGTGCTTCCAATGCTTAGAAATCTGAAATCAAGGAGTCCTCAGGGTTGTGATTCTATCTTAATTTTATCATCTATAAGACCCTAATTCCAAATGGGGTCACTTTACAGACACAGAGGGGGATGCTGAAGTTGGCTGTTTGTCGTTATTTGTGATCACTATTTTCCCAGGTGGTTTCATTTTTATTTAGTAGGCATAGCTGCATTATTTGTTTGAGAAAGATGTCTAAAATTATCCTGTCTGTCCCAAGTACATAAATTACAGATGTAAACCACAGTGTAATAACAATGCCAGAATTCCCCTTGGTAACTTACAGAGAAGGTTGATAGCAAGAGTAATATAGAGAAAATAACTTGAATCCTACTGTCACCATAGAAGATTTCTCTCTCTGGGCTGGATTAACTTGCTTGGAGCTCCTCTCATCAATACATGAAAATCACAGCCACTCTTTCTCATAAGAACAATTAATTGTATGCAGTTCATATATTTCATTTATACCTAGCTTATACAGATGATTCCTAGCTGATCTTTGGATAATGATTTTCATAATTTGAAGTACTAGCATTTCCTGCTTTAAGGCCCATGTGTTCTTTTGTCTTCAATAGAATATTATTTTAGGATTGTTACATTCTTTTATGCTGTGTAATACTGTGTAATGATGCAAAGACGTGTCGCATTCTTTCACGTTGCATTTGTTTAACTGTGTGATGCTGTGTTCCTTTACCTGAAACACATGATTGGTCTAATAAAGAGCTGAATGGCCAATGGCTGGGAAGGAGAGTGAAATAGGTGGGCCTGCCAGGCAGAGAGAATAATAGGAGGAGAAATTTAGGCTCAAGAAAGAGGAGAGAAGTGGGAAAAGGAAAAAAAGAGAGGGGCTTCTGAAGGAAAGAAAAAATACATAGGATAAAGAAAGGTAAAAATCCCAGAGGCAAAATGGTGTTAAAGAGAAATGGGATAATTTTTGTTACAAAAGCTGGCTAGAAGCAAGCCAAGCTAAGGCTGACAATTTATAAGTAATAACAAATCTCTGTGTATTTATTTGAAAACTGGGTGGCAGCCCTCCCCCAAAGAAAAGAACCAACTACATAGACAGTCTTTTCTCTTATATTTGTTGTGATCAATAGCACTTAGTGTGGGCTCACAAAAGTATATTTTGAATATAGGTGTCCAGGTAGATTACTTTTAACCTGCACAGTTGTATACTTCAAAGCTGATTTTAGGCAACTTTGCTATAGGCCAGTTAACAGGGTCCAGGGGAGACTTTAATTTTTCACACCTTAACATTTTCATCTATAAGGTTAAAGACTGAATTAGAAAGCCTTAGATTCTATATAACAAACATTCCATCACCACCACCACCCAAACACACACTGTATGTAAATCCTTGTATCAGAATCACTAACCTGGACACCTTGAAGTAGAAATATGCCCATACTTATACTTATGAAAGCCAGGATCCAAACATCAGCTAGAAACATTCTGTATAAGCTAGATATAAATGAAACATGAGGAATGCATACAATTGTTCTCAGAGCATGGCTGTATTTTTCATTTCCAGAAAGAAGAGCTCCAAACAAGTTACTCTATTTCAGTATAGACCATTGTGACAAGTGATACCCAGGTCCAGAACTATCTTATTTAAATAACTTAGCCACATTTTACACACTGGGAAAACAGATCAATCTCTTTTCATGTTAATTACTCCATTATTAGACTCATCTTTCTAAATGGTTGTTAAAAATTATTTACAATCAGCAATAAAATGTATTTCTCAGTATCATTAAGTTCAAAATATAGTCTTCTAGTTATATATAAATATTCAGTACATATCTTTGACTATTGTCACTATAATGTGGAATATAATTCAATGAGTTTGTCCTATCAATTGAAAAGGAAGAAAAATAAAATTACTAGTGACTTTGAAGCAAAATTCTTTTAGCTTTATCATAGCTCATTAACAATATGTGATATTCAATTAAAATACAGATGAGTAATTATGGTAGTATCTGAGAATTTAAACCTATTTCTGAAATTTTTGAGTTTTAAGACTAATCTTAGAAAATCTTTAGAATTTGGAATTTATGTAAGAGAGTATAGACCTATTTATCAAATCCTTCACAGTATTTGTGGAAATATGACTTCTTTCATTGGAACTTAAGAGTTTTCTGTTCTGTGCTATTTTAAGAAAAGCCTATTAGGAGTCTCCAGTAATTGAATTTTGCTATTGTAGTAACCCTTTTGATGTATGACCTTATATATTGAATTTTGAAGTGATTAGTACAAGTGTTCTCAATTTCCTCTTAGCTCTGTTGGTTTTAAAGGATTCTAAATTAATTTGTAAAATGTCATATCCCAAAGGGAGAAATCAAGATCCTTTTTCTTTCTGATTAGATTCCCAAAGCCTGTCTTAAATTGTTGATTGTTACTCAAGTAATTGTTTCCTGAAGTACATATTCAGAAAAACACCCACAAGGATAGCTAGCTGCACACTCTCTTACTCCTTCTTAAGAATCATATTATGTTAATCATTACAAACTGGTGTAGTTCCTTCACAAGATGTATAAAGTATTTATAAGAATATCTTAGCATGTTGCGCACAGGACCAGTTTTCCCAAAAAATCTGTGGACTATGATGACTTTTTCTCTTTATTTCTTACTTCAATGAAAGAGGAAAGTTAAGGAGTAGAATCTGAGGTATTTTCTTCCTGATTATATGAGACCTGTAAGTAAAATTTTATTCTGTTTCCTCTTACACAAATAATCTATTTATTCTGTGATAATTGAGTAAGTACTTCTTGTACTGCTAAATGCCAGGAAATTCATCTGTCCATCTGTATTTGAGATTCATATATGACTAAAATCTTGTCCTAGGAAGTCTTCAGTCTCTCTCTCTCTCTCTCTCTCTCTCTCTCTCTCTCTCTCTCTCTCTCTCTCTCTCTCACACACACACACACACACACACACACACACACACATGCACGCACGCACGCACATGCACACGCACACAGAATAACACATGCAATATTCATAATGACAATGACCATGATGTATCTGAGGGACAATTCAAGCACATAAAAACATATGATCAACATTTTAGGAGGCTTATGTTTAGAAAGAGAAAACAATGCTAGACTTTTCAGATCTTACTATATATGGAGTTTAGAAGTTCTTTATTTGGAGGGAAATAGTTTCTTCATTGGCTTAAATCTGGTAGGAAAATATTCTACCCGCACTTTGGAGAATGCCATTTTCATCCATAGATTGTGGAATGATGTTATTATAGAGTTCAGTAGACTCAAACCACTTCCTTTTCTGTCTCAGTCTGGTCATCATTTCTCTCACTAGCAGTGTTAAAAAAAGTTTGAGAGCTTAGTTGAATGGAAATGACTTTCAAGGAAATGGAATCCATCAGTGATTTCAGGTGGCATTAGACTTGCTGTAGGAAATTATCCAGCAGCAACTGGCCTATGCTATCATGTTTCCTCCCTCTAACCTACCATCCATTGGATTCTAATTAGTCCATTATTAGGAATAATATTAATCAGAATGTTGTAGGCCTCTAAGTAGCCTCATTAATATGTAATAAATGATGTCCTGAGTGTGTAGCAACATTGGCACTTCATGGGAATCGGGAGTTGCTTCTTAGAAGAGGCTGATTTCACAACAAAAGTGTGTATTTCATTATCTTCTCAGTATTCATGTACTACCGGTAATAGTCAAGAATAACAACAAATAAGGGCAAATATATTTACAATAAAGAAGTAACTTAAGAATTACCTTTATTTTACTTGAAAATAACAAATGATAAACCTTAATCTATCTGTGTTATAAATAAGCCTATTAGCGATAAAAATGTTCCATCTGAACAAAGCTAATACGGTTAGAGACGTATAGGTGGAAATATGCTGCCTCACAAAATCTGTCTTTCAGATAACTGCCAATTGACTCTAAAGGAAAAATCAGAAGACCTTAATGTATATCCCCTCTGCACCATCCTAGTGGCAAAAAACTGACTGTATAAAATGTTTATATGTACCGGTCACAAAGTAAAATAATACCACTAAAATGAAATATAATGAGAAAAGAGCCATGGATTAAGAATGGGTGGATGGTTGAGCTGAGTTGAATCTACATGTATTGTCTTAATTTTTTTTCTCTCCTTAGTTATTTTTTTTGTAAAGTGCATCCATTTTCTTAATTGCTATGTATGATGTTAGCCTGTGAAAAGCATCATGAGATGAATTCAAAATTCATACTTGAAAAGTAGTAAAGGAGGTTGACGAATATTTCCAGACCTTAGTTTTACTGTTTTATTTCCTCACCTGTAAAAAATAAATAGTTCATAAAAATTCTACCTAATAAGTTTCCATGACTATGTACCACTAAGATATTCAGAAAGTGTCATACTCACAGCAAACATTTTTTAAACATTAGTTATTAGCTAGCACCATGACTTATTGTTTAGATACAGGAATAAACACTAATGACCACTTATAAAAATTGCAGGTTTTCTCTTAACGACTCTTCTACTCTTTTCAACAACTATTTTAGGAAAAGACACTACAACTGTCTTGAGACAGACATTTTGAAACCAAGATAAGGGAAAGTGTTCAAAAATAACTATCAGAGTGGAATATGTAATCTAACTTTAGTCTGTACTTGAATGTTCTATAGTTGCATGAGATAAACTACCAGCTGTGCATTCACCTCAAGTAATAATGCTATTTCCCCAAAAGAAGGCAGTTTTCACATTCTATTGTTCCCTAGTAATGATGGCTCTTTCAAAATGTGCAAAAATAAAAAATATATATGAAGTGTTGGAGAAGAAAGTGCATAAACACTCTTTGTGAATGCTTGTAATGGCCGTCCTTCTCTACTTTACTCTATCCAGAGAGCTTTTATGATTGCTAACAGTTTGCTTTTGCATTCGCAATAAATTACTGCCAAACTACTTCATAATGCTTCCTCCTTCCTATTTTCACCAGTAGCCTCTGCCCTACTTCCTTTCATCATAAGCATTTAGCACCCTACTGCTTCCCTTGCAAAAGGACTTCATTTTTTCCCATTGATCCAAAACTTCAGGAGACATTGCTCAAAAGCAGCTGGTAGTGATTGTGAAGCCAAGAACACCACTACCTTTTCAATTTTCCTCTCCAGTATGACAGGAAGGCCCCTGGAGCCCTCTCCTTTTGGCTCCTTCAATCTTTTGAATAATGTTAGTGAGATTGTTTCCAAGAAGCATTTATAAGTGCTGGTAGCCCAGGAATGGTAAACAATCTACGTCAAGGGGGCAGATGAGTCTCCTATATGATGAATGCCACTCTGAGATGTTGTGTCTCAGAACGTGTGTCAATTAATTTGGCTAAGTATGAACAGTCTTTGACTTTCCCAGATTGCCAGATCAACATCTAGAAAGAAAAATCTGTTTTTTTTCAGTCTGAGGTTCTTTGATTTTAACCTGTCTGTTGCTGCTTCAGAAAAACAAATAATAAACTCTTGTATTGGAAATGACATCTAAGAAACCCCTTCCGTATGCCTCATATTTCATATACTAAATGCGATATTTAGCCCCCAACAGTATGAATTCAGATCCCTCGGGAGACAAAATGGTTAGCTTATATGACATAATTTACAATAATTTGAGGAGAGACCTTTGGGAGTGGCTTTTTACACTGCCTTTGGCCTTTGATCATATCTATGAAAGTAGAGAAAGAACTTTTCCTAAGCAAGCAAACAAGTGAACATGGGCACATTCATTTGATCTGTTCTTGGCCATAGATAGGATGTATCTATCTGGAAGTTTCTCACCTTGATTTATCCACAGTGAAGGACTATAAACACTGTAGGAAATGAACCTCTTTATTTACCTTAGTTGCTTTTTTCCCGGGTATTTTATCACATCAACAGAAAAGAAATTAGAACAGAGAGGAGAGTCCTGTTCTCTGACAAAGCCAGTGGCTCCCCTTTTCTTTTTCAGTCTTGGCATTTTTTTTTTTTAATTAATTGGTACAACAGAATACCTAACTGAAAAGACGGAGGCCTACTGCCCTAGATGGTGCTTAGTGTCACTCAGAGAATGGGAAACGCCTGAGCCTATAATATTGCTTAGCAAGTAAACTGATCTATTTAGGTGGAATTTGGAAATCTCCTATGCCACACTCCATTATGGATAGGCCTGATTTAATTATATCAAAAGGGTTTTCGACATTAAAACCCCAGATTTGTTTTTCTCAAGATCTAGAAAGCAGTCAGATAGAACTAAGACACATTTAAGTTACGATCCTTTGCAGGCAAGTGTTTTTGTCTTTCTTCTTTCGTTATCCCCAGCTTTAGAACCATCTACTTCCTAGTTCTGTCTTACAGATTTCTAGTACTAATGATATTCACTGTATCCCCAAGGCCATTATAACAAGCACAAGAAGGCAGAGGTGTAAAAAGACCTCCAAATGGACTTTTTGGATTTACTTAGGCAACTCGGTGCCCTTGTGTATTTTACTTACCTAGTCATCAAGCCCTGTCTATCAAAAATTATGCTTCCAAACTAGACATTTTTATTTGCATTGTTAAAGCAGTTCATGATTATTTTATTCCTTTCTTGGCTGTTTTCTAATCTTCTTCACTATAATAAATGCTATTTTATTGATTCCTATCTCCCATATAAAACAGGGTTGGGCTGTTTGTCTCTCAGGCCTCTTCCTGTTTTTCTGATTTAATATTGATGCATCATCTATGGCTTTCTCCTATCCAGCCACATCAATGTGCTTAAAGATCTTTACTAAAGGAAAGAACTATATTTATTCTGATCATTTGGAGGTAAATCCCTCCTGACTGAGAGAAGACCCAGACTTACATTTTTTTGAGGTCAAAATTTTGAGGAGTCTTTACGTTTTCGCTGTTGCTATAACTTCATCCCAAGAAGTATTCCCATAACTTAATGCTGGATATTGAACACAGAAGCTCTTGAGGAATACCCAGAACCACTTCTAGCATGATGAGATTCTTAGAACAATGCCTCATATCGTCTATTTTCCATTCAGTCTCCACGCACACTGCTAAATACTTGAGGGAAGGACAACCATAGCTACCTAATGCTCAATGCAGTGGCAGACATAAATTATATTTTTAGAAAACACTGGTGAGTACATTGTTACCACCTCACTGCCTCTAAGATCAAATGAAAAGAAACCCTGCCCTGCCCTTGATTGACAGGGAAAACAACAGCCCTATGCATGTGATTGTTATTTTGCCCTCCTGATCCTATCAGACAGCCAGGCTCGCTAATTTAAAATTATGTCAGCAATTACTGTCTTCTGAATTAATTTTATAAGACATCAGTAGCCAATTAGTGAAATAAAACTGAGTAGGATTTGAATTTAAAGTTACTAAATGTTAGAATGGGGACTGACCTCCATAAACAAGCATTCATAAACATTGAGGGCGCATAGTTTGATATTAAGAGCTACAGTGTTTCAGTGGGCCCCATTAACAGATCTGTTTATGTGCAGCCAGAGACTCAATTTCCATCTAAAAATATTATTATGCAAATAGTCATTTCAAGATAAAATACACACCGAGACTTGAATGTTTATTCGCTTAGTGGTTTTTTTGAGTATGGTGGTGAAATTATACAAGCTGTGGATGCAGACAGACTGATTCATAGAAAGGTTAACACGTTACAAATGACCTTTGGATATGCTGTAAAATTTAGTGGTGTAATTGTTATGTTATACACAGAATCAATGCCATGGGAATAAATCAAGAAGGTATTTTTTCAGATCCATCTTTTCCAATCAGGGCTTGAGATTAGTCAGACATAGTTCTGTGACATTATCCTCATGAGAGGATGAAAACTGGCTCCATGTATTTAAAAAAAAAAAAGACCCCTCAAATTCAATTAAAATATACAGAAAATTGTAGGAGTCTGCCACTATGAATATTTTCCTAACATGGGAAATGTAATGCTATTGAACATTTGAACCACTTATATTTGGAAAAATACATGTAAAACTTAGCAATGATAGATGCTCTTCCTACAATTATATCCTTCTGTCTACAATACCTGAGTAAAACACTTGGACCATATCATGTCATTTAATTTCACAACTTCCCTACCTTAGAATAGCCATTAATCTTATTTACAGATAATACCGGCATATCAATGTGATGTTTGACTTGTCCTTGATATCAGAGTAAACACCAGGGTTTAAATTCAAAATTTAGCCTCATTTGCTCTGGGCAATACAAGTGGTCACCTCTGTTTTATAGTCTTTAGTACTGTCATGTAAATATTATCAAATAGTTCAAGCTTATCCTTAATGTTGGTTCATGTAATATTGATTTATTAGCATATTATCTTCGTGTAAAATTGTTAAATTCTGAAACTTAATAAAAACATTATTTTGTGGAAATTGTGTAAAACAATTGTTCAAAAATTGACTGGAAGGCCTTAGGATATCTCTTCCCAGCATGCTTTGAGATGTCGCATCCTCATTTCATTAAAAAAGATACCTGAGTTCACTTAGGGAAGTGTGAAAAACCGAGACTATAAATTCAATCAGCAGGTATTCTGTAATTTGAAGAGAGATCTGGGTCTCTGCTCTGTCAGTCAATGTCCCTATGATTTTAAATTACTCCTGGAAACTCTTTAAAATCCTTTTTTTTTTTATTTGGGAACTGAGACTGGTGGCCTATGTTACTGGATGTTCACAGGCCTGTACTGGATAGTACACGAAAACTTCATAGAATTTTACAGGTGATAATGACTTTGGAACAGCTGTGTCATAGTTATGATTAATTATCTACTAATAATCTTGTTTTAAAAGTTTATCAAATTACTGAGTCTTTCAAATTCATCTTTGTTTCTTGTGTGTCTGAGGCATAATTGAAATTATTGCTTTGTTCATGTATTTGAACCAAACAGCGTTCATTTAAATTCCCTTCCATACATCAAACGAATAAGAAGTGACTTTTAATTTGCAGGAATCTCCCCCTGATCATGAAAGGTTTACCCTCATTCTGACTGTAAATCTTTGCTGCTGGGGTCAAAAGTATTACTCAGACTAATCTATTACTGATTTAACTATTATCAGCAAAATAGTCTTTCCATAGTATCTCCCCCAAATCTCCTTTCATATAATAGTTCATTGTTCCAGGCTTTGCATTTCTTCTCTAAATTAATCCTGTAGCTCAGTAAGTGAACAAGTCCCCTTAGCAAAACTTACCTCCCACATTGTATTCACCATAATCTAGGAAGCATGTGATTGAAACCATCATATTTTATGGCCTAAAATTTTCATTATTAATCCCATAGTACCATCTTTTCCTTTATTACCTTCCTAAGATATCTCTGGCCTGACTCTTGTTCCTCCTGTCTAATATGTCACCATCACATTCCATCTCAGCCACTATGTGTTCATGTTCAATACATAAGAAGTATATCTCTCTCACCTCTACTACACTTCTGCCCTGTACATCTTCCTCTCTCCACACCTCGCCTCCCCTCCTCTCCTCTTTCTCTTCTCTTTTCTCTTTCACAGAGAAATTCATATTGTCTTTTAAGAGTAACCCAGAATGTTATTGCATAGTGACCATTGTATCCTTATTTAAGGCTAAGTTAAGTTTCCTTTTTCTGTATTTTTAATAGCTTGTATCTATTTTATTATATTTCTTGTCTTTTTTTTTTTGACCTGAAGAAATTTGTATGGTGTCTATTAAGTGGCAGGGGCTCTTTCACATACTTTACAAATATTTTCTCATAGCTCCATTAGGATAACCTGATGCAGGTCTTGTATTCTAATATGTGTTTTATTTAGAAAGACATCAAACAGAGAGAAATTAACAATCAGACATCTTAAGAAGCAGAGTAACATTCAAATTAAGCAGCAAAACTCCTGAACATAACACGCCAATGTGATGATTCATTCATGATGCAGGCTGTTGCTATTTCCATCCTTAGAGAATTTTTCCACTTCTGTTTTGGCTTTCTTTGACATATCAAATATATTCTATGAAAACATAGGGATTGAATACATGTAGATAGTCAAGTAAATATATAAAACTATGCCAGTATTACCAAGATGCATTACCCATTGTGTAAATGTCTATGGAAAGGTGAATATTATCAGTAGCTATTTAATAGTTTCTGTGGAATTCAGATAAAGAACAGGTAATTTCATCTTGATTAATGAATGGAATGGAAATAATTTATTAGTTGTGCCTATGATAGTTATTCTTATGAGATTGCTAAAATCTACAAACAGCTAGGAAGAGAAATTCAATGATGTATTTTCTAAATAAAGTTAACCTGTGGTTACAGCCAGAGCGATAATTAAGAAGGCTAATACTGATTGTGGAGATGCAGGCTAACAGTGGGTAGATCCATTCCTTAGACTGGTGCCCTAGGTTATATAGAACAGGATAATGTGACCTAAGCAACAGAATACATAATTCTTTCTCTGTTCTTGACTATGTTGGTGACTAATTTAAGTTCTTGCTCTCTTAATTTTACTGCCCTGATGGAGTGTATCGTGAAATGTAAGCTGGAATAAACCCCTTATTTTCTAAATTGCTTTCATCAGAGTATTTTGTTACAGCAAAATGAAATGAAACCAAGACATTTTATTTGGTATCAATTTAATTTGAATTATTATCAATAAGGCAAATATGTGGCACAAATACAATGCTGGCAATAAAAATACTAGCACATGTACTAGCAAAAACTGATACAGTGCCTGTCTATAAACTGTTAACAGTCTGATGGAATATGCATATTATAAAAATCAAAAGGAAACTGTCTATATAAGAGAGACTTTAGATAAATAATACAGATGAAACTAATGGGATAATTAACTGGGAGATTTTTTATGAAATTTATTAGCTTGCTTTTCCATTCATTCATAGACTTTCAGTTGAAATTTTATGTTGCTTTGACTTATTGGAAGATACTTGCTTTGAGATAACACTCCTGTTCACTGTAAAGATTTGTCACTCTTATTGCTTTAAGAAAAAATGCTGATTGGCCATTATACAGGCAGAAAGTACAGGTGGAGTTACCAGACTAGGAGAATTCTTAAAAGAGATCAGGAGAAATATGCTTCCCAGCCAGACAAAAAGGAAACAGGATGAGAATGCCTTACTTCGAAAAAATACCAAGTCTTGTGGCTAAACATCCCTAAAAATTGTGAGTTCATTTACATGTAAGAGTTAGTCAGTAATATGCTTGAGATACTGGCCCAACATTTACTATAATAGTGAGCCTCTAAGACAATTATTTTGGAAAGTGGCTGCTGGAATTGTTAGTAAGACAGAAACTTCTAGCTACAGACACTCACAGAGAAAACACCAAAATGATGAATATACAAGGACAGAAAAGAAAGCACACAAAAATATAATACCAAATAGAGTTTAACTTTAGGAAAGTCTTAGAGAAATTTTGGTGAATCATGGTTTAACATCAGAATTGTACCTATCAAGAAATTTGGAAGCAGAATTATATATACTTTGCAACTATGAATTTTTGGTTAAATGTACACTAAATAGTAAACTAGAATATATATAAATGCATGAGTACAAGCTTTGTGCTTATAACTCAAGGCATTGCCATATGCTGAAAGTCACGTTGCAGTAAGAGACACTAATAATGACAGTGGGGAAGGAAAAGCCACTGAAAGTTGATACACAGAAAAAAAGGGGAGACAATCCTGACAGGAGCAGAGCAAGTCAGCTTCTTATTAGATGAGTTTAAGCCTACAAAGATAAGCCAGATCTAGTCTTGTGAAGAACAAGAAAGTGCATTTCCCACTAGGCACTATTTGTAGAAGACACTGAGAATGACAGTGTGTTGAAAGAACTGAAAAGACCTAGGGAAGAATATTAAGTGGAAACAAAAATGTTCTGAGATTTAAAAAATGTGCAGGGCTCTATAGTAATTTACTTTGAATTTAATTATTCTACCCTGGAAAGAAAGCTCTCTAAGACTTGGAGGTAAACAACCCAAAAATTTCAGGATGTCCCTGAATTGTACAAGATTTGCAAGTATCTTTCCTCTCCAAAGTTAAATAAGTAGATAAAGAACTAATGGGAATGAAACTGTCCAATCAGCAAGAGAAGACTCTCTTGCCTATAGAACAGCTGTAGTGATTTCTAGGAATATAGACTTTATGAGTTGTGTGGGCTTTTTATGGTGCTTTTGAGACATCTGTGTGCATTTGTAAATAACCTTTCACCCATGGTCATATAATAATCATAATAAAGTCATTGATTCAATAACTTGGAGACTTTTGCCTTTTGTTCTCTTTATTGGGTGAGTTGACATTTATTACTATTTTCTCCAGGAAAGTCACACAACACTGGATCCCTAAATTTGTAGGTCTTATACAGAGTTTTATATTTGTTTTAACCACACACAGTAAATTATTATTAGAAGGTTTTTAGTCTTGGGCTGACATTTAAAAAAATCTGTTTAGGAAAATTATACTACCCACGATATGTGGAGTTTATTGGAGGATGGGAGTAAAGCAAGAAAAAACCACAACAAAACAAAAACAATCCCACTTCTTAGTACGTTCCCCTGTAAGTGAGACAGACATGTTAAAAGATAAGGTAGGGGAAAAATAATAAGTTAGAGCAGACGGCCATAAATAGTGTGTAATGTTAATAGGGCTTACTAGTGAACTGAGTATGAAATGGAAGGAGTTGAATAAATTCTTGGGCTTTTGTAGTAATTTAAAAGATGGGATAGTCATTCAGTAAAACTGTAGGAATAAAAATGAGTAAGAAAAGCCAGATTGACACAGAACTAATGTGTTACTTTCCAATGCTATCTAATCCAGAATTTTTAGTTATGCTTATTAGAAAGGAGCACAGGATACCCACAGAACTTCAGTTGTTAGACTTAACACGGTTTAAACTGACCAGTGATACAAAAATGATGTTCAGTTAGTGGAAACTATATATATATATATATATATATATATATATATATATATATATATAATCATGATTAATTTTTCTATCTAGCAATATGGGTAAGACATCTCCCTATGATGCTGAGAGTAGCCAAAGACACAGATAATTGCCAGGCACATATTCAACTATGTCGTGTTACCTGTGATTTTATGTATTGCTGTTCACACTTTGATTTTTATGTTTTCCAAGAATTCCCATCTCCTACTTTTGATGTATTACCTGACATTTTCTCCAGTATGAGGAACTGAACCTAAGCCTCTGGAATGCTAAGTGTGTGCTCTAACAAGGAGACACATTTCCACTTTCAAATGATTTACATGTAGCAGTTAAAAATTGTATTTTTATTTGGAATAAACTACTTACAAGGCAAATGTCTGTAACTGGTTAATTTTGGTACTTACTGGTAACTTTAACACAGGGAATCTTTTGATGTATTCAAATCTGACTTCTGAATAATACCTAGGATACCACCTTAATAGTGTATATAGTGTTCAAACAGATTCATATTACTTTTTTTTTTCTAAAATGAAAGTTGTTCCTTTTCTTATAGTAATATATCCTTTTTTGGTTCTGCTTCTGGTGCAATGTCATTTGCTTTCTCTCTTTGTAGCTGAGCATTCAACTAAAGCCAATGTCCATTCAGTGTTTACACCAAAGCTTCTTCCTACAATTCTTTATTGTTTGATGTTGTAATCAAATATGTATAAATAGAAAGTATTTGCTGTAAAGATAGATAAGAGCATATTATACCCCATGGCAGTAAGTAACCATGTGAATGGAGCAGTGTTCTGCTAACTGAAATGTCTTGATGAAATATTTGTAAGGAAAATGGAAATGAGTGGTCAGCCAAAGATCATACTCTTACTACAATCATTATTTATTATAAAGCACCTGACTGAGGAGTTAGGGGGATGGCATAGAATATCTTGTAGTGATTTATTGACTCTCTGCTTCGTTCTGCTCAAGGAACATAACCATTCTAAACCACTCTCATCCACTGTTAAGAAAAACAATCTACAATACAGTTCAAGGACTGATTCATCTCAGAGGCTACTCTGAATGTGTGTGTGCTTGAAGTACTGTATCTGGAAGGATTCTAAGACTATTCCTGGATCCAGCAAAATATTGTATCCATTTAAATAATCTTTAGGTGAGCACCAAAAGGTGTGTGTGGGGGTATAAACAACTCAAGTTCAAGTTTCCCATCCTGTGGCTTCCCTTAGTTCACTTGTATATTTCATTTAGAAACTAAACTTTTAACAGGAAACAACTAAACTTTCTGTGTCATATTAAATATATTAAAAAATATAGTACTTAGATATATTCAATTTATTAGTAGATGTGCAAGGTTCACAGAGAAGACTTGGATTACATATATATATATATATATTATATACATATATATAATACACACACATATATATTTAGGTTTTAGTAAGTAGAATTTAAGTGCATTAGGACCAAATTATATTTCATATCAACTTGTGAGAATAGTTTGGAAAGGGGGCTTAAACCAAAAGAATAGTCTGTAGATCAAAAGGTATATTCTTTCTACACTCCTACTGAATCAAATTGAAATCTCTCAGTGAATTCCAATTCTTGATCATTGTATCTTCTTCAGTTAAATTATAAATTATGTCACTAAAAAGTAAAATAATATCAAGCTTTATTTTAATTATTTTTAATAATTAAAATATGTTTTCCTCATCTTTCTTTTTTCTTTCTCAAATCTCATCTGTGTAACTACCTCCTCACTCTCTCAAATTCATGACCTTTTAAAAAGTTATGTACATATATATATATATATGTATACACACATATATACGTGTGTTTATGTGTATGTGCATGTAAATTCAACATTCTTAGTCCATATATCGCTATTGTATTTGATTTCAGGGCTAATAACTTGGTGTTAAGTAACCACCTGGTGTACTCTTCCTAGGAGAAGACTACCTCTTCATGTCTCAAAACTTTTTAATTATTTATAGTTTTTAATATTGGGTTGGGATTCTATAAGTATGCCTCTTTTGTGTTAGCCAGTCTATTGCTGTCATAAAGTTATCATTTAGACATACATGCTCCTGAGAATTCATGGGTGTAGTCTTTCTCTGAAATTACTAGGATACACAATCTCACAGCAAACTCTGTTTCTCTGACTCTTGCAAACATTTTGTCCCTTCTTCCACAACATTCCCCGAGCCTTAATTACAAAGAATCCTATATTTTGTTTGAATAATCTTCAGCTTCAACATTATAAATGATTCAGTTCTGGCAAAAAATAATAATTGAATCCCTTTTTTATATATCATTGATTTGCGCAGAATTCTGGCATGCTCTTTTTAAAAGACCTTTACTCTATGTTCAGTCCTCAGATAGGATTCTCTTGAATGGGAGGATAGAGCAGGATTTTAGTTTTTGAATGAAAAAACGATGGCAGCTACAACCCAGAGGAATAATCTATATAAACCAGAGAGAACCGTGACTAACCCAGAAAAGATAGAAGATTTAGTTACTGGAGCAGCTGTCTTTCCTACCTAGTGCTAAAGCACTTTAAGAAGGAGGTGCTGGATTCATTGTTGTACTGATCACTCTCAGAATAGGATTGCTGAAGAACATGAAAGAAACACTTGGGAAATAA
Organism: Phyllotis vaccarum; assembly: GCA_033318265.1. Taxonomy (NCBI): domain Eukaryota; kingdom Metazoa; phylum Chordata; class Mammalia; order Rodentia; family Cricetidae; genus Phyllotis; species Phyllotis vaccarum. Next base: position 95,085,230 of record JARWLC010000015.1, on the reverse strand, counting down.
CTTCATTTCTTATACGAAATCCGTAACCAAAGGCAGAAAATGACTTGGGGATGAGTCAGATGACAATGAACAACTAAAGGTGGAATTACATGGCATGAAATTGGAGACAGGGAACACGCAAAATGGAGAAACTGCCAACTGATTGTCAGGAGTTGTTAAAGCAGATGCTGTTCTGTTGTATTTAATCATTTCACTAAACTAATCTCACACTAACTCTGATGACAGTTTCTTGGGGATATGCTGCAAAACATTTGCAGAAACAGGAATGAAAAAGGCCTTCCCTCTGGCTCTCTCTAGACCTCCTAACATACCTGCCACCCTACCTCATGTCCTCTGAATATGTACAGATACATGAGTAAATCTGCTGGGTCAAGTTGGTGCTATCTGTATGTGCATGGAGTGGAATCATCCACTGGAATATGTCTAATACAGCAGGGATTATACCCTTAAAGAATGACTACCCCTCCCTGAGCCATCATCAACTCAATTATTTTCTCAATTCCTCAAACCAATACTTCCTCAGTAATTGATGGAGACTCATGAGCTCCACCACCATGCAAGCTAGGACTGTAACTGGATTTATCTTGTGCAGGTCTTCTGCAGACAAACACGGGTGCTGTGAGTTCATAAGCTCAAGAGCCATTTCATGTTTGAAACACAGTACTTCATAACATTCCTCCCACTCTCCATCTCTTCTTGGGGAATTCACAGTGTTTTGTGTGACAAGTTTGGGAACTTGAGAGCCTTGATTCACTTTTCAGTTTATTAGGAAGCTGTAAGAATAAGGAAATATTTGAAGATATTCTGAATATGGTTAATCACCAACTCCGAAAGTGGAACCATAATTGTACCTACCTCACAGAGTTGCAAAACCTTACTAATTATTTTAAATAAACTAAGACATAAAGTATCAAAGGTATTTGACAGTATTTGTTATTTTTGTTATCAGCAGCATCATTAATATTTTTCATGTCTTTAATCTCAATTGGAATCTTTAAAAAGCTACAGTTCAATCTGAGGATTTCTTATTTTAGTGAAATGAAACACGGTACTTTGGAAGCTGATTGAAATTTTTTTGCTTTTTTGCCTCTGAAGGAATGTTTCATTATCGTGAGTCTGATAGGCTAAATGTGTTCAGTAGGGGGAGTGTTGTAAGTTATGTTTCAAAGCAAAGAAAGACAAATAACACTGGCAAGAAGCAATCTCAGCCTGGCTAGTACTGTGCTTTATTCTGATAATTCAGAACAGAGGTCATGATGCAAGGCCACTCAAACACACTGAAATGCTTACAGGATGGACAGCACAAGAGAGGTAAAGTCAGCAAGATTCCCAGGGCTATTGGTTTTGGAGGCTTTCTGCTTAGCTCACTATCTCACTTCTAATCTTGAGAGTGATTTTAATTTTTCATATATAAACTGTGTATTTCTATTCTATTTAAAACTTAGAGACAAGATTTTTTCCAGTTTCTTACAGAAGCTATTAAGATTTTATCCTAAATGTTATTTTTTTCTGATCACTAATAAAATTGCCCTTGAATAAAAGAAAGAAAGGCAAATAAAAGTTACTGAGCTGTTAAGAATTTTAATCTTAAAGAAATATGAAACAGGTTACGAATTACTTCAGGCTATAATTTAGTTTCTCACTAACAATAAATTTCATTTTACAAGCCCAAAGTTCATGAAAACTAGTAAGTAGGTCTCTAATTATCAAAAAAGCAGGATCATGGTTACTCTAGCTTCTATATGTATGGTAAGATTATTCTACATTTATTGAAATTCTATAGCAACTATTTTGGGAATTATTCAGTCTAATTTGTATTAAGTTGTTAGTCTGTACTAGGAAATATCAGGATATTATGACCTAAACTTTAAATTTACCTTTTTTTCTTTCACATTTAATATAAAATTTTTGCTATTAAGCTGCTCACATCTATCACATGATTATCAATGAATAATTTGATGGAACTTTGCTTAAGGATGTTCCTAGGTGGCAGGCATTGTAGTGCATACATCTAATTCCAATTGGAACCTCAGACAGAATGATTTTGAGTTGAAGGCCAATTTGAATTATACATATAGTTCATGACTAAGTAAAACAAAATAGAGAAAATTATCTAACTAATATTTTGTCAGTGGTGATATAGGATAAGAACCCCTAACTTGTCTTATACCTACTCTGAAAATAAAATTAAGGGAAGAATAAAAATTTTGAAAAGCTAAAATTACTTCTAGAATGTCCTATTACTACCATTTTACTATAACTTTAATTGATGGAAAAATAATTGATCCAGTGAACAAACTCATTAAAGCAGCTAAGAAAATCCAAAGAATATGGGACAATTTGATTAAAAGGCATGAAAAGTTATCCTGAATCATCAAACTCTGAACGGTTAACTTTTTTCCTTGACCATGTCTTAAAGTATTTTAGATCAGCATATTTGAAACCCTAATATACATCATGATGATAAACAAGACAGAATATACTCAGCACCTTAGAAATTCTGATAAAATATGTGTGGTGTGATGGCCATGACAGTATCACTAAAGATACTCTAAGATATACTCTAAAATATGTTGATGAAGGAAACATGTTTGAATAAATTATCTCCAGTTTCATTTCATTTCAGACCAAATAAAATAAAAGGTTTTGATTGAATTGAAAGCATTTGCCCTGGAGTTTAGTCTCATGTATAAAATTTCCCACACTCAAAGAGTTGGCACAGATAGAGAAAGCCCACCTTCTTACCCACAATCCTCTCTTTTTCCTGCCATGTCAGTTGGAAGCACATTGTCAATCAAGCCAAAGCAGAGGACCTTATCTCAGTACCTGAACTCAGGCTATTTATTTGCTTTAATTTGGTAACTACTCTTTATCAGTCTCTATTTTAGATACTGGGGTTTGAGATTTGATCAAAACAGTACAGTTTTCCAATACCCCAAACATATAAATGTTGATCACAAAAGAACAACAATTAAATATATGTCCTGACAATATATAACAAAACCGATAATTCAGAGAGAACCAATTCGCAGCATCGAAACTGCTACCAATCTAATCTCAACATAAGTTACTTCTTACCTACACATTTGAAATAGATTCATGGATGCATAGATCATCCTCCTGGCCCATAGTTTCCTAAGCATGGCCAACTATACATACAATTTCAGATGAATTTTCAAGAGCAGTGATCAGGGTCACATTTTCTTACCTGAGAATAGCACTGGCTCTTCTTAGCATTGAGCAGTAAATTAAAGCTCACTTATTAGCATGGTGTGAAAAACTCCCCATCTTGAGAGAATTCCCATGACTTTTGTTAGCTTTTTACCAAACTTTCGGAGAACTCACAAGGTCCTTCTCATATAATATTTTCTGACTATTAATGATTATCCTTGTCACTTAAGCTTTATACAAAGACACATTCATATGCAACTGTTCTGAGTGTATTTTATAAACCCTTTCCTCAAAATATAGTTTATTTCTTTAGGTTTGTTTAGCATATTGTATAACTACTATCACTTAAAAAGGAGCTGCATGCAGAAAGTACTAGTTAGGGCATGCTCAATGTTGTATCCCCGGTGGCTAGAGAATGCTAAGGAAGTAAGCATCTGAGGTACTGTAGGCACTCAGTATAAATGGGTTTATCCAGGAATGAAAAAAAATATGATTATCAACATCTGTCCTTATACCATTTGCAGTTTGAAAACAGCAATTTATGTCATCATCACTTTCCTAGCACTAGGCAAGCGGTAGGTAGATGGTCAACACACGTCTGTTGAAAGAAAAAATCCTGCACAGTGTACATCACAGTTTTTCAGCCTGCATTCCAATGAAACAATTTCTAAATTTCTCTAATGGTTTAAAAATGTTAAGGGATTTGGTAAAGCACAGTCAAAGTACAAGGGAAATGAAAAAGAAAACACAAAGAAGAAAAGAAAAAGAAAGGCTGAGTATCCCTCAGGCTAAGGGAAGGAGAGTTCTTTAAAGTTAACTTTCTGATGAAGCAAATGCTGAGCTGAAGCAGAACATCAACAAATGGATTTGGCCCGAAGACAGATTTTGATAACTTTGAGAGAGTAGTGCCAAGAGGAAAGGAAGAAAAAATAAGGAAGTGGTCATAATATAAAAGGGAGTTATTAGGGCAAGTACTATCAGTACTCATTGGGTTCAGATATTACTTAAAAATGGGTTTTTAGTTCAAATACATCTGAACAAAGTCGGTGACAGAATTTATGGAGGAAACTAAGCTTGTTCTCGGATTAATGTTGTTCAAGCATTGATCTGGGATGAGCAGGGCAAGGCCTCCTGACCCTTTTTACCACTTTGGAAAAGATGGGCAAGCATGAGAATGCAGCATAGGTGACTAGACAGAGGTAGAGGTCCTTGTTAAAACTATCTTGGCCTCAATGTGGGGATGAGGCAGGAGACACTCACACATCTAAAATCAAAGATGCCAGAACACTGCAATAAAAGCTGATGGAGAAAATGTCTCTTTTTTGAGGAATGTCACAGTGAGTGAAATTTCCTATCCACCAGGTGTGAGGATGCCAGAAATTCTGTTAGAAGAGGAGTAAGGGCATGGTGATCCTTCAGGGACTCAGACAGAAAGATGAGAGTCAGAGAAAAGACTCCGAGAGTTAGAGAGGACCATGAAATTGTCTTTTCTCCCATTGTGAGTATGTTATATAGGACCTTACTTTTCCCTTCAAAGGCTTAATTTCGTCTGACAATAAGCATTTTCATCACTTGAGAAGATTAAAAGAGGTAATATGCACAAAGCACAAAAGCAATAGCAATAAGTAGGAAAGAGATTCAAAGGAAGTCTTATGTTTTAAGACATAACTCATATTTTACTTGGCAATTAAGAATAAAATGAAAAATGGTTAATACGTGTCAGTCTTTGGATAATTTATTTAAGTGACTAATCATGCATAATCATGGCTAAGAGAATAGGGGCCTGTTGTTCAGTGACAGATCTGAGGACATGTGTCTGTAAGAAGCCTATGACTCCCTTTGAAGGAATCACAATTCACACTGAGCAGGACCTTGGAAACTGTTCTGTTATCCATAGATAATGACTTACCCATAGATATCCACACTAGCCTATGCAAGCTTAGTATGAGGCCAGATCTGTAGAGTAGTAGTTGTACTGATATGGTAGATACATTTCATTGTCTAGAGCAAGACTCTTAGCACTTAGTAAATACCTCAGAACTATTTTCTCTATATATGTACATATATGTAAGTATATGTGTGTACATGTATGCATGGCTCTGTATCACACAAGGAAATTAAGACTGTAGTGCATTCACCACTCTATCTAGTTCTATGTGTCCATCATCTGAAAGTGAAAACATAGATTCATCAAGCATTTGTCTGCTATTTCTCTTCTCTACCCTCCCTAGATAACCACAATTCATATACTATAAATGGACCTTTATGTATTCTAGATATTTTACATAAGGGGCTTCAATAACTTGTGACCCTGGGTGACTACAGTTTTCTTAGAATTGTTGATATTCACCTATGTTATATACACTAATAATTTCTATCATTCCTCCCTATACCTAAGTAATAGCCTGCCGTATAACCTGCCTTAATTTGCTTACCAATTTGTCAGCAAAAGCATATTTATTTGGTCCTTGCAAAACTGCCTCAGTGAACATGTGCTTACATAAACTCTTAAAGCATCTTTAATAACTGGAATTTGTCAGAGACTCTGGCCTAACCCACCTAGAGTGGACAGAGGGTATTTTAGTAGAGGCTTTGCAGAGAGAATCCGTTTAAAGTGTTGCTGTGTAATTTCATCGTTCCTCAGTAAACAAAATTATTTTATAAGACTGATAGGATATCACTGCCAAAGGGCCATATATAGATGCTTTTGAATAATGCAAGCTTTGTAGCTAGAGACAGAGCAATGTTTCCAGACAAATCAAAGCTAAGTGGCATAAGTGAATAGTGCTATCCTGTGTCAAATGCAGACACGGTTTCTGAAGTAATAAATAACATACTTAGACATATCCTACTTTCCTTTGCACAGATTCTTTCTGAACATACCACAGGAGTACAGCACAGGGTTACACACTTTGTGCCATTTGGGTGAAGGCTGAATTTGAATGCATCAAAAAAAAAAAAAGGAAAGAAAAGAAAAAGAAAGAAAGAACACCCCAACCACCCCAACCCCCCACTCACACATGAGCTTCAGAGAGACCCCGCACAAAGATCTGAGAAGAGGTGTCAGAATTTGTCAAAGCTACATGGGAATAATGTCCAGGCCAAAAAGAAAAGAAATTGCTATGGCAATTATTTTAATGAAAAGAAACACTCCGTGTCAGGTCTACATATTATCCTATCCAGGAAGCTCACTGATGTCTCAGAGAGGTGTGAATGGGTCTTTTGATGGAAGCTTTGTACTTCTGTAAAAGCTTACTTATGAGAAGTTCAAAGTGCCTTCTGTGGCCTTTCTGAGTCCCTTTCAACCTCTTTGTGAGATAGATGGCAAATGTTATTCTCATCTTACAGAAGATAAGGAAGTGGAAATGGCCAGAGGTTAAGTGTGTGTTCCACATTCATTTTTCAGATTTCTAGGTCGGGCCCCAAAAATTACTTCCAGAAAGGGCATATAGTTGGCTTTGTCACCTCCCTGCCCTTTGTCACAAGGGTGGCATATAATGATTATAGAAAGCTCTAAGTAACCCAACTAAAGAAGACGCATATTTTCAATTAAGAACTGTTTAATGCCCAAACTGAAGTTTGTGTTGTCAGTTCATGATGATGTGATTAGACTCGCAATGTGGAGGTCTTTTTCACATATTTAAATTTTATTTATTGGGAATAATACAGTTGTGTTGATGTCATGAGATCTTGGTAACATGAAAAGTTCTCTTTATCATAACATTCATTTCATTGTCATAATGGAACATATTACCAGGCAGATTCAAGAACGATGATTACACAACAAATAACAAAGATGTGATGAATTTTTGTATAAGATGAATAATTCCTCACTCAGCATCACCATAGGACCCTGATGTCATAAATACTAGCTGAATACAAGATTTTCTGTATATATTGGTTTTATCCATTAAGTTTTCAAAAGTAATGTACTAAAGTAAAAATAAAGTTAATAAATAAAAGTTAGCACATACATGGAGGAGGACTTAGGAAAAAAAAAACATTTCCATTACCTAATTTTCTACAACCTCCTAGATTATACTATGCAATATTCTATCAATGTATATTGCATATCTCTTTCAAGCATACTGTCTATTTTTTCTATAGCTTTAAATACACTTTTTAGTATTGACATTCTATTCCATTCTTTAGCAAGATCTGAACTTATCAAGTCAAATCCTCTAGTGCTATATCTTTAAAGATCTAGTTCCCAAAAAGTTTTGAAAAACTATACAGTCCTGTACATATATAATTTTGTGTGCAAAATAAATAGATTTGTTTTTAATAAAGTATACTTGTATTATACATAAAATATTTATTCATAACATACTAAGCCATATGAATATAATATACACATTTATAACATGTAGTATATGTATTTTATAAACTTTAATACATGCTAGGTATATATTGTTAGTTTTTCTCAAGATATTTAAAGCATTAACACAGCCTTCCAATTCTGACATTAAAATTCTTTAAGATCATGATAGGGAAACCCATAGAGACAGTTGACCTGAGCTATTGAGAGCTCATTGACCTTGGACTAACAGCTGGGGAACCTACATGAGACTGAACTAGGCTCTCTGAATGTGGATGACAGTTGTTTGATTTGAACAGTTGGTGGGGCCTCTGGAAGTGGGATCAGTATTTATCCCTAGTGCATGAACTGGCTCCTCGGAACCCATTTCCTAGAGAGAGAAACTTTGCTCAACCTTGATACAGGTTTGGTCCTGCCTCAACCTGATATCCCAGACTTTGTTGACTTCCCACAGGAGGCCTTGTTTTCTTTGGGGAGTGCCTGGTGAGATGGAGTGAGGGTAATCTGGTAGTGAGTGGAAAGAGAGGAGGAAAGGAGAACTGTGGTTGACATGTAAAAAACCCTACACTTTTAAATAAATAAACCATTTTAAAAGAAAAAAAAACCTTCTGTATTAGTGTCTCTTTACTGAATGGCTACTGACTGTCCTTTTTAAGCCAAACAACTAATTCTGACTCCAGCTTCTTTTAACTACCCCTTCCCTGTAGGCTGCTATCCAATATATACAGATATGTTTCCTGTCTATAATGTACAGAAAAATTTAATTTTTAAAAGTCATAAAAACCATATCTATGTTATAAATTCTGGTAAAGAAGATAATTAGTTTAAAAAAATCTGCATTCCTTACATTACTTTAGAAAAATATGGGTAAATTGAGTAAAATAGTTCCTTCTTCATAGCATGAGCATTTTTCAGTGATTAAAAATTATTGGGGCAGGAGGGATTATGCATGTACAAAAGAAGAGTGTTCACCATCATTTATGTAGAGCTAAATATGCAAAAACCTGCTAAATATGAAATTAACTGTTATTTTAACTAAAAGGAAGATTTTTATGGTCTAGAATATTCTAGTTTTGGGAATTTGGAGTTATATTTATGATTTTTAAAATATTCTGCATAATTTTTAACACTATGAAATTTGAGTAAGAGGGGAATTGTCTGGATACTTTTTCATTGTCCAATTGAAACTTGCAAAGGATTCTTTCTAGACAAATATAATGTGAGAAAAAACTAGCATGTTTCAGCCTTTCTTAAGTTTGCTATTTCTGAAGGGATATTCACAGTAACCGCTGTAACCTTTCCTTATTAACAAGTTAACACGGGCAAATGACTGCCACAGGACATCGCTCTAAGCTATTGGGGCAGTGTTATTCTTGGACACATTAAATAACCAGCTAACTATTTATTTTTATTAAATACTTGGCAGATCAAACATAGGAAAATAATATCCAGTTCTTAACATAATTTCTGTTGCTCATGTAGTTGTTTTCTGTTACCAAACAATTGATATATTTAGACCTTTGCACAGACTGGAAAAGCGAGCAATTTAAATAGGCAATATTACTGTGAATCTTAAACAATCTAAAAATTCCATTCAATATATTTAGTTTAAAGGGATATGTGACATTTAAGAGGATACTGAGACCAAAAAGGAAAACTCACCCAAGTCGAAATGGTAGATTGTTTCAGAGGTCGGGTTGTAAAGTGCAGAGCCCAATTCACAGGCTCCAGGACACCTGGAGCTACCTTCATGATGGCAGAAAATCAGCTATAGTTTTCATCTGTAACAGAGTCCAGGCATAGAACTTGCAGCACAGATTTTTAAAAAGTTCATGATTAATCATAACAAATTATTAACAGGGGAAAGGATCCTTCTCCAGTTCAAGTTTGATGTCTATGAAGCTGCTATGTAGCATTTTAAAATTAAATAATTAAAATACATAATTATATGACAACCAGGAAGTTTAATTGTCCCTGACCATGGAAGCATTGGCATGGTGTGGACACAAAAGCTCAGTTCAATGCTACCAATCTTTGCCATCTTCATGTATCAATACATTCGTGGACTGAGAGGTGTTAGTTATCTCTAGCTGGTTGCCCAGTGCCTGTGCTTTGAAATTTTTCTGTTGATAAACAGAGGAAAGAAAGAAAGAAAGAAAAAAGAAAGAGAGAGAGAAAGAAAGAAAGAAAGAGAGAAAGAAAGAAAGAAAGGAAGAAAGAAAGAAAGAAAGAAGGAAAGAAAGAAAGAAAGAAAGAAAGAAAGAAAGAAAGAAAGAAAGAAAGAAAGAAAGAAAGAAAGAAAGAAAGAAAGAAAGAAAGAAAGAAAGAAAGAAAGAAAGAAAGAAAGACATTTCTATTCTTCGCCCTTGCTGGGGACCTCATGTGTATTATTGAAGCTTTACACCAATCTGATAATACAGGCCTTTAGATTCAGTGTGGTTTCTTTGTACTCGTTCTAAACCCTTCACCACCTGTTGGCAATAACATAAATGAGGGAAAAATAAGAAGGACAATTTCAAGTTCAGTGTCTCCCTTCTAGAAGCATGACTTTGAAAACATACCCAATGTGACTACAAGATTGTTCTCAAGGTCAAATAGAGACTGGTCATTTTCAAGAACTTCAGAGGTCTACCAAAGATGGCATTTAAAGTGTTTTTAATAACATGAGTTCATCTTTATTGACACTTTGATATTTTTGTTCCTGGCAGGACCAGTTTACTTCAGAGAAGATGATAGGCATTGAGGAAACTTTTCTTTGTGGCACAGCTATCCACTGGGCAAGAAAGTGCTCTTTCCTTGACTGAAGACAGTATGATGTCCAAATTGGACAAGCAAGACACAAAGGAAAATAACAGCCAAACTTTGCCAAAAGAAGATAGGACAGCCTCTCAGAATATTCTGCTTCATAGAAAAGTCTTTCAGATATTCTAGGCCTATAAGCCAAAGAAGGATTTTTCCAATGTTACAAGGGAAACTTGGGTGACTGCAGTCACCTGTCTATCATTTTGCACATTTTTTTTTCAAAGTTGCTTGCTCACACTTCCTGTTTACTCAGGTAATTTTATTTTCTCCTAAGGTCTCTGATGATGTCGAAGGCTATATATATAGTTTTGATTGTTACCAGATTCAGAAAAAAAAAATTCACTAAAGAGAGGTAAAGTGCATAGGGTTGAGAGACATTAAAAATATTTTTGGTATGTATGTGTTATAATAGAAAGTTTATGAGGTACAACCTTTAGGGCTCACAAAGATAGAATAAGCAATGGAATATTTCTTCTCTGAATTTGTCAAATGTTAATGGACAGAACATTGTTAATATTTTCATTGCCTATATATATGTATATAGCAATATACAATAAGCACAATAACTATATTTATATATAATAACTATAACTATATATACAATATATGGTTATATTTATTGTATATAGTTTTTCTTATATTAGCTATAAACTTTTAAAATTGTAGACATAAAAGGGAAAATGTGGTGATATTTGTTTGTATTTCAATAAATAAAGCTTGCCCAGAAATCAGAGGGCAGTGCTAGCCACTAGTTAACTATAGAGGGAAGGCAGTGGTGGTACATAATTTAATCCCAGCTCTTTGGAGGAGAAAGCAGGAAATGACATGGCTGAGCAGAGAGAAGAATATAAATTGGTGAAGATCGGAGCAAGGACCTTTTTAGTGAAAGGAGTCAGAGATAAGAGATGATTTTGACTATCTCCTTTAAAAAAATAACAAAAAAGTATGACTTCTTTATCTTTCCCCAAATTTCTGTTGTCCTAATCTGCCCTTGACTTCTGTGAGGTATCTAGTTATCATCTACCTATCAACCATCAGTGAATGCATCCATATATATGTCTGTCATTCATTCATTCCATCGCTCCATCTGTTTGTCAGGATAGAGGAGTAAGTTTGATAGTTTATTTGAACCTCAAGGGCCAATAATTTGGCCTTTTTTTTCTGCCCTAGGTGGGCAGTCATGTTGACACCACAAATAATTTATCTTCAAAAGCTTTAACATTAGTGGATTCTAATTTATTCTCATATTTAAATATTTAATGGTTTTTGTCTTTGTTTTGGTTTTTTTTTTCACTACTTCCTAGACTTCTATTGGAATTTCAACAAAATGTGACAAAGTGATTTTTAAAAAAGAGAAACAGTATATATTAAGCCTCTGTACTATTCCTGGCCTACTTAAATTTTATCCAAACAGGCTATGAAAGTATCCTTTTTTAAAAGTAAGTTCATGCAACATTTATTGTAAGAGAAAATTAATCCTAGTATGTCAGTTAGATATCAAACCTTTTATGAGAAACATATATTCATTTTTACTACCACTTTGCCAATTTGCCTGCTTAAAATAGAGCTAATAATTTGCATACTATCAAGTACTCAAATATTAAGACTTAAGGCAGTCTGTGAAACCAATATTGCATAACCAGATCTTTACAGTCATGTCTGGCTCTGCCGCACTCCTCTTCACACAAGTAATTTGGGAGCATGCCCATTGACGTGCAGCAGACATAACTCCTTCACATGAACTATCTGACTCTTCTAGACACCTGGGTGTGTGGCCCTTTAATCTTCAATCATCTTCTTATGATTTTATCCTCCATCTTTTCTCTCCAGGCATGCTGGGACATATTTCTAAAGACTAATGCCTAAAACTATCTTTTGCCTGATAAAAATCCATGTTCTTCTATTAATCTTTAGTACAAAATAAAACCAAATCACATTTCTAATATATAAAATCTGACCACTTTGCTCAATACCCAGGTTCACACTGGCAAGTAAGGACTTATGGTGAATGGCCAGGTGCCAAAAGGTGAGATCTGCTCACCATTGGCTATCTGACCTTAAAACAAACTTTTATCTTTTATGCGTTTATTTTGCACAAAATAAAATAGTTGGATTAGGTACTCTAAATTGTGTCTTCCAATTTTAAAATTCTCTGGTCCTGTAACTAACTAATCTCTCTTATTTTTTTTTTATTATTATTTTTTTGTCTTCTTATTGTAAGTTCAGACTTGCTGATTTCAGAAAAGGTCTGTCCGGAGTATTAGTAATATAATCCTTAGCTCTTGGGATCCTTGAAAGAAATAATAAATAATGTGCAGTAACATAAATGAAAGACTAAAGAAATTATTATATTTTCATTGCTACAGTTTAGGTACTGATGTTAAAATTCTAGTATTCACTTACAAGACAAATCATGTTAGTAATAGTTAAAAAAAATCCAATTTTATATTCCCATTATCCTTTAGAAGAACTTTTCCTTATTAAATGATATTTTTTTTTGTAGTTTGCTGCAAAATTTTTCTTTTGCTCACCAATTTTGTGGCAGTGGATTCATAATTTGGAAACTTTATGTCAACAAGAATGATGGTTCACATGAGCATTGGTAAGAAGTAGGCACATCACAGGGAGAGTTATTCAAAACAGTAGTCTCAATTATGTGGCCTAAACTGAGAATGCTCTGCTAATGATTTTATGTATTAAATCTTTAAAGTTGTTGCTTCAACACAGAGTAGAATGACAATTTTTTAAATGGTAAATACTTTACAATTAAACACCATTTCCCAGAATTGGCTGAGACTTGGAGCTTTTAATAGGGATGTTCCAGACTCCAGCCAGCTGTCCACATCACTCAATGACAGGCTCTTGCCACTATGACCTTGGCCAATCCATAGACTGGGAAAATCATGCCTTCTTGCCTGCCTTATATATAGCAGAATTAATTAACTATGGCGTTCCACAGAATAAATCCTACTTTATTTATACTATGTTTACCTCTGATTATGAGATTGCTGCCAGTTGTTAATCAATCTCCTCAGTGTATTTCACAATCTCCGACTACTGTCCATTTTTTTTTCTTTGCTGAGCTACATGTGATGATTCACAAGATCAATAGAAAAAATGATACTAAGTGCTGATGCCATCCCAACCAATGAAATCTCAATACGATGCTTTAGATATTTGCTATGTTCTTCTATTTTTAATGGCAATGCATTTGGATTAACTTGCCAGCCTTTTCCCATTCTTCTTGACCTCAACATGTTTGCAATACAGTAATTTTGAGAGAAAAAAAAAAAACTCAAAGCAATAATTCTAAACCATGTTTGTAACACATTGTTTATAAAGAAATTATACCTGATATTGTATTAGCATTGCCCACAATTCAAAGATCTTGGAGCATTAGACAAATTCAGGTTGAGATATATCATATCACTTAAAAAATCCATGATCTTGGAAACTTCTCAAATACATTCTCTTTTCTGGACCTGAACATCTTTAACACTTCCTTTTTCTTTCTTCTCTCTTCTCTGTTTATATATTTTTTCCTCAATATTTGTATCCATTTTATCTTACTTTTATAAAACTATGTCTTTATTAGAAAAAGTCTAATGTGTTTACCTTTATTTTATGCATATTTATGGTATGTGTGTGTATGTGTAGATAGATAGATAGATAGATAGATAGATAGATAGATAGATAGATAGATATATATAGTGTGTGTGTGTGTTTCTGTGGGTACCAAAGGAGGACATCAGATTCTCCGTTGTATCATCCTCAACCTTATTCCCTGGTGACAATGTCTCTCTCTAAACCTGGAGCTCCACACTTGTTAGGCTAACAAGCCAGCAAGCCTAATATTTTTCGTTATGCTAAGGATTCAAATTCACATCCTCATGCTTAGGCACCAGGCAGTCTTGCCTACTAAAGTCATTCCTTCTGTTGCTACTTATTTCCTTAATATCTCTCTCCCTCTCCCTCTTCCTCTCCCTCCCTCTCTCTCCCCCCCTCCCTCTCTCCCTCCCTCCCCCCCCCTCCCCCCTTTCTCTCTTCTTCCCTCCCTCCATTTCCCCCTCTCCTTCCCTTTCAGAACTTTCTAAGTGAGTGTTGTATTTCATCATTCTCCACTTCCCTCTCTTCCCTCCAATTCCCCTCATGTTCTTATGTTCCTTCCACTCCTTCTTAAACTCATATTGCATTTGCGTTTATAATAACTATAGAGAAAATGGCCCATGTGAGTTTTTATTTAGTGTGTCTTTCTGTACAATAAAGTAATAGACACTCTGTGGCTGTTTTAAAACCAAATAAACAAATAAACTCCCAGTCTATATGGAAGACGTGCAGGCAAAGCTAGGAGGAAATCTCAGATTCAGGTAGAATGAGGCCATAGTCTTGCTGCAGTAGCAACAATGCTCTCTAGGCTTAGGTTTGATCTAGAGTCTTCCCTGAGGAAGCATTTGCTTTACAGCTCGTATTAATAGTGACATTAATTTCCTGTAAATCCTGAGTTCACGCCTGATTATTTCCTCATAACCAGAGAAAGAAAGCTCTGTGAGTACGGAGGGAGTTAGAACAACAGGTCAAGATCTTCTATACTGAACATTGTCATTGTGTATCTTCATCTCCTAGATATGCTGAGAGGTAGTATGAAGCCAGTTTCCTATCCAGACATTGGCAAGGGACTATATAAGGAGAATAAAATCAGCAAGTAAGGGCCAGCACATGGTTTACAAAGATTCTTCTTTTCTTAGCCAATTAGTATTTATTAAATAATTATGAAATAACACTTAAAATACAAAACATATAATTTCCAAAAATGATTGAAATAATAAAATCAAAGATGAGTGGACAAAAAACTATTTATTTTATAAATTAAATGAGTATATTAGTCACTGTTCTATGGCTGTGAGAAAGCATTGATTGGGAGTTTGCTTATAGTTATACAGAAGTAGCCAATTACCATAAAGCATGGTGACACATAGGCAGACATGGTGAAGGAAAAGTAGCTGAGAACTTTACATCCTGATCTACAGATGGCTGTAGGAGAGAGAGAGAGAGAGAGAGAGAGAGAGAGAGAGAGAGAGAGAGAGAGAGAGAGAGAGAGAGAGGAGTCTAGGCCTATCCTGGGCTTTGAAATCCTCAAAGTCCCCTCCAGCAACACCTAAACTAACAAGACAACAGGTCCTCATCCTTCTTAACAGTTCACCAACTGCAAACTAAACGTGCAATATATAATCCTATCAAGGCCATCATCATTCAAACTACCAGAGACATCTCTATAAAAGTAGAAATGAATAAATAGTATCTTCCAAGTGCAAAGGTGTATAACAGAGCACCATGATTGAGTCAAGTCAGGTAGCACAGGGTGGGAGCTGAGAAAACCCTTAAAATTTTATCTGCATTGGGTCTTCTGGTACCATAAAAGCTAATCTTCAGGGAGTGGACTTTCAGGTTGAATTCAACTTGGCTCTTTTAGGTCCTGTGCCATTGGATATACTCAGCAATCATGACTTACCTTTAACCTCTGGGAAGCAACCATGGGCAATAGCAATAACCTCTAAGGATTTGAGAATTCAATGGACAACACTAATTCTACCTGTTTGAGAATTTTTAGGACAACCCTGGATAATAACTCACAAAAAAAGAGTGCACATGCTAGGGCTTTGTTTGATAGTTTATAGTTCTTTGTGAGGAGCATTGTCAGCCCAGGCAGGTAAATTTAACTACACACATGTAACAATTAAAAAAAAAAAAAGACAAGAGAGCTAGGAAAGAGAAGGATGGATGTACATTTCTATTTCAAAAAATTTTAAGAAAAAAATTAATCTGCATTCAATTGTGTGGAGAAAGGCAAAAGAAAGACATTTGTATACTCACTCAAACCTCATAAACCTAATAATGTGCATTTTAGTGACCACAGTTCATATAAAGGAAACTAAACAAACTTATGCACTCATTGGCCAGTTGTAAGTTCTGTAGAGCTAAGATGTAAGAATGAGTTTTCATGCCCCTAACAGAAGTGTTCCAATTTGCTGCATATGTGGATAGAAAGGATCCTGGACTGCTTTTTGTCTCTGTTTGGCCAAAATTTGTACATAACCTTCATTTAAAAGGCTTAGGAAAAATATCAATATATGTTGACCTTTGGTTCAGTGGTGTATATAATCTTTTTTATTAAAATAAATTTGAATTTTAACCAAGTATAAACAATATTCATTTTGTCATTTTATTGATGATGAGATGTAAGCTTTAATTACTGTTATTGAGGACTTGGAAATTTTAACTACTGGGTCTCAGAGATGTGTCTCATTCAAATGTGCATTTTAATAAAGCATTTATTCTAAGAGTTTAAAGATATTCTAATAGTTACAAATAACTCCAAACTTAAGTATTGCATGGTGCATTAAAAAGAATATTTTTAGCATCATAATTCATCAACATTGCTTCAGAATTATAATTCTACATCTCAGCTTGATGGAGAATTCAACTGGAAAGACATTTTCTTCTCTGTGGGATTAGTGTGTTTATATTCAGTCTTATAAAATGATAGATAAATAGTCAACTGCAAACAAGTTCTTTCAAAATTATTTTGTGCTACTTTGTAAATGCTGACTCGATGTCACTGTGATAAGGCATTATGATGAATAAACATTTTAGTTTAAGTGCAACGTTAAACTATTCAGGTGAATGGGTGATTTTTCAAGGAAATATTTTATGGATAGCTTTTGGCCATCAACCATTTATAGCCTTGTTTGGTCTCAAGGCAGTATAAAAGAGAAATTGTTTCCAGTATTTGATCATCTTATATAGATAAAGTAAGTCAGTGTGGAAAATGAGTTTTAGTAAAATATTTAAATAGCCAAATGTGGCAATGGAAGTTTTCTCTTATCCTTGAAAAATGATTTCAGCAGTTAGATGTCCTAATAGCAATTGACCCTGTTTGCCACAACATGCAGAAGATTTTTCCATTCCAAATCCATGTTGGCTATCCTAAGACTACTCTCTATCTGTGTGCCTTGATCACAGATTCCCACAAAGCCTTTACTATGTTGGAAGCTCTTGAACAAACAGTTAATTTTTGTCATGGCTTTGTTAATACCATATGAACCCAGAAACCTAGTAGCTAAAATAAGTAGCAGTTTATTTTGGGTTGTGTACTAAAAAAGGTATTGGAAGCAGGAGCTGCAGTTTTTGGTGATGGAGATGTTTCAGCTAAGCCTCTTAATGTGGTATATACAGTAGGATTGGGTAAATTATATCACCTCCATGGCTCACTCTAGCCCACATATTTCTGGATTCTATGATTGCCTGACATATTGGCTATCAGCCAAATTAGAAAGTTTGTCTAAAGACTCTATGAATAATGCTTAATAATTATGCAAAAATTTATTTGCAACAAAGTATCATTTTTTCACATTTCTTTCTTTCACATTTCTACCTTTGAATATGAAATCTTTGATCTACATTCTACAGTACACTGTAGTTATTGAAGATGACTCTCACTGTAAATTATCATTGCAGCTTTTATAACTAAAAATTGGTGAAATACCTTAAATCACAATGGGACCACTAGTATAAGCAGTTATTTTTATTCCAATAAGACATACAGGTAGGAATAATAGCAGCCATTATGTGAATTCCCTTGGAGAAAATGGCCACTCTCTCAAGTGTGATGGTGCTCATGCTGCTGTTAATAACAAAACTTACAAGAATTGAGTCTAAATGTGCTAGACAATTTTATACATGGTCACATTCATTCACTGTAACATCATGGAAAATTGTTTCTGTTGTGTTTCTCAGAGGTCCACAGAGAAATAGAATCAATGGCCTGTGACTTTATATGCTTATGTGACTTTATACGCTTATATGTATATGTCTATACAGAGAAATAAGCAGAATTTTATTATAAATTACTTCATGTGATTTTAAAGACTATAAATTCTACACTTTGTTTTCTGAAAGCTAAAGACCTAGGAAAGCCAGTGGTATCTAATCTGATATGGCTTCATAGAAGCCAATAGTGTATGTGAGTCCTGGTCACAGGGCAGTAAATCTCAATGTCTTTGTAGACAGGTTTTTGTGTGTGCATTTGTGTGGTCTATTCAAACCTCAATGAAGACTAGTGAACCAATTCCACTGGCACAAAGGATGATCTCATATGGAAAGTTCTTCCTAGACACACCCAAATGGCAAGACTATTTTAATCTGGATGCTACTTTATCACCTTCCCTCTATGAAGTATGAAAGGACTTATGTTGAGTTTTAAAAAGGCATAGTGTTAACTTGCATTCTCCAATAAGGGTAGGGTTTATAGATTGCAAAGTTGTTCTTAAGTAAATTTGTTTGATTAGTAACTTTGAATTAGTGAATTATTCGTATATGTGCTGCAGGTTATATTCTTTGTATTTTTGAAATTTTCTGACATTTTTCTCAACCCCAAGAGTTGAAGAACCTAAAGAAAGTATTCTGTAGTGGATTTATGATGTTGCATTGTAAATAATTGTCCTGCGTATGAGTTTAATAAAAAGTGCTGATTGTCCAAAGGCAGACAGGAATTGTGGGTGGGGCTACCAGAATAA
The DNA here is from genome assembly GCA_033318265.1 of Phyllotis vaccarum. Taxonomy (NCBI): domain Eukaryota; kingdom Metazoa; phylum Chordata; class Mammalia; order Rodentia; family Cricetidae; genus Phyllotis; species Phyllotis vaccarum. Next base: position 95,066,366 of record JARWLC010000015.1, on the reverse strand, counting down.
GGAAATTCTGGGAACAAGAAGAACAGAACAGAAATGCCACAGAGACTCCAGAGTTGCCAGACTAGCCAGAAGATGCAGAGGACAACTATACTGCTCTGAGAAAAGGTAGCAAGCCCCATGGCTGAACATGATTAGAGTCATTGGTTAGTTAAGGGTAAAGAGCAAGTCATATGCTTAGACCTTAGGCCAATCAACCTAAAATTAGTGTAAGCATCTATGTGTCTCTGCAGGTCGGCAGGTCTATGGGTCTAAACCTTGAGGCTAGCTAGGCTGAGAGTCTGGGCCAGAAGCCTCTTACTACAGTATTCTTAATCCCACAGATAACATCCTGCACTTGCCATGGTTAACTGACACAGAATCTATTTTATAGTTGAACTAAACTAGAAAGCCTAATGGCTAGCTTGCAGTTTCTAGCTGGTAACTCCAGCTGCCTTCAGTGATTTACGCCAAAGAAAACAACACAAAATAAAACAAAGACAAGGCCAGCCCTGAAGATGACACACAGCACAAGTCAAGTTCCCTCTCACTATCATTTGGGGGCCCATGAACTGATTCCCCAGTGCCTGTATTTATTATTATTAAATTTAATTAATATTAAATTATTTAATTTAATTATTTGACTTATTATTGTCATTCTTTGGCTGAGATTTTCCCATCCACATTACTTATTCTTCCACACAGACTGGGATTTCTGCACTTGTACTTCTTATGTGGCCCCCAGACATGAACATCTGACTTACTTCTAATTCTTCCTCAGAGAATTTACCTGTTGCCTCTTTAAAACTTCTTTATCACTCAAGAGCTGAAGATTACACAAAATACTAGTTTTACAATTTTTAAATAAAACATGTTCATTTATAAAATACATAAATATTTTTATAAAAATTCTTCAGAAACAGTTTAGTTACCCAACTTACCATTAACCTTTAAATACATATTCAAAAATCTGTTTTTCATGTTTATACAATTTGAATTGTTATACAAATTATAGGAATTATTATATTTCCTTCATTTTAAACTAAGTTCAAACTATTAAAATACTTAGATTTTTGAAATACTCTTCTGAAACATGATAACATGATTTGTGATTGAACTTCATACCAGTACCACAAACATAAACATGTAATAAAAGGCATTTACTGATTTATATAACACATTTCTTATTATTGTCTACTTAGGCTCTTATTTTGAATTCTCAGTATTGTAAATAACTATTAGATAACATCTTTACGGACAAACCATGTCATTATGTCCTTTAATAGAGATTTGGAGAGGAAATTGTCTATAGTATGTGTAATTTTTTAAGGAAACATGCCTTAATAATAAAAATATCTTTCCTCAAGCTTGATGTGTGAGCATATGGTAGGGTGCAGATTTAAACTAGGTTGTGCTTAAGATCTGTGTAAACGAAATTGTCATTATTTTTTAACCTGTTTTATTGCTCTCATATCATTACAAGTATATGAATTCATTATGTGCTTGTTCATTATCTATCTACCTTAGATTATAGCAGAATAAAAATTTAGTTCTGCCCTCAAATAACATATGTATGAAAAAATAATTATCAGTCTTTGATTCTTCAAATGCCTCAGTTTTAATAATAACTAAATGGCTGTTTCTTATTTGTTACCACTTTCTCCATTATATGCCTCATGTTATTTTTTTATGTGACGCATAATGTAATTTAGAAAATAATTTGTACCTATTGATCATATCTTTTAAAGGGCAAACATAAATGACCACCTACCGAGTGCTGTTTACACACTGTAGGTTAATTAAAATTGTGTCCATTTCTGATTTTAATATGAGATATATCTTACTGGGCATGATATTTTAAGATAAGGCTTGCTGACATTTCAATTTGAAACACTATTGAAATAAACATAAAATCATTTTTATCTCAGGTCTAGTTTACATTAAAATTCAAAATCCATTTGAATGAGGGAGAAAGAGTCAAATGGTTATAACTTAAATGCTACATTTCCATCTTGATTGAATTCAAATGGCTGAAACCTGTTTTAATGAAAAAAATAAATCAAAATTATATCACATGACACATTGTGTTTATATCGATACTAATGCTATTCAAGTCCTACCTTCCCAGTTTTTCGTTGATGGCACTCATTACAAATGTTTATGTGCTGATGACAATACCATCTGTGTTATTTTAATATGCCAAGACTCGCAGGCTTCTGACAAAATACTGACTTAGCATGACTTGCAGAGTAACTTATAATGTTAAACAAAAAGCCCTGCTATCAAGATGGTGCGTCTGCTTGGCATCTGGTGAGGATCTTCTTATTGTACCCACTGTGGCAAAGAGCATCACTGACTGATATGTAGCAAGCACACCGGAGTTCTTTTATAACTCAGCCATTCATCCACAAGAGGATTATTCTATTCATGAGAACAGAACCTAAATGAACTATTGCTTCTTAAACAAAAGATTACAAAATTATTAATATAATCTTACACACAAAAATTCCAAGACATGAATTAGAGGTAAAACACTTAAGTCACAGCAGGCCTAAACATCTTTCCAACAGGAAGGTTGAGTTTATTCACATTTTCAAATTTCCAGTAAGATTAAGACATCACTGTGAAAGTACCACCTTCTCAAAAGAATCTGTTCAGTCTCAGTCCCCATGACATTCCCTATACCCCACATATAGCATTCACTTTAACCTGTAGAGTTATGTCTCAACAAAAAATGCTGATCATTGTAATTTTATGAAACCAAAGAAATATCTGCTTCACTAATGTGTAAGTTGTGCAGTTGCTAAGCAAATAAGCAACAGGTTTATGGAACAATGTTAGGCAAATGGGTATTATAAGGCGATAGAAAGCAGATGAAAAACTAGGGAATATACCAGGTGTATCAGGACAGCTCCTTCATGTCAGGCGTTTCCTCAGAAGCTTGAACATAATGAAAAATTAATTTGTGGATACCTAGAAGGAACTTTTAGAAGGAAGAGGAAGTCATGTTTACATGGTTTATGAAGTGGAAACATAAACCACATATTGACAAGAGGAAGACATGGCAAAACACAAGATACGTGAGGATATGAGTGACGTAAATGAGTAGGAAAGAATGAGCCAGGAAACAGTACAAGGACCCCTTTTTTCTAGGGATCTTAGCCCTAGGTGGATATGTTAAAATAAAATCAGGATCTGCAAAGATACCTATAGGTTGAAATGCAAAGAATGAGTCACCTTACTTTCATTTGTTTAATTATGAATACAGGCAGTAACCACAGTATTGTAGTAAGACATGATTATCGCATCTTAAGGTATTTTATTGTAATTTCAAGTGTCTGATATTATTCTTCACATTCTTTACTAGCTTCAAATTATAGTAGTTATTAAACCTGTAGCTATAATGTAGTTTAAATATTATGATAGTTGTAATATAAGTATTTCAGTCATTTTTCCCTTTTATTAAAAAGTTTCTTTTCTCATACAATATATCCTGATTACAGTTTCCTTTCCCTCTGTTCCTCTCAGTTCCTCCCCACAGACCCCCTCATCCAGACCCACTCGCTTTCTGTTTCTCATTGGAAAAGGAAAAGCTTCTATAAGAGATAAAATGAAATAAACAAAATAAACTATATTAAGATTTTTTAAAAACAAAACCATAGTATAGAAGTTGTACATGACAATTGAACAGATGGGAAGGCACAGGGATCTGAGACCCACTCGTTCACATGGGAGCCTATAACGATAATAAACTGAAAGCTATAATGTATATGTACATGACCTGGTGCAGATCAGTGTAGTCCCCGTGCTTGTTGCTCCCTTCATTCATATGAGCTCTGCTCAGTTGATTTAGAGATCCTCTCTGTCTTGTACACTCGTTACGCCTACTCTTCTGCAGGGTTTGCTGAGCTCTGGATGGAGGGATTCTATGAAGACATTTTATTTAGAGATATGTATAAAACTGATTTTACTGTTAGTATTTTGTCTTTCTTTTAATACTGTTTCACATGCATGTAACATATAAAATACTTATCATAAATATTATACTATTATAAATTATATGTTACATGGTGTATCTATTTATCACATATATAAAGAGAGATAGAAGATAGAATGTTAAAAAGAGAAGTGAAATAAAATTTAGAAGTATTAATCCACATTTTATTTTTTTTAAACAGAGTATCAACATGTATACAGTCCCCTAAGATAAGAACAAAAGTAATGTGTTTGAAGTGTAAATTTTGTGAAATTTGGAGGATATTTATGTCTTTAGGTCACAAAGTAGGATCTTTTTTCTTACTGTGGAACATAATGTTTTAAATAACTTTGAAGGTCAGTAGTTAAGGTTTAAGCAATCTTGACAAGAAATAATTGTTGAATCTCTGTAATTTTATCGTCTTTGTGACTGACATTAAAAGTGCCCTCTGGATATTTACTCATGCACGGACCTGAGGAATAATGTATTTTTTATTTTTCACAGCTCCCCCTACTTCCAGGTATTTTATTTTTTTTTATTTCTGTCTCTTCAATTCCTCTGTGGCTTCCACCACTAAACTTCCTGTTCTAAGAGTCAATGTCTATGCTTAGGAATCTCCCTTATATTTCATCTTTCCCTTCCTAAAGCTTTGCATGTACTACCGCTAGAATAGTATGAATATATTGAGTTGGTGTTCAGAAAAGATTACAAGGAAACAAAGATGCCAAAGGTCTTTGTAAACCCTACTTGGTCATCCCAGTTCAGCTTCATCCCTTTGTTGAACAGAAGGCTTATTCTCATGAGACTGGTGACTTTCTGAATCCCCAACTCATTTTCTAACACTCAGTTTTTATCTTTCTTGATTTTTACCTATCTCTCTCTTATTAATACTCAGATCCCTCCCTACCACCATGGTAAATGGGAAGGTCCCATTTCCTGTTTGCTTTTCTCTTTTCAATGCACACGTTTCCCTTTTTATCACTGGGAAGCATTAGTCTGTGAAGCTCTCTTAGAAGATTTCTAATAATCTCCTGAGTCATAGACCAATAATATGAGAATTGCCTCCTCAGTGACTCTAGCTACCTTCTTGATATCTTTTACCAAATCCTTCACTCTTCCACAGTAGATCACCATGTTCTGTCTGTTGCTCTTCTATCACCAATTTGTACATCATACACTCATAGATCACCTTATGTCTCAGCCAATTTCTTTCTTCTACATACTGGGAAGTTTCCTGTGTGAATGGGGTCTTAACACAATGTTTGGAACATAATAGGCTATTCAAAAATATTGCTCAGTGACCATGTGAGTCATCAAATGGGTGGGACTGAATGAAATATAGAAAGTTCTTCTGCATTTCTGTCAATCATGAGTTAAACATAAATCGACAGGAGTACTCAACGTACATTAGCTTTTCAGTAGAATCTTACTCAAATATTTTATTTAATTAATATAGATAGCTACAAAAACTCTTAAGTGATGTTTTAAATGATAATTAACACTTTGCTTATTTTAGATAAATTCCAGTAGATAATAGGTTTATTGATTCCTGTCAAATTTCTCCTATTAAATTCTACATATATATAGTATATAAAGTTATTAATAATCAATAACTATATTATTATTAATATAGTTATAGGTATTAATAAAGTCATTGCTGTATAACAGATGTTTTTTAATTAAAAATCTTTTGAGATAAATTGATCATTTTGTTACTCTCTGTGTCCATGTCCATCCTCAAAGTGACAATAATGATTCCCATTGAAAGTAAGGCCTTTGTTATGGATTTGCATTTGTGCTTACCAGGGAAAGGAACAAAGGCAGTGTCTTTCAAGAAGTGACTAAATGTTACAACAGAGTCAGTTAGCTACCAGCAGTTCATCAGCAGAAAGAAGTCACACCCCTTTTTATAAAGACAGAAAGTTCATGATCTTGCTCATCTCCTCTCTCCAGCGCTGAACTTCCAGCCAGCTCGCTCTGTTTCTCTGGTTGAGTGAATGTGTTCATCTATCTGATCCTTGACACTGACCAAAAGTTGGAAAAGGCTGACATCTTTGAGATAATGTTTTAGCATTGCTGATGAATAGACCTGAGCTTCCACAGATTATTGCTGATGATAAAGCTTGCAGTGTCATGGCCTTCTTCCCTGCCTCCTGATAAATAGTCTCTCCTCGTTATCTGAAGTGGTGATCTCAGGAATATCTAGAAACATTGAAAGAGCCTTGTACACATGTCTCATGGAAATGTAAGTGCAGATAGCAGAGATCACTGACCTCTAGAGTTATTTCCTTAAAATCTGAAACAGAAGTAAATTGATTTCCTTTTCACCAAAATGCAAATCAATGTTGTGGCATGAAGCCAAAACCGTTTAACCTAAGGAGCTTTTTTTGCAAGGCTATACAATTTTTTTAATACACATTCATATAGTTGCATATTTTACCTACACAAGTAACATTTCTAGATCACTTAGGTAATGTTCTAGGACAGACTTTGTGTAAAATGCCATTAGTATATGCTAAGCTTGGCACTAATTTGTGTGAAAAGGAAACATTAATTCAAAACACTTAAAAGTTTTCTATTTGCAAAGTGTGAGGACACTCATTTATTTAAGCTTAAATAAAAGACATTTAGCTACTCTTAGTGTATTAAGATAACAAAACATTGACAAATGGATCAGTCTTCCAGAGTGTATAATTTAGGAACCCTCTGTGGAATTAAATCATTTAGGACAATACAAGAAGTGAAATTCATGAAATTAAGAGCCAAATTAAGTGAGTTTATGTACTTTATGCCAGTAGGTGGTTTCATTTCTTCTAATGTCACAGATAACCATAGCCAATGAAGCCTCAGACAAAAATTTCAATCTGCCTATAAATTTGGCAGCTTAAAATCTGAAATGATTGTGTTAACAAGTGCATGTGCCCTGTGGAGGATCTGTGATAGGGTCAATCTATGGCTTCTCAGCTTCTGAGGGAGTTTGGGTCTACTTGGTGTTTCTTGAATTGTTACTGTTCTGCTCCATATCCCCCTCTGTCCTTCCCCTCTTCTGTCTATCTCTCTGGTTTCAAACATTGCTCTACTTTAAAGGACACCAGTCAATGGGTTCTGAGCCCACCTTTAGTTAGCATGACCTTGCTTAACAAATTTCATCTTAGGTGACCCTATTTGGAACTATGATTACATGCTGAGGCTTGGGGTTGATGTGAATTTGTAAGGGATAAAGTCAATAAAGTTGCAATCTTTCTTTATTTGAAGTAATAGTTATATAATAGCTCAATGCCATGTGTATCAAGTGAGTTGTGTGTTCTTATAAGTAGGCAGAGCTCAGGAAACTAAAAGCATACTCTTATAACTATGTGAACAATGGCATACATTCTTTTTCAGATTAGTCATGCCTCTACCAATCTGAAACTTTATCCTGTAGCTCAATAACCTGTCTGTATCTCCTTGCTTTAGCCTCCAGCTGCCTCCTGCCTTGGAACCCTTTCCAGGTTCTCATCCACATATACATTTCCACCTGACATTTTAGGTATGTTCTGGGCTTCCTTACCCTTGTATTCTCATCTTGTTTGTTCTCAAAGACAAACTCCCTCACATTTGCTCTGAACTATTCTTTCTATCTCATGGATGAAGCATCTTCTATTCATTCACCAGATACCTTAATGAACTGTTCATTCATCCAGTTTTTTTTTGATATGTAATGAGTTATTTTAAGACGGAGAAACTATGCACAACATGTAATGAGCACAGAAGGTTGTATACAAACAAATGAATAAACAGCTGAATGAGAGTCAATGCAAAGCTCAGAGCTAGAAATTAAGTAAACAATAGGGCAAGAATTTTGATCACAGAAGGCTTGAATATTTAAAATCTAATAGGTTTACAAATTGCCCTAGTTCCAGAGTGACTATCCCAAATGAGAAAGGAGAATTCAGTGAAATACATTAGGAAATAATCAGTTTGAGTGATGTACTCAACTGTGGTGTGATCGCTCTCGAGATTTTTGTTGTTGTTGTTAGATTTGTTATTCTAGCTGGATACTCAAGCATAGGCACTGTTCAAAGAAATCCTTTCATTTAGGCATTGGACACAGTGAACGCTTGAGAGAGAGATTTGTAACAGGATAAAAAAGGAGAAGAATGGTTATTGCAATGTGATGAAAGACAAGCTCACTCTGTTTCAGTCCAGCATTTCCATCCTGACCATTACTGCAGTGAAAGCCACACAGAAGGAAAAAGAATAAGAAACCTGAGACCTTGTGTGATGCTACAAACAGGAGACACTGCAGGGGAATAAGGCAGGAGGATGCTCAGAGCAGCCCACTAGACTTCTAGTCCACCTCTCCCCCATGCCCCCCACACATCTTGGAGGTTTTGATGATCCTTCCTCCGGCTCCTGCTTTGAGCTCCTGCCCTGGTTTACTTTGATGATGGACTATAGAGGATAATGAAATAAACAGTTTTCTTCCAAAGATGCTTTTATCACAGCCACAGTAAAACTAAAACAATAATCCTTCCTTAAATAATCAACACAAATTTTGATCTTGGCGATGGCTTTTACTAAGAGAAGAGGAATATTGACCAATTCCAGTGCAACATTCTCAGTGCTATTGACAGACTGAAGCTGTTTTCAGCACGGGACCTCCTACAGACAAGCCTGTGAAAGCATTTGTGGTTATACTTGATTTACCTAAGTAATTAAAATTAGTTTCCAACTGTGAAATATTAAATTGAATAATTCTGAGTGCCCTGAGCTCTTTCTAAGAATAGGATATGTTAACAATTTACAAAGAACCTAAATCATATTTCAGAGAGAAGTCTGGTTGAAGAGTGCTCCTGGTTTATATAAAATATATCTAAAGCAATCAGTAGTGAGATAATTGCTCAAATTCACATAATTAAATAATAAACTACTTTAGAGCAGTTAAAATGAAGATTCTCTGTCTGCAAACTCTTAGTATCTTATACAACAACTGGAAAAAGTTTATGGCAAATATTTACTCATTGTAATGTGAGTCCACCAGTAGAGAACATCTCTGGCATGCTCCTGAAGACATTGCTCAGTAGTCATTAGAGAGGATCACACTGTTTCAAGATGTTTCAATAATTTCATGGTGATTGTGGTATGAACTGCTAACAAATAGGAGTTAGCCTCAGTGAATTATGTCCTATAAATGAATCAATTTTATCATGGAATAAGAAAGATAAAATATCCTATAAAGGATTTGTAAGTCTTAAGGGCAGCTTGGCTTCCTCTAACATAGAGTTTAGTTTAGTTTAAGGGCAAGATCTTTGTTCAGTAGTTTCAAACAGGCAAAGCTCAGGGACCCATGTGACATCTTGCCTAGCAACTTCTACATGTATTCTAGTTATAAAATCCTAACAGAAGAAACTCCAGGAAGTCTCAGTTAAAGGATGCTCTCCATCATGGCAGGGAAGCTGTTCACATTGTATTCAAGTCAGGAAGCAGAGTGACATGAACACTGGTACTCCTCTCTCTCTCTCTCTCTCTCTCTCTCTCTCTCTCTCTCTCTCTCTCTCTCTCTCTCTCTCTCTCTCTCTCTCTCTCTCTCTCTCTCTCTCTCTCTCTATTTAATTTAGGCTGGAATAATAGCCCACAGGATGCTGCTGCCCACATTCATAGTGGATCTTCTTACCTCAGTTAAATTTTCCAGGAAACAGTCACAGACATACCCAGGTGTTGGTCTTCAAGGAGATCTTAAATCCAAGCTGACAATCATTATTAACCTTTGTGATATTTTAGCAGCCAACACTGATAATGAGGAATGATAATGAGGAATGACTATATATTTGTTCATCAGCAGAAAGAGAGGATTCATTTAACCTATAGTTTTTCATCCCTAATGAGGTGTTATCTAGTGGCACTTCCTGTCTTTAAGTCACTAACAACCTTCCAAAATGACTGTTCCCAACTAACTGTGTTTTTAAATGTCTTCTTACAAATTCAATAATCAATGGCTTTCAGTTTGGGGGCATTTCTCTCATTGACATATGGGAACTCAAATGATTAATAAAGGAAAAAACTAATCCAGAGTGAGCATTAGCTGTGTGTCCTGATCATAGTTCATGTTATTAACTCTGCTGAACATTCTGCCGATGTTGCCTATTACATTTCCCAATGAATAATAGACTCTAGGTATTTTAGGTGCCCTATGCAGAATCCAGGATAGTGTGCTCATAACCTTTATGAAACACACCAGTACATCTTTGAGTTCAAACATGTAACTATTAATAATCACACTGGGTCAATTGTTATAAATCAAGATGGTCTGTGATGATGTGCTATACTATCTCCTTGTGGTTATAAATAACACGTACAAAATTTAAACATGAGAAAATCATTGCCCCATAATTTAACAAAAAAGTGTGTAAGTAGAATCAAGGAAACAGTTATAGTTTCAGTGATTTTCAAAAACCTGTGCCCTAATGTTGAACTCCTAGTCTCTGGTACAGTAGTGTTTATGACTTTTGAGAGTCTATTTTATTTAGATTGGACCATAAAGGTCAGACTTTCATATAGGATTAGGACCTCTTTTAAAAGTAACCTTTCTCCTTCCTTGAGAGAAAGTACTAAAGATGTTCTCTCTCTCCCTACTTAGTAGAAAGAGCTGCTATAAGTAAGGGAGGAGACTCTTACCAGACCTAGTACCTAACACTGGTTCTCAACATGGTGGATCACAACCCCTTTGATGATCAAATATCATATATCTTGCATACCAGATATTTACATTACAGTTCATAACAGTAGCAAAATTGTATTCATGAGGCAAAAATGAAAATAATTTTATGGTTAGAGTCACCACAATATTAGAAACAGTATTAAATGGTAGCAGTATAGGGAAGATTGAGAACACTGTGTTAACAGAACTTTTATCTTGGGTTCACCATTTCCAAGAACTATGGGACTAAATGTCCATTATCTAATAACTCACTTTATGACATTATTTTGTTGTAGGAGTCTGGTCTACAGGAGGAACTATATAAGCATCATCTTAAAGTGATGAGAAATATTGCTAAAGCCAAGAGCAAAATTTAATGACTAGTCTAGGCAGAGAGAGGGGATTGTTCTAGCTCCCCACCCCCCACCCCCCACCCCCAAATCATTTGTCCTCATCTTCATTACAAACAGAAAGGATGTAAGGCTGCTTGGGAGAAATCATGTGCCTGTTAATTTGGTGGCTTTAGGGAACTTTTGCCCTATAACCTTTGAAATAAAATGTGAATAGGGAAAAATGTTGAGGGTAAATCAGAGAAAAAAGGAGCACAAAACTCCCCTTCCTCACAGAGAATAAGCTACTTAGCTTCCACATGATCAAAGTCTAGAAGTGAATGATGTAAAACTAAAATGACTGACTTTGGGAAGATAATCAGCATGTAATCTCATTGAAAATATTTAATTTGTGACAACTCATATAGTCTATTGGCAGAGAATTGACCAGTCCTGTTCTACAGGCTGTGCATCTTTCTGTGTAGATTTAATCTGCTCTTAGGCACACCCTTATATAGGGAGGACACTGAGATACAAAAGGGGAAGAGCAATGTGCCTGACAGTTGATATGCAAAACAGGTGAATTGCTTCTGTGCTTCTAGAAGATAGGACAACTCCTCACAAAGTAGCTAACAACAGCACAATCTCTTCTTACTGTTCTACAGATCAGAGTCTGAGTTAGGATGACTAACTGTCTTTTGAACTGAAACTCTAGAACAGAATGGTTTCCTTTATTGTTATTGTTGTTTGTTAGGTTTTGGTTTTGTTTTCTAGGACAGACTCCACTGACACTCTTTGGTTCATAGCAGTTTCTGTATCTTCAAAGCCAGCAGCCTAGCTTGTTCCTTTACCTGCTGTCTCCTTCTCTGTGTGTGTGTGTCTGTCTGTCTGTCTCTGTTCCTTTCTTTCACTCTCTCTTGTTCTCTGAATTCTCTCCAACTCCCTGTTTTGACTCTGTCCCGTCTTAAAAAGAACCATTGACATTCTCTCTGTCCCACTAGATCTTCCATAATAATTTTCAAATATTTAAATTCATAGCTATAGAAATGAGCATACATGAACCTTTAAACTCAGCTACTCTGGAAGCTGAAGCAGGATGATTGGAGGGAAGTTTAAGGCCAAACTGTTTTATAATGTTTGTTCAAAACTAATGTGAATGTGTTGGTAAGGCCTGCTTTTATAAACAAAACAAAAATATACTATATATACAGGGTTTTATAATTATTGTTATTTGTCTTTCTGTGTGATAGAATGCACTAGAAGTTCTGATGACTCACCCAAACACATCTTTGGTAAACTAGCATTCTTCCTTGAACAGATATTCAAGTCTAAGAACTCTGGCTACCATGCCTTCAACCTGCAATCACTCCGCTATAGTGACCACAACGCTTGACAAGCTCAAATAGTGCATTTTCATTCTATGCTCCTTTCCAAGTATCTGGATATGGTGAATACACAAAACTGAGAAGACCAAACTTGCCCCTGCACTTAGCAGCATGCTAACCTAAAAGATACAGATTCAGTGGTAGTTTCATACAAATATCAATGGAGTTGAAAGAACTGAGTGTTATGAAGAAGCACAATAGGGACAAGAATAAAGTTAAAATTACATATAACAAGAGACTTCTCAAAGCCTAAATTTGAATGACAAAATATCTTATGTAGTTGTATTGTTACAAGTAATATAGGTGAGGAAAAAATTATTTGGAAAATAATATTTTAGGCAATTCATGATAGCTAATTGCAATCTGATGTTGGATTGTTTTTCTTATGGTTCAAGCTCCTTAGAGAAATGAAGTACTACATTATAATAAGAAATATAAAATGCTATTTCTGTCTAGAAGTGTAATATTGCTTTCCAACTTTGAATCAATAGAAATTTTCCTCCATTAGTTGTGGCAATGGATACTACACCTGTGTCCAATATGTTCTAGTAGGCACTGCCCCCTCATTAAGAGACATTAAGCTTATTGAAGACTTTTGTTTTTTATATTATTCTTCATATGTAAAAACATGTTGCTGTTTGAGAAGGAGTGAGGTCAAATTCCTAAAATACAAGAGATAATGGAAAACACTTAAGATATTTTATGTTCCTTCTTTCACATTACGCTATTGTGGATTTCCCATTAGGTTACACGATGTGAATGATGTTGCAAATCCTAAAATCCAATTCTGGTATTGCTGTTGCTCTCAGAAACCTGTACAGTCTATATTTAGAACAATTGACTCAGAAAATAAAGCAGGCATCAGGGCTCTTTCATCAATGTTTGATCTGATGGATTCATCCAAATGCTGGTCAGCTTTGCACTGAATGTTACCATAGGCAACCGGTTTAAAAAACCCCTATAAATAAGAGAACAGGAAGAAGATACACTGTATGGACAGTTATCTGCATGGAATTTCCATTTATAGTCATGTGCCTGCCTACACTTAGAACCTAATACTTTGTTGATTTATCTTTATGATCCCTTATACTTTCACCCCATAATATTAAAATGCATAGGTAATTAGCTTTCTTCTATGGTCATCTTTCTCCCTTCCTAGGCTTTAAATCTACTGATGTCATAGTGGATTAGCTAAATAATACTCTCACTGTTCCCTGCAATGTCTAGAAGTTAATATGATCAAATACTCAGCAAATGGTGGTCCTTATGTCAGGGTCTTTGGGTTTTCAGCATTGCCTTGTCCCAACCTAAATTCAGAGAGTTTTCATTTATAGTCCTGAAGACAAAAGAAACACTTGAGCTATAATCCAGAGCTAGATGACTTCAATGTCCATTGAAACACAGGGCCTAAAGACACAAGAAGTAAACAAGGTGACAGTCTATTATCACTCCCTCTTCTATCTATATATGCCTACCATCTATCTATCAGTTAATTATCTAGCTCCATCTGTTATATAGGGTTTTATCTAGCTCTACTAATTCCGTAATCTCTATTGTCTCCTAATAGCTTCTCAAATCACAGTCAAAATGTTTCTAATCATCAAAAACCTTACTATGGTTTTTATATTCGATTTGCTGTGGCATGATCTTTCTGTAAACTTTGAATATGTGTTAATAAAGAAGCTGCTTTGGCCTATGGCAAGATAGAATATAAACAAGGATGGAAATTCATGAGAGATACAGGGAGAAAAAAGTCAGGGCAGACTCTATAGGCCTCCAGGGAAGAAAGATGTAATTAAACACAGGCAAAGCCAGGAGACAAGTGGCAATACATAGACTATGATGAGTTGGGTAGTTTAAGATAAAAGAGGTAGGTAGTAACATCCTGAGCCATAACCAAACAATTAGTAATTAATATAAGCCACTGTGTGTTTATTTGGAATGGAGTGCCTACATAGATTCCTACACTCATTTTTATCAAGAACTTATAAAATTGACATGTGACTAAACACTAGTGCATTTTAAAATCCTATCTGGGATGCTGCCAAGAACTTGGGTACCAGCTCTACATTGACAGTGGACATAATAAATTAACTAAATTTCCTCATATATTAAAGGATATCTAATAAAAGCTACTCTATAGATTATGGTGAAGAATAAATAAGTCAATAGAGTTTTCTTCATTTTTTCTATGAATATTGATTCTAAGTACAATTAAATTTATAAAATAATTTACTCAAGAATTATTGTTCCTTCCTTCATGAGCCTTTTCTGAAGCTGAGATATTCCATATGTTTGTAGCTCCACTCCAGCCTAGCTTTGTAAAATCCTTCAACTTTCTGGCTACATTCTATATAAATATTTATGGTTCTCATAAATAAAAGTATTCTTCTTTATACCTAATATAGAATAGTTTTTATACATTGACTGTATCTGTGTCTCATTCACATTTTCTACTGTCTTCTTAGCTGTGTGACATTTAAGTTCCCCATCCCATTGGTTATCTAATTTTTGCTCTATAAAAAAGGAACACCAATTCATCATTCTCAGTGCATTCATGATGTTAACTAATTTTGTGTGGGTCAAGCATCTAGTGCATTGTTTGTCATGTGTGAGGTCCAAAACAAGTTTGATCTTTGCCTTCACAAAGCTGACAGAGTAATTCAGTCTCACGTTGTTCACAGTAATTTGCACCCTTAAAAATAGTTGCTACTATGAGAATGTGGAATTAAACTCATTTTTATATTCCTTACGCTGATTTCAGTGTAATGCTAGCTACTTCAAATTTGGTTTTCTTTATGTTCTCATATATGCATATGGATAGATAATAAATGTTCATCAATAAGGCCTGGGAATTTTTCTGCCATAGCAAACAACCAATAGCCTTTTTGTAAAATCCTAATCAGTGGCATAGTTCATCTCTAATCTTTCTACCCATTGGTCAATGGGAAAATACTGGTTATTTATTTTAACCTTCCATGTACTTATTTTAATACTATTTTGTCTTCCCTAAGCCTCGATTCCTTCAGTATACAGCCATTCTTCCACTTCTACCCCTGATCCTTTACCTTTTGCCTATTCTGATGAAAAAGATACTATGAAATATACTTAATTTGTCTTTAACCATATCAGAATCTAGACAGTCACAAAGAGTGCCTACAGAGATGGCTCAGTGAGTAAAAATGGTTGCTATACAATTATGAATAAAGACCCGTTTCAGAGCTAGGAATGATCATGTCCATGCTTGTCATTACGCTTTTGGGTTGGGAGTACAAAGACAGGATGATTGCTGGGGCTTGATGGTTGCCAGCCTAGCTTCAGGTTCTGTGCATGACCACGTCTCAAAGGAATATCCTGTCAAGTGATGGGGCAAAACACTTAATGTCCTTTTCTGGACCCCATGAGTTCATAGGCATGTGCAATATGCACACATATGTACACCTCTGCTATGCACACATACTCCCATATACATAATACTCACACATTAAAAGAAGATAAAGAAAACTACAAGGAATATGTGCTGGCACACCATAGTACACCAATAATCCCAGTTCTGGAGAGGTGAAACTGGAGGATCTCTGGCTCACAGACCAATCAGGCGAACATGTGCAGTGCACACACACACACACACACACACACACACACACACACACACACACACACACACACACAAATAAGGAAATTGTAATGAAATACTATATTCTATAGGCATGCATACAAGTGTGCTTGAACTCAGAGAAGTCTATGACTCAACTAACGCACAAGGAAGAAACTCAGTATGTTCT
This sequence comes from Phyllotis vaccarum, assembly GCA_033318265.1. Lineage (NCBI taxonomy): Eukaryota > Metazoa > Chordata > Mammalia > Rodentia > Cricetidae > Phyllotis > Phyllotis vaccarum. The sequence goes on along the minus strand of JARWLC010000015.1, from coordinate 95,050,236 downwards.
CTGAGAAAATGATGTTTGTGGAGTTCCATAAAACAGACATGAAAATGTAGGACTGAAATCCTACACTCCTTGGTAAAATCGGTGCATGTATCCTTTTTTTAAAATGATAGAAATGTTGATTACAATATTAGTGATTGAGCTGCTGCATACGAGTCTCTGTGTTCATGAAATAAAGGCTGTGTCTTGATAATTGTACTGTGTTCATTATCAGAAGGTAAATCCACCAGGGGATAACGATTCATTTGAGCTCATGCTTTCTTTATAAAGAAGATCTTTAAATCTACTACACTGGTTCAGGCTTATCTTGAAATAATCAAAGAGATTTCCCTGCAGACCTTCAAAACTATGTCAAACTGAAAATAATGTGTTCTGTCATCACTTTGCTGAACTTGTGATTGTAATTAGATCGATTAAACACCAATATTTACCATTAGGATTAAATGTTAGTACAATTCTGTTCCAGGGAACACACTCCAGAAGGTTAGGACATACCCCATTTCCTAAAACTTGTATGTCATGGACACATAGTGAATATTTAAATAAAATACACTTTTTGAGGTCAACCTCGTCTACAGAAGTAGTTCTTGGACAGCCAAGGCTACACAGACAAACCCTATCTCAAAAAAAAAAAAAATTGAGGGATGAGAGGAGAATCTATGATTGGTATGTAAAATGAACTTTAAAAATTCTTTTAAAACATTTAAGTAAAAGAAATGCATTCTCTGATTCTTCTCAAATATCTCACCCAGAGCATTGACTGACAATTATCCTTTGTGCACAGGAAAGACTGTAAACCTTCTTATCTTACCTCTCAGAGACAGTATTCATAGAAGTTCAGTTGATAATGAGTGAGAAAGATCGCAATTTCAAACAAAAAGATGAGTGTTTTTTTTTTTTTTTTAAACTCACCTCAAAGCTCACTCCTAGTTTTGTCTCCTAAGTGACACCACAACACAACCTGGTTCAGGTTTTATTTTGTAAAAGAAAGTTCATGTAGGCATCTGCACAAATTTGGATATTTATAGAACACTTAATTATATTTTACATCAACGGGAAGTGAAATTGTACATGTCATAAGAGTTTTGCTCAGTGCCTCAAGTTAATTTTAGCAATTGTTGTTGTTGTTTTTTTTTATTTCACTGCTTTTTAGAACTTTATTACTTGATTAATAAATTTTCAAATACTATTTCCTAGCTGTTCCCTAAGGTGAAAGCTTAATGCAGTAACCACGGTATGTGTGGTTATTTGTTGCACCCACATCTGTACTTCACATATAACATAGAACAGGTTTTATTTTTATATTGCTGTGATCTGTATGTGTGTGTAGCCAAAGTTCTCACATTATTACCCTACTTTCCAAGAGGACACTAGCTGGGTCTTTGGGGCTGATAAATAAGTGAGATCACTCTCAGGAATGGATTGAGAAGCCCTAGAAAATATGCCACAGTGAAAACATTCTTTTTGGTGAAAGCAGGTGTCCCACCCTTGGATCTGCTGTCACCTTTAAACTTGATCTCTGACTTGAGAAACTGCAGATAATAGATTTCTGTTGTTTATGCATTGGTTGGACAAAGACAACAATAATTCCATTTCAAGCTTTTTATGCCTGAATGGTCGCTTGTGACAATGACTGTGTCTTCCTGGGCCTTCTTTCCAGTACTGTGGTCTATTAGACTATGGAAGAGGGAATCTCATAAACAGTTTGAATTCCATCTCCCTACATAAGATACCTAATCTCTTTGAATGCAATTACCTTTGGAGAATCATGATGACAAAATGTGTATCTAGGATTTTTTTTCCCTTTAATGAATTAAAGTAACGTAGAGGCAAAAATGTAAGTACAGTCTCAAAAATATTAGTTACTCTCATTTGGTTCCATGATGTAGTTCTTTTTGAACTCAATCTTTAAACTGTAGTTTTTCATCTGCTCATTGTTCTCTTGTCTGAGAGATATGAAGGAAGAATGGTGATTAAATACAGAGAGAATAATGTGAGAGGAAGTAATGGAAGCCTTGCTGATAAGTATGTGACTACAGATTGTGCCGGAGAGGGGGGGCTTTCTGAGGAAAACACTTTCTCATATATACTTTTAGAACTCCTCTTTGAATCAGGACAGTTTCTAGAGAAGATCTAGCATCTAGCTATCTCTAGTACTTATTCTTTGACATAGGTATGAATTGAACACCCTGTGCATCCTGATTATAAAACACATAATGAGATTGTTGTTTTGAAGGTTAAAGAATTGATTTATAAATAATTTCTGCTATGTATCTAGTACCCACTATATACCACTCTGTCTTTTTTGTTAAGCTATTTATTTTCTAGGATGTTATTGGGAAAGGTGCAACACAGAGTGTTTTAAAATGCCTACCATGTAGCCCAAAATAAAGGCTATAATTTTCATTTCAAGAGCACCTTAAAAATATAGAATTTTCACATCTGTATTCTGCAGGAGCACTTGTTGAAATGAATAAGAATGACATTATTGCCCCCTTTTAAAATGTCAGATTGCTCACATTGCATATGACAACACAGGTGACAGACTGTGAGGCTGAAATTCAAATCTAATTTCACTGATTATAAATCAAAGGCTGAAACTCATTGGTTAACATCACTGACATATCCATGTTTCTCAGCTTATAATCTATTAGATTGTTCAAGGTTCTTAAAATTGTATTATCCAATAATAAGTGATACATTTTTGTGTAATTTTCATTGGTGATCCTGGGCCATCTTTCATCAGACCTCCTTAGGATTTTAAAGAATATCTGAAATTCATTTTAATTTTCCATTAACAAAATGTTATGGAATTATTTGAGGAAATAGGATCTGGTACTGTGAGTTTAAAATGGAGGGATTGGAGATTGTATCTCTTTTGGTGAATTCTTAGATGGAATACTAAACAGCCTTACATACAGTTACTAAAAGTTTTACATATACGGTCCATTTTGGTGCAGTTGAAATCATAGTTTTTCTTTGTTCGTTTTACCCACATTTTTAGATAAAATATATCTTGAGAGATATATTGAAAATTGCCAGTTATAATGTTGCCTTAATGAACAATAGTAACTAGAGGTAAATAGTAATATTACATATACAGAGAGCCTTCCTCTCTGTATCTGTGTCTCAGCAAATAATCAGCCCCTGGCTTTCAGTAGCACTTGGGGCTTATTTTTAATCTGCCTTCTCTTTCCTAGATAAATTTGATTGTAGGAAATCTTACCAAGGGACAATGCAGATCAAAAACAAGATTTGAGAAGCACAACTCCTTCCATGCAGAATATGGCAGCTAACTATAAAAGTCCTCTGAAGGATTTAGAGCAGGAAAAGACACATTTCCCAATGAGCTGACATCTTTCCTAGGCAGTTAATTGACTCCAAGTAACTTTCCTATTTTTTATGAGTCTCTTCTGGGCACCCATGTAACTTCATTTTATTAATAGCTTTTCTGTCACCCATTGTTTAGGCATCATTCCATATTCAATCACCATTGTGTCATCTCCCAAAGCAGTACACCTGAGCTTTAAATAAGCCCTGACAGGAAGTTGTCAGAGGAAGGGCATATCTAACTAGTTCAGCATTTGGGTATGAACAATGTTCAGATTATACATGCAAAGATAAAACACTGAATAATTATACAACTTTTTAGATCATTCTTATGCTTAAATTTTGTTTTATAAATTAGAATCTAATATTTGATGAGGAATTAACTCAATTTCTTTTTCATGAATTTAAATATAATTCTCTATAGTTTGATCAGATACCTACTATAACTTCAATACCATACAAGACAGACAGGAAAACACTGGGTATTGCAGGTGGCTTTTTTACTCTTTTGTAACTAATCTGCTTGCAAGTTGAGGTACACACACACACAGACACACAGATATACACAGATACACAAACACACACCATTTGATAATCACAAAGATAGTAACAGTTGTACATAGTTTATGCTTTGATGTCAGTACTGTTTGAATTTTAGTATATTCTAGAAATTTATCACAAAGAAGATTGCTGTCAAGATATCAATTCTATCAAGACTTTGCTTAATGAAATACACTCAAGCATATTCATAGTTTGTGTTCCTTTATTATTTATATTAAGGAGAGTCTGTACCTTAATACACACAAGCACAAATACACATGCACATATATGTACATTAAGACACATACATATATATGAATGTGAGACTTTGAGTATGATAAAGCAAAGTTTTTTAGATGACAACATAGCATTCTTTCCTTATTATTATTTAAGGCAAATGTTCATTAATGTATTTAAAATTATAAAATGCAGGTAAAATAATATAACAGTTGACACAAAAATTTAATAATAATTAATATGCTGATAATAATTTTTATGTTGCTTAAAATATTGAAAATTGCCAGTTATAATTTTGCTTTAGTGAACAATAGTAACTAGAGAAAAATATTAATATTTCATTACCATGGATACACCATTAGTAAATGCAAAATCATCTTGTTGATTTTTTTAAATTAGTTTTTATCATTTTTTTATTTTTAAAAATTTTCTCATGCCATCTACTGCTCCCTCTATAGCTCCCCTTCCCTCACTCCCCAGAGAAGAGAAGGAATCCCAAGATGAGTAAATCTGGTTTGGCATACCCAAATGAAGTATGGCCAGGTCTTTCACCCAAGTATCAAGGCTGAGAAAGATGTTTTACCACTAAGCATGGGCTTCGAGGAGCCAGTTCATAGACCAGGGATAGACTCAGGTCTGATTGCAAGAGGCTCCAGAAACTACCCATGCCTTTTGAATATCATCTACATTCAGGGGATCCAGATATATGTTGAGAGCTCCCAATGACACCAGACTGCCTAGTTCATGAGTCTTCCATCATGATCTGGACCTCTCCACTCATGCAATCTTTCCTCCCTCTCTTCAGCTGGACCAGTAGCTCAGAAAGGTGTTTAGATATGGATCTCTGCATCTGCTTGTATCAGCTGTTGTGTGAAGGTTTTATAATGGCAAATAGAATGGTCATTCATATGATAATAGGGAAAGGCCAGTTTAAGTTCTCTCCACTATTGCTTGAAGTCATAGCGGGGCTCATCTTGTAAGTTCTTAGGTGTTCCCTAATATCAGGTTTCTTGCTAATCCCAAAATACCTTCCTTTATTAGACTATCCAAATATTTGCTCCCCCTTCTCTGTTGCTCCTCCCACCAACTATCCCTTTCTCTTATGTTCTCCTCTCACCTTCCCTTGTCCACGTCTCCCCCATGATGACAATTTTCTCAGGAGAATGTCTCTATTTCCCTTTTTCAGGGGGATCTATGGATGTCTCTCTTAACTTTCTTGTTACCTAGCTACTGGCAATGGTGTGAATTTTATCCTGGTTACTCTTTGCTTTACCTGTAAAACCCTCTTATGATGTCTGTCTTTCTGAGTCTGTGTTACCTCACTCAGGATGATATTCTCCAGATCAACTCATTTCCTGCAATTTCAGGATGCCATTTTTCCTGCTGAATAGTACTCCACTGTGTAAATGTACCACAATTGTTTAATCCATTCTTCAATTGAGTGGCATCTAGGTTGTTTCTGGGTTCTGGCTATTATGAAATGCTGCTATGAACATTGTTGAGCCTTAATACCCTTGGGGGAAGAATGTGCATCCTTTGGGTATATGCCCAATAGTGGTATCATTGAATCACTGGGTAGATTAATTCTCAGATTTTTAAGGAACCACCCTACTGATTTCCAAAGTGTCTGTACAAGTATATCTTCCCACCAACAATGGAAGGGTGTTCCCCTTGCTTTACATCATCTCCAGCATAGGCTGTCATCTCTGTTTTTGAACTTAGCCATTCTGATATGTGTAAGGTGGTATCTCAAAGTTGTTTGGATTCGCATTTCTCTGATGGATAAGGATATTGAGCTGTTCTTTAAGTGTCTTCCAGCCATTTGTAATTCTTCTGGTGAGAATTCTCTATTTAACTCTGTATCCCATTTTTCAATTGGGTTCTTAGGATTTTTGACCTCTAGTTTCTTGAGTTCTCTATTATATTAAAGATCGGTCCTCTGTTTGAGTTAGGGTTGGTGAAGATCTTTTCCAACTTGGTAGGTTGTTATTTTTTCTTGTTGACTGTGTCCTTTGCTTTACAGAAACTTCTCAGTTTCAGAAGGTCCCATTTATTAATTTTTGTAATCAGTGTCTGTGCTACTTGTGTTATATTTATAAAGAAGTCTCCTGTGACAATGTGTTCAAGGGTATTTCCCAGTTTTTGTTTCTATCATTTCAGTGTCACTGGGTTTATGGTGAGGTCTTTGCCTCATTTGGATTTGAATTTTATGCAGCATAATAGATATAGATCTATTTGCACTTTTCTACATACCACCATCCAGTTATACCAGAAATATTTGTTGAAGATATTATCTCTTTTCAGCTGTATATTTTTGGCCTTTGTCAAAAATCACATGTTCGTATGTATATGGATTAATGTGTGGGTCTTCAATTCAATTCCATTGATCCACCAGTCTATTTCTATGCTAGTACTAGACTGTTTCTGTTACTGTAGCTCTATAGTACATCATGAAGTCAGTGATGGTGATGCCTCCCTAAGTTATATTATTAAGCAAGATTATTTTGGCAATACTGTGTTTTATTTTATTCCATATGAAGTTGGGCATTGTGTTTTACAAGGTCTGTGAAAAATTGTGTTGGGGTTTTTATGGGGATTGCATTTAATATTTAGATTTCTTTTGCTAAGATTGCCATTATTACTGTGTTGATCATACCTATCCAAGAGCATAGGGGATCTTTCCATTTCCTGATATCTTCTTCAATTTATTTTTCAATGACTTAAATTTCTTGCCATATAAGTCTATCACTTCTTTGATTAGAGTTTTAACCCAAGATTTCTAATGGTATTTGAAGCTCTTATAAAGGGTAATATTTACCTTATTTCTTTTTTAACCCTTTTATCCTTAATGTATATTTTGACTTCTTACTTTCTAATTTGTGTCCCCTTGGTCTCCTCTTGTTGTCTTATTACTTTAACTAAGACTTCAAGAACTATATTGAATAGATAAGAGAAGACAGGACAACCTTGTCTTGTTCCTAATTTTAGTGGGATTGCTTTGAGTTTCTCTCCATTTAGTTTGATGTTGGGTGACAGCTTACTGTATACTGCCTTTATTATGTTTATGTATTTTCCCTATATTCTTGATCTCCCCAGGACTTTTATCATGAAGGAGTGTTAGATTTTGTCAATGACTTTTTCAGAATTTAGTGAGATGATCATGTGGCTTTTTTTCAGGTTGTTTATATGTTGGATGACATTGACAGTGTGTGTGTGTGTGTGTGTGTGTGTGTGTGTGTGTGTTTGAGCCATTTCTGCATCTCTGTGATGGGAACGATTTATATATATATATATATATATATATATATATGTTCTTGGATTCGGTTTGCCAAAATTTTATTGAGTATTTTTGCATCAGTGTTCATGAGGGCGATTGGTCTGTAATTCTCTTTTTTTGTTGCATCTTTGTGTGAATTGGGTATCAGGGTGGCTGTAGCCTCATAAAAAGAGTTTGACAATGCTCCTTGTGTTTCTTGTGTATGAAACAATTTGAGAAGTATTGGTATTAGTTCTTCTTTGAAAATCTGGTAGAATTCTGTGCTGAAACCATTTGGTCCAGGACTTTTTTGCCTTCAGCCTCCCCCTACCCATCCCCCTAACACCTACACCCACAAAGCAAGAAGTCCCAAGGTAGGTCAGCTCATGAGCTTCATTTCCTGGGGGATTATAGGTCTATCTAGGCCATTTATCTGGTCTTAATTTAATTTTGGTATGTGGTACTTGCTCAGACAGCTGTCCATTTCTTTAGATTTTCCAATTTAGTGGAATACAGGATTTCAAAGTATGACCTAATGACTCTCTGGATTTCCTTAGTGTCTGTTTTTATGTCACCCTTTTTATTTCTGATTTTGTTCATTTCAATACCCTGTCTCTCTGACTTTTGGTTAGTTTGGATAAGGTTTTGTCTATCTTGTTAGCTCTTTCAAAGAACCAACTCTTTGATTTATTGACTCTTTGCGTTGTTCTCATTGTTTCAAATTTATTCGAGTCTGATTATTTCCTGCCTTCTACTTCTTGTAGGTGAGTTTACTTCTAAGTGTTCTAGACCTTTCAACTGTGTTGTTATAGGTCTCTTGTGTGAGATTTCTCCAAGATTTATATGTAGGAGTCTAGTGCTATTAATTTTCCTCTTAGCATGGTTTTAATTTTTTCTATAAGTTTGGGTATGTTGTAGATTTATTTTCATTGAATCTAGGAAGGCTTTAATTTGATTTATTTCTTAATTTCTTCCATGACCCAGAGGTGGTTTAACCCAATGATGTTCGGTTTCTATGAGTTTGTAGGCTTTCTGTGGTTTGTGTTATTGTTGAACTCTAACTTTATTCCTGATAGGATATAAAAGTTATTCCTATTTTTCAACACATTATTCTTGAGGTCTATTATCCATCTACATCCTGGTTCTTAGTAATGGTTTACATGTGGGGATGGTATGTTGCATGGTAAACACAGTTGACTTTAGTGAAAGATGCTATGGAAAAGAATAAGCAGAGGGAAGGGAAAGTTTACAAAGAGCTAGAAAAACATAAAAATGAAACCTCAAAACCAGAGGGTGAGAAGGATGGATGATAGGGTTGAAAACAGGGAGGCCAATGTGTGGGACAATTCTGAAAACCTAATTGTGACAATGTTACTTTGAAAGAGACTTTTCATTAATGAGGAAGTCTTTCAAAGGCTGTGCTGCCTCACTTTCCATGTCTTTGGAAGAGTATCTGGTGACTTTTACCCACAGTCCAAGAATCATGGAAATAAAGAAAGGCAGCTGGAATTGTGTGTCAGTCAGGAAATAATTAAAGGGACATACAAAATGGCAGACAGAATTTGAATCAACAAGGCAAGATAAAGTTCATAATGCTTACTTTACAAACTACTTTATGTGAACCTTAGACAAAGAGCTTTGGTGTCTACATGGGACCAGCCTAGGCCCTCTGCATATGGAGAAAAGTTGTGTGGTTTGATCTGTTTAAGGGACTTCTGCCGTGGGATCAGAATCTATCCCTGGTGCGTGAGCTGGAGTTTTGAAGCCCATTATCTACAGTGCAACAACTTACATGGCCTTTATACAGGGGTGAGGGACTTGAATCTGCCTCAACTGAATGTACCAGGCTTTGCTGACTCCCAATGGGAAGAGTTACCCTTTTGGAGGAAGGGATGGAGGGTGTGAGGAGTGATGGAGAAAAGGCTGGGGGTAGCTGGAGGAGAAAGGAAAGAGAAATATGTTGTTGATATGAAGAAAAATTTCTTAATAATGAAAAACATTTAAAATATTTTCAATTGGATATGTGAAAATAATATTAAAAATGGAATTAGAAACTGATTGAAATAGACTTCTTTGAAAAGTTCCTACCATGTATTTATTTAAGAGGCATAATGCTTTTTAAAAGCATTCTGATGTCACATTGACAATTTAGTAAGAAATGAGCCTTAAAATAATGGATGCTGAGAGAGATCCTAACATAAAGACACTCACAGTTGGATGCTACATTGCCTAGGAAGTGAGCCTTATGAGAAATTTGTCATAACTACGCAGCTGCTGCGCCACACCAGATAGCCATAGCCTCTACCACTAATTGTCTTCAGGTAAGTGGATGCTTGCTTGTATTCTTGTTCTTAGTTAAAAATAGATGCGTTTATTATAGAAGAGTTGACAAACAGAACTTCAAAAGAAACGAGAAATTCCACAATCTCACCACACATTAAAAAATTGTTAACCTTTGGAGTGTTTATTTTCCTAGATCTCTGTGTGTATTTAGTTATTGTAAGAAGCATTTCAAAGAATACTCTTCCTTCTGCCTCTCTCCTTCATAGATTATCTTTAATTCTTGGTTTCTCACTTCTTTGCCTTATTCTTAAGTATTCATTTTTTTCTTAACACATCCTAACTTAGGAAGATACAGTTCATAACACTTCTCCTAGTTCAACTATTTGAAAGCACAGAGAATTTCTCTTCTCCTTGTAAAACTAAGAGAGCTTGGTAGACATAGTGACCAGCCTTCTAGGCCGAGGATGTCTAATTTGTGGACACCACGGAAAAGAAGTTGTCACAGGAATAGTTACAGTGCTCTATCACTCTTCACATCTGGCATCTGTTCCCTGCCTTGATAGCTGTGCTGTGACTATGAATATGTTGCATCACTTCTGAAAGAGTCAGTTTGCCTTTCAATAAAATACAAATGAGATCAAGTTACAATCTGATAATATGAGATAAGAATGTGTTATCTCCATTAACTGAGGTCCAGAGAAAATATTGATCCATTGTAGTATCAATTTATCACAGTAACAAAAATTTTTATTGTAAGTCCAGTTTCCCTTTTATTTTTGAGACTCAACAATCTCCAAATAACATAAGAATCAGTTTACAATATTCCCTCAACCTTCAAATTGTGAAATCTAATATTTCAACTAGAAACTTCACCATGATTTTGCAGCTACAGTCATTTACTGTATAACCATGTTTTTCTCAATAGTTTCCACTTACTAAAGTCCCATAAGATCATTTTGTTTAAATTTTATTGTTGTCCAGGCTGTGTGAACATTATGACTGTTTACCACACACATTTCTTAGAATATGTCCACATCTTGAAGTAATGCATGACTATATTTAAAGCCACCCTCAGACACAAGTCTGACTCTCAGCCAGGGTCAAAGCCACTTAGTGTGACTAATTTCAATCTGAACCTTTTAGCTACTTGCAGTATCCAGAAATAATTTATTATCCTGACATTCTGCAAAAAGATATAAGTGCAAAACAAATATCCAGACTGGCATTTTAAAATATATCATCTGAATGGATCAAAGAATCCCATTCTTTACTTTATATCAAGATGAACTTGCTTGGTACCTGTCATGGAGTGAGGCTTATCTAGCAACAACAGGAAGCAAAGGTTATCTTAAACAATGGAAAAGGGCAAATGAATGTTAACATTTAATTAAAGCCCCAGGAAAAGAATGGCAAAGTGCAGGTCAGTGGTTAAAAAAAAATAGTGTGTTGTTGCCTTATGGAGAGAGGCAGCTGAGTGCAGAAGCAGAATCCAAATGCAGATAGTTGAATTAACAGTGCTCTTGATGTCACTGACATTATGTGACAGTAGTTTATGCTCAAGCAAAAGCATTAATAGGAAGAAGCTATTGGGGATGTAATTGGCTGCAGGGACTGTAGTCAAATCTATAAGAATTTTAGAAGAGTCCAGAGTAGATACAAGCAAAGAGACAAGGCAGACAACCCAACTTTAAACATGAATTATTCCTGTACCACTTATAACTGTGGCTTCTTTCCTTAGTCTCTTCATCTATAAAATTAAACACTGCTCGTGTGTATTTAGTAATTAGGAAGCTAAGTACTGAAATTGCTATTTTTTCTCATCGACAGCCCTCTTTCTGTGTATATTTGTTTCATATACTACTAAGCTTTAGATTTGCTATTTACCAGCGTACCATCAACAGAAATCATTTATCTTTGTAAGACTCAGTATTCTTGTACGAAAATGGGCCTAATTACAGTGTATAACACAATTGTGAAATTGTGTAGAAGCAGTAATGCATACTCTTTGTCATCCTCTAGTTATTTTCTTGTAGTTCTCCAGGTAGTCAAAGAGCTTCCTTAAGAAGTTCTTTCCTTATGTCCAATAAGATTCCCTTCTGAATGCCTATGAAGGAAATCAATAAATAAAAATATTATGTGTGTATCTGATATATTAACATTGTAACATCCATGCTCAACATGGCATGCCCAAGAAAAGAATCTAACGGGTACCTTTGCGATGATGGTTGAATAATACTCAGAAACCATAGATTAATGAGGTGGATGGAATACTGATCTCACTAAGTTCTATAATCTCTTGTTTCCTCACATCATAGCCTCACCAAAATTCCCCGAAACCCTCAGCGATGTAAGCGGCACAAAAGATGCTTTTCTTCTTTCTTTCCCTCTCTCCTTCTCTCTCTTTCTCTTCTTCCACCTCCCTTCCTCTCTCCTCTCTCCCTTGCCCCTCCTTTCCCAGCAGTTTTTAAAGTCTTAGCTTGTTACAGATGTTCTCAAGCTCTTCTCTCTGACTGGGTGGATAAAGACCCCAAACTTGTATGTTTTCCTATTTCTCAGCTTTATCTGGAGTAGTTATGTCTAGTAATTGCTCAGAAATTGTATATTGAGCATGTAGAGTGGTCTGGGGTCTCATATGATCCTTCATGTTCTAAAGCAGCAATTCACTGTAATTGCAACATCAATATCCATTTTTCTTCTATTTATATATACCTTTATGTATTTAAATCTAAAATGAGATTAGTCAAAAAATTATATTTTAAGTAGCTCCTTAATTCTTGATAGTTTAATTTAAAAACTTACTAGACATTCATAAAAAGCCAAAACTCTCTACCCATTTTATCTGTTGGCAAGTCAAAGTTAAAGACAAGATCATTCCAGGAGGAATCACCTAACTCAACTCCATCTTATTTTCCCTGCATCATTTTATAAGAACGTTACAAATTGCATAGCTCCTTTGCTCCGGCCCATGAGATCAATCAACAGAGGGTCTGAAAGAGAGGGAGTGGGACAAAGAATGGGCGGAGATGCAAAGAATGGAGACAAGGCTGGAAAGTCTGCTCAAGTCTCAAAGTTTATTGTAACTTGATACAGTATATAAATGTTTCAGGGAAGTAGCCCCCCACCTGCTGGCTGTACCACCATCTAGGGAGGTAGCCCCCCCCCCACCTGCTGGCTGTATCACCATCTAGGGAGGCATCCCCCACCTGCTGGCTGTATCACCATCTAGGGAGGCAGCCCCCCATCTTCTGGCTGTATCACCATCCAGGGAGGTAGCCCCCCACTTTCTGGCTGCACTACAAGGAAATAGTAACAGTAATGATAGTAACAGTAACCAAAAGCAGGGGGTTAGTCACTGTGCAGAAAGAACATAGTGTGCATCATGGCATGGTGGCCAGGACTACAAGGAGCCACAAAATATATCATTCATGCTTGGGAGAGAACCTCCTGGTTCAGCGAACAGAAGAAGGAAGTGAAGTCTTTCTCGCATTTGTGGGTCTCCACAGGTCCCCCTTTTTTCTTTTGAAAACAAGACAAATATAGGCATGGATGTCTTTATGGAGGCTGTGTCTGTTTTAGGTTAGGAATCTTAAGTGTTGAAAAGGAATGGAATGTCTCTTATGGAGAATGGAATAGCGGCAGTAGATCTTATTTTTGTCTCAGGCCCATTATATGTCTTTTAATTAAGGAGCATTGATTTTAGTTGTCTGTTATTGACTATCCTAGCTCACTAAAGACTTAAATAGTTATTATCTTTGGTAGTCATGTCTAATTTGTGATAATGAACTTGAATAGTTTGTATTTTTAAAGAATTTATTTGCTGTTTTATAAAAGCCACAAGCTTATTGAACAGAATATGTCTTAGCGATAGAAGTATTAATAAGCCAAGCAAGGGTCTTAAAATGGATGGAAGAAAGGTAGTCAGCCATGGAGAGACTGAAAACTAATTTTTAAACTATCTCATTTTTTTCCTCCAACCCCTCTCTAACTTTAGCCATACTATACTGAAAAGAAAAAAATAAAGTCTTTCTTACATTGTGGGTCTCCACACTCCTTTAACTAATCAAAGATGTAGGATTTTCATATTTAGGACTGTGCTATACAAACAGCCAACATATATGTTTATCTTTAAATAAAAGATATGAAGTTTTAAAAAATAAATAAATGAAATTCAGAGACTCAACAATTAACATCTGAAAAGCCTCAAAGCTAAGAATGAACTGACATTACCAGCTCATTTCCTCCTCCCTTCCATTGGATTAAAATCCTCAGAAGGACTGATACAGATAAATAGAAAAGGGAGGAGTTGAAGGGGTGCACTATAGCAGCTATGCAAAGTAGGCGGAGCAAAGAAAGCAGCTTCAGAATCTCTGACCGTCGTCTTCATAAAATACCCACTGAGATCCACCCCCAACATAGAACATCTATGCGTTTTATGGAAGCCAACTCAAGGTTGAACCTTAAGGAAAGGTTACTCCCTGGTTTACTCATTTTGCTGCGCAGGGAGCTAATTTACAATGGGTTAGGAGAGGATAGTCTCCTTGGGAAAGTTGAACTTTGAATAATTTTTCTCAACAAAGAGTAAAATATATTGTATGCTTAATTAGGAAGTTTTAATGACTCCACTCCACTACTCACTTTAAGGAAATAATGATTTGGAAACTAGAGAGAAGGCTCACTGGTAAAAAGCACAAGATGTTCTTCCAGCAGAGCATGTTTGAATCTCAACGTGCACATGAAGGTTCCAACTACCTGTAACTCTAGTTCCAGAGGATGTGATATCTACTTTGCTGTCTCATTACTATCAGACCCACACATGCTGCACAGACATACATGCAGGCAAAATACCCATGCATACAAAGTAAAATAAAATATGTAAATAAAAATTTAAAAATAAAGATTTGTTTCTTTTAAAATGTGTGTGTGTGTGTGTGTGTGTGTGTGTGTGTGTGTGTTTGCATGTCTGCACACACTAACATGCACACAGAAGTCAAAAGAGGGCATCTTATTTTTCAGGGGCTAGAGTTGCACTTGGTTGCTAGCTTTCTAACCCGGATGCTGAGAATCAAACTCTGGTCTTCTCAAACAGCATTAAGCACTCTTAACCACTGAGCCTTTCATCCGCCACTACCCTTATTATTTATGCTTATATTACTTGTATTATCAACAGCTATGAGAAAATAGTAGGAAATTTCAGAAGACATGTGTGAGGTTGCCTCATGAGTAGATCACCTGACATAAATGTTCTTGCAAGACTAATGATTGCTTACTTGCTTTACTGCAGAAGGATGCCTGCTTCCACAGAGTGGGAGCCAGTGGAGTGAGTTCAGAGAAATTCCCTGTATTTCAGAGGCAGGAGCCCTGGGAATAGCATGAAGGCTAAGTAAACTGGAGATGTGTGTCTAACCAGGCAGAAACAAATCAAAACATTCTTAATGAGACATCAAAACCTGGCTGTTCTCAGTTTGAATCGAAGTAGAGTAAGCAGTTGTCCTGTAAATGGCAATAATTAGCTGATCCAACAAGAGAAGTGTAAGAATTATAATTTGGGTTGTTTTGATTTGGAGATTGATTTTTTTTCCTTTTCATTATTTCTTATTGCTGAAGAAACTAGAGCACTGGGAGTGTTAAGGGTTTATCTTTAGTTCCCCAATTCCCCGCCAAACAAAGTATAATTCCACACAAGAAACACACACACACACACACACACACACACACACACACACACACACACACACACACACAGAGAGAGAGAGAGAGAGAGAGAGAGAGAGAGAGAGAGAGACCTATTGAACATTGTCTTTCATTTTGTGTCAGGGCTCTGTTTTTTTACTGCTTTTATTTTTTCCAAGGAGAGATACTAGAGTAGGTTTGCTTCATATAAAGGAACAAATAACAAAGAAAAAATATATAATATTGTAGAATGAAAAGCAACACACCTTATAATATTATTTCCAAGAAAGGAGAGAATGAGAAGCAGAACACTGAATAGTCTTTGAACATAACTATAAAACTGCCAAGAAAGAAAGTTGATCAATAATGGCAAGAGACAAGATTATTCCATCAAAATTGGAAAAAAAAATAGCTTGTATTGACCTAGCAATTTTGTAAACATTTTGAAAACAATTTTAGAAGAGTAGTGAGGACTGTTGTATATTGTACAAATTCTATTTGGTATTATTAATAAAAACACAGAACCAGATATTGGGGAAAAGCTGAAATGTCAGAGAGAAAAAGAAACAAGCCACGGCCATGTATCACCCAGCCAACTCCTCAAGCTGAAGAGGGTAGAGATCCTGTCCCTTCAATTCTTCAGACTGAAGAAATCTAAGTCCTCAGCAAAAGAGAATACAGACAAAGGGAGTGACTCTTGTCTCCTCTCCCTTATCTTTCTTTCTCTACCCAGATATCTCAATTCTAAGTTCAACTTTTCTAGTCCTAGGATTAAAGTTGGGTGACACCTTGGCCAGGTTCTATTTGACCTTGAACTCACAGAGATCCAGAGGATCTCTACATCCAAGTATGGGGAGTAAAGGCATTGATCACCATTCCTTGACCTTCATGGCTTGGCTCTGTCCTCTGATACTGCAGGACATTTTTGTTAAATATATAATATATTACCACAGTAGCAGCTATATATAAACTAGTTTTAAATAGGAATACATTAAAATTAAATCTTGATTATAAAAGCAGTGATAAGACTGCATTTACATAAACTTTAATTATATATACATGTGGAGGTACCTAATGACAGCAGTAGCCAAAATAAGTTTAATATTTCATTTTCTGAGTTGCCCAAATGTGTATTTATCACTCTTTTTTAAATAAAAATCAGGACTCTGTTTTCACAGCCAATATAAGTGACTTTTCTGAGATGCACTAATTTATGTTAAGGTACGCAAAACTGTGTGGCTTAAAGAGGAGCCAGTTGTTGATTGCTCAAGTAGCTAGTATGTGGAACTTGAGCTGTGTTCTTGAGCATATGAAAGGCTTTTACACACATACACTGAATAAATGACGGGACAATGACCAGGAGCCAGCATGCACATTTCTCTTATATATAATGCGTATCACACCATGGCCCAGCATCTCTTTTAGATCTCTTTTTCTAGTTGGTTAATCAGAAAGTAGATACCTACATGGTCAACTATAGGGTTTAGAAATAGCTGTATAAAGATCTGTTGAGATCCCAAAATATAAGTGAGCGAGATAGGAAAAAAATGCATAAGCTGAACACACACAAGGCTGATATTGAGTATTCAGATGTGAGCTGGCATTTATTAGCTTAACGTCTGCATCATAATCATTTAAACTATTCAAATTACCTGTCTAAAATGAGGATGAAGTTACCTATTTACTGGGTTATGGTAAAAGAACCGGCTATAAATGTAAAATAAGCAGAAAGAATACTGTACACAATGTTAGTTATTTGGAGGGATGTGGAATTAGAACTCATAATGTAGAAGAAACCTAATGCAGAGTAGGGAAAACTCGTTTCTGAAAGGTAGAGATTAATTAGAAGGTGACACCTACTAATTGTTGATGAATAGAAATATATGTTTTGAAAAAAAATACCTGGATTTGCTTTAAATATTAACATAAGGAAAATAATCTTTAAGACGACAATCAGGAGACATATGGTATTTACAGTGTAGAGTTGTGCCAACCATTATAAATAATGAAAATGTGCTAGCACTTACAGTTAGGTAGGCACCATTTCTGAACTTTTCACTAACATTGAATCTTGCTTTCAGTCTTCATATTTGTGTCTTTCTTCTTCCTTCCTCCCTCCCTCTTTCCCTCCCTCCCTCCCTCCCCCTCTCTCCCTCCCTCCCCCTCTCTTTCTTCTTTCTTTCTTTCTTTCTTTCTTTCTTTCTTTCTTTCTTTCTTTCTTCCTTCCTTCCTTCCTTCCTTCCTTCTCTCTCTCTCTCTCTCTCTCTCTCTCTCTCTCTCTCTCTCTCTCTCTCTCTCTCTCTCTCTCTCTCTTTCTTTCTTTCTTTCTTGTATTCTGCCTACTATAGTCAGAAGTTTTTCTGTCCTGCCTTTCCAGTCCCATAGCTATTCAGTCTGAAAGAAATCTACAGAGGCTTATATTAATGCAAGCTGTGTGGTCTATGGCTTAAGCTTATTACTTGCTAACTCTTAAACTGACTCATAATTCTACATAGGTCTAGTCACGTGGAATTGTACTTTTGCTTCAGTGTAGCAGTATCATCTTCCTTACTCTGTGTCTGCCGGGTTTCTCTTCTCTGCTCTTCCACTTCCTAGAATTCTCCCAGTCTGGTTGTCTGGCCTCTACTTCCTGTCTTGCTTCTGGCCAATCAGCTTTTTGTTAAACCAATATTTACAGTCACAACTATTTACAGCATACAAGAGCATAAGCCCAAAGTGACCTACTGACCTGTTAACTGAATAATTTCAAAGTATGGTAGTTTCAGAGCTTCAAGAAACAAATTTGGGTTTCTTTCAGTCCATTTTAGTAGTTGTGTTTAAGCATATTGTGCAATAATAGATTTTTTAGCACACTGGATCTCATGACCTTCATGGATACACAATCTCATCAGAGTCTTCAATTTACTTAAACTATGAAATAGTAAGTACAAAAAAGTTTGTAGGAAGAAACATACAAGGGAAAATGCATATTTACAATAAAAATAGTGTAGGTTATTTTACTTTAACATTTCAGTGTTATTTTCTTATTATTGATACTCAATGAATTTTTTACCTCTGAGATAATATTACTAATCAAATATAAAGATAAATAATCCTTAGTATTATGGATAATAACTAAGAAAAAATGTTCTGAATAAAACCTTTTTATCATAGGTGAATAGCTTTAATTCCATATGTATTATTCAAATGTTAAGTCTTATATTGCAAACTGGAGACACTGTCCACCAGTTATGAATACTAGCTGCTTTTCCTAAGGACTCAAGTTCAATTATAAGTATCTACATGATGTATCACAACTGTATATAGCTTCAGTATACCAGAAGATTCCATGATCCACTTTGGCCTCTGAAGATACCAGGAATGCACAGGGTATCCAGAGTAATATTTAGATAAAATATTTTTGCAAATAAAATTATAAATAAAAATATTTTTAAATAATTAATTAATTAATTATTTGGATTGTAACATCACTGAATGTCTCAAAACTCTATTATGTCATAGAAGATAATGTGAAAAAATATGATCAGGTTATCCATAAAACCTAAAGTATCTTTAGAACTAGAAGATCACTTACTAACTCAGAACTTGTTCTAGTTGTAAGTCCTTAAAACCCAGTATATTAAGAGTACTACCCAAAACAAGAGATTTTTCTATGAAAATGATTGTGAAATTTAAGAGTTATAGTATGTGAAGAAATCCTATGTGTATGGGAATCAACTGAATCTTATAAGATAAAAGACATGGACACAGCTCTACAAAAAGCATCATTGGCATTTAAAAGTTTGTATGAACTATATCTAAAGGTATATACCCCCAAAGAAAAAAGCACATATGTTCATAGACAACTTTTATATTGTTGTGATAAATATCTTTAAAGTAGAAACTTAAGAGAGACAGGCTTTATTTGGTTCATAATTCTTGGTTCCTGAACATCATTGCAGGAAAGTCACATCAACAGGAACTTGACAAAATTGGTCCCATTTCATCTACAATAAAAAGAGAACAGTAGACATGTGAATGCTTGTTTCCAGCTTCTTTTACCTTTTCGATGAATTCCAGATCCAAAACTTATGGATAGGTAGAAATCATTTTAGGCTTGGCCTTCCCAAGTCAATTAAATTAGTTAAGACAATTCCCATCAGACATGTCCACAGGGCAGCTCTGCCTATATTATTTCTCATTACCCTCCTTGGCGATACTAGAATGTATCAAGTTGATAAGTAAAACTAAATGTTGAAAACAATCTAGACACCTTCAACATAAAAATGTGCTGAGTGGACAAAAAAAACAAAACAAACAAACAAACAAACAAAAAAAAAAACAAAACCAAAATATTTACCATTAATAGCAATAGAAAATCCTGCTTATATGTAGTCTATAAATGATTTTTTCTAGGTATAATGCCTGAGATATGGATACCTGATTTTCTTTAGATGAAGTTCAAACAGAAGTACCTCTTAATGATGAATCACAATAGAATAGTGTTTACTCATCTCAAGGACAGATTTAGTCTTGGAGTCGATATGGTGGAGATATATGAGGTCAACAAGGTCCATGTCTTGTAATGGTTGTTCTTTACAGCTCTTTGTGTATGTGCATAGAGTTTATCCAGCACATTCGCACCTTTACTTTGCATTTATGTGAGGGTAGTGTCAGGGTAAGATAAAAATCTTGTCGCTTATGTTCAAATTTTCATAATGTCAAAAATAGTGCCTTGCCTGACTGTAATCACCTAAGCAGAGTGCTCTCTCTATAGCAACATGATTTGAATACCCATAATATCAGTCTTATAGAGACAACTTGGATGACATTGTCACACTGAGGAAGTCTTGCAAAGATTTGTTTATAAATAGTTTAAGAAAAATAATCAAACAATCTACTTCTGCAGAGAAACCATGGCTTGGTGTTAACAAAGTTACAACCTACTTCACTCAATAAGTAAGTTACAGTTGGGTTATTCTCCAATGAGGAGATAATATCATAAACATTGATTATGGTAGGGTAAAGCTGAGATGAAATACAATTTCTTTATTAAAGAGAAAGAGATTTAAATGGGCAGTGTAAATAGGACACATATATCTATTAAAGTAGAATACCAAGGTGTTCATAGCAGAAAAAGAAATGTTAAAATGAGACAGGGATAGTAAGCACAAAGAGCATGCATACACATAGTAACTTTTGCTCAACTGATTGAGATTTTTTAATACTAAATTTTTTTATTCTTATTAAATACTACAACACTAAAACATTTCTATGCATTCAGAATCAAACATTCAATATACAAAAAATGAGCGAAATGAAGAGCCTATGAGAATGAATATGGAAAACCTAAAGGAACTGACAGAGTTTCTATTGTCCAGGCAGTTAGCTAGCCATGACTTTCTTTCTCAGCAGAAGTGACTGAGCAGGAATAGAAAGGCTATTAGTACCCCACCTCCCCAAGTAGCATTTGGATTCAGCAAACAAGAGTCAAGACAGATAGGAGCCATACGCTTCTTAATAGTATTTAGTAACCAATATGATATCTCTAGGTTGGAATCAACATGAAATCAATTGTCCTGTAGCCGATGAGTTGTCATGATCCTCCAGGAATGTAGCACATCCAAACTAAGAAAAATACATATTAATTTATCGTGGTTTCCTTTCTCTGAGAGGCCGAATATCAGAGTTTGCATTTGTGATCCTTGCTCCTATTTCTTATGACAGATAGTTGGTAAGGGCTCCGTGAAGATTGAGTGGAATAAAGCAAACAGTCAGTTAAAATTAGGTATTGACTTTGATTCACTTGTTTTCACAAATGGATGTGGTTGTTGAGAAATTTTATTTCTTACAGACAATTACTTTTTCAGTAATCTTTTAATCCAGAAAATACTGGAGAAACAAACATTCTAAAACTACAGAAACCTGTTATAAATGGATTTATTTCTGTTCATATTCTAATTGAGTTCCCTCTATAGTGTATTGCTCATCACCCCCTACCTTACCTCTGGGTGTCTAAAGAAGTGTTTCATATCTACAGAACTGAAGGTACGTACAGACTCTTCAGTCACTGTAGTCTGTATTTGAAGTGAACGACCTTTAAGAATGAGGAATTAGTGGCACAGTTTCCTCAAATATGTACTAACAAGAGATATAATGCCCAGGTGAATATGAGAAGTGCCTAATGAGGGATGAAGAGAAGTTTTACCTCAAGGAGTGATACTTGAGCCATGCATAGTTAGGCATGTTATTGCAACATTTTGGGAAGTGGAATATAGGTGAAGTGAATTCCAGATCAATTTGGCCTATATAGCAAGACCATGTCTTAAAAGACAAAATAGCACAATAAAAATGGTCTAATACATGAATGAGCATGAATAGGTGCTGTAAAATCAGCATGGAAAGAACACTTTGGCAGGCAGGCATGAATTTGTCTTGGTGAATAAAAAATGGATTTGTGGAAAAACTGAATGTTGGCTTCTACAGCTTAGCTTATCAATAATTATTGAATAATATAGTAGCCAACTATCAAATTCATGGAAGCCAAAATTGTAGTAGAGATTATTAAGTCACATATCATTTAAGAGTCCCCTGTAGTATTCAAGATTTATCAAGTACCTTCAACGTGCATTGGCTAGTGATCAATAAATCTTGTTTTCTTGAAGGGTCTAATAAGACATAGGAAGTTGACGGAAGTCATGAGTTGTAAACAGAAATGCCACAAGGAGCCACTGCAGACATTTTTCACCTTGTTTCACATGCTGAACAATAAAGGGGAAAAGGCTCTTTGTGAGGACATTTGATATTATAAAATTCTGAACAGGTAGAATATGTGATAACATTTTATAAGAAAGAATGCATTTTCTTTTCACAAAGCTTTAAGAAAGAAAAAATAAACTTGACAAAGTACAATTTATGAAAGCCTCTTCCTTTAGCATCACTGTCCCAGCCTTTATAATGATCCTGAGTTCCCATTGCTGTGTACTAACCTCCCTTTACATGGAAAAGCTCAGATTGCTTTATTAATTGAGTAGCAATGCACAGGATATTTCCATCCTTTTCTCAGGTGTTAAAGTAAAACTGAATTTTAGTGTGACTGACACTGAAACATGGGGAAGATGTGGCTCACAACTCAGACATGAACCTTTCTGAAGAATATGAATGGCATTTCCATATTCCTGACTATTTGAAAGCAGGGCACTGACAATTGTGCTTCTAAGTATAAATGGAAGCCTTTGTAAAAGATTATGCCAATCTACAAATCCATTTTGTACTATTTACTTCTATATTTGAACATTTTCTTTTGAGCTTTACTTCTCCTGGGCTCAGAACAAAAAGGAAGCTTTAGAAAAACATGTGCGATTAAATAAAAACAGTTAACTGTTTCTAGAAAGTTTTTTTTAAGCATTTTATTTAAGAAAGTGCTTTTTTTTTCTTTTAAATAATGCCCACTGTTTCCCCTCTCTCCCCTTCTCTTACTTCCTCCATTTCCCCATCATCCCACCTCCATCAACTCCTCAAAAGGAGTAAATCCTCTCTTGAGTACTCAGCATTGGCTGGCACATCCAGTTGAGGCAGGACCAGCCCTTTCTCCCTACATCAAGGCTGAGTAAGGCATCCCAGCAGAGGGAGTAGGCTCTAGAAAGCCAGTTCATGTACCAGGGTTAGTTCCTGGTCGCATTGCCAGGGGGCCCACTAACAGATTGATCTATACAACTGTCACGCTCATTCATAGGGTCTACTTCAGTCCCATGCAGGCCCTCCAGCTGCCAGTCAGAAGCTCATGACCTCCCATTAACTTGGGTCGGCTGTCCCTGTGGTTTTTCTCCATTGTGATCTGATCCCCCCTCCCTCGCTCCTCTAGTTGCTCCTCTCAGCTGAACTCTAGGAGTTTGGCCAAAGTGCGGAGCCATGGGTCTGTGTCTGCTTCCATCAGTCATTGGATGTAAGTTCTATGATGACAATTAGGGTAGTCACCAATCTGACTACAGGGGAAGCCTAGTTCAGGCACCCTCTCTCTAGCACTGCTAGGAATCTTATCTGAGGACATCCTTGTGGGTTCCTGTGGATTTCCCTAGCACCAGGATTCTCCCTAACTCCATGATGGCTCACACTGTCAGGATAATCTCTTTCATTGAAAATAAAATCAAATAGCATCTTAAATCTTAATTTTCTTTTTTGTTTAGTTTGTACAGATACTCTAAAGTGATTTTGATGGATATTGTTCATTTATTCTCAATGGTCAATGTTGCAAGTTAGATGTTTGTAAGCATTCTCTCTAAAGGCCATACACCAAATGGGCTCTGTTAACCATATAGTCTCTATTGCAATTACTAGCTCTGTGATTGCTTTACAAGCACACTATTATATAAATGAATGTGCAGATCCATATTGCAATAAAGTTTAGTTTTCTAGATCAAGTGGGTTGGCTATGACACTTGGGCTAAACAGTGAGGAACTTTGCATTTGAGTAAACACAATTAATTTCAGCACTTCTTGTAAAAACCAAATACATAGAATTAGACAAGATGTAGTTTGAAGATGTTCCTTTATTCAAGAAATACATTTATGCATTTAGATAAGAAATGTTTATTGCTCTATTTGAGGTTTAGCATCTCCTGAAGTTACAGTGGAGACTAAGTATTTCCTGATATAACCTACAGTTTACAGATAGGTGATAGTAAATAGTAGCCCCATGTATGTCAATTTCATGAATAGTATATGGAGTTAAGCTTGTGTAGTTGAAATATGCCTAGTGGAGACACTAGATGATAGCCATGAACTGGAATTTCTCCCCAGGGGAAGAATCATCTGGGTTAGTAATAGCGTCCCAGTGCAAAAGCCTAGAGATAGAGTGGAATAGAAAGACTAAGCTATGCAAGTATTTCTCCATGATAATAGGCCAGTGAAAATAAAGTTACAGGGATACAAAGTATAAGAATCTAATAACTTGGTGCCTTTCAAATGATATTAAATCTCACTCTGTATTCACATGCACTTGTTTTGGGGTAATATAGACAGAAGTATATACATGGTTTCTGACTTTCTCCTTCATTATCTTCAGGTTTAAACTTCAGATGGAATCGATATAATACTTGTCCAAATTCATGAGGGTGACCTCAACAGTCACAGATGACTTTATCTTCAGAATGTCCCTCTTGACTTATTACATTAACATTGAAATTTTTAATTTCTTAGTGGTGATAACTTGTGTATATGCCTGTGTATATGTGTAGAGAAGTACATATATATGTATGAGAGTGTATATGTACTTACCTGTGTTTGCATATGCAGGCCACAGATCAACCCCAGATATTAATACGCACTGGGATATGAGAGTCACAGATAGGTTATATTGGCTGACCAACAAACTTCAAGAAAATTGTCACTTCTACATTTCCAGTGCTGAAATTACAAGTGTCTGCTACACCACCTGGCTTGTTACATGGGTGATAAAGACTAAATTCTAACCATGTTGTTACAGAGCAAGCAGTTTATTGACTGAGTTGTTTTTCAAGCACCTGGTGACATGTCTTAATTCATTAAAAATTAAGTTAAGTAAACCTAAAAGAACAAACGAAAATATACTGTAAATACTTCAGGTGTCTATTTTTTTACTCATGTTACTTTTGATTTTTCCAAATTAAAATGGAGAAATAAATGTGTATATTTTTATTTTTATCTAGTACATAAACATTAGCTTTCCTTCACACATTTCCAAATTCACTTTTGTTTCTCCGCCCACCCTTCTCCCTATCTCTTCCCCTTCCCTGCATCCTATCTTCCTTCTGCCACTTTGTACTTTGTGCCCATTCATGTCACATGTGCCTTTTTGCCCCTTGTCCTTCTTCCCTCCCCCTCTCACAGTCTTCTATATAGTTTCACAACTTCTCCTCATTTCTGTACCCCATTATACACTCATATGCATATGTCTTCTTAAAATGGTCTAAAAACCAAAAGTTGTAATTAATCTATTCATTAAGTGGTGTGTTTCCTTTAGTAGGAGAAAAACACTAAGAATGTGCTCTGAAAGGATGGTGCCACTTAATTAAAGCAATATAACACCCTGTTGGAACCATCCAGCCTTATGGAAATACTGATGGTCAGATGTTCTACAGTCAAGTCCCTTTGTTGAACTGTTATGAATTTTTACTTTGAGTATATATAATTGTAAATATCTGGAGCAAAGTTGTAAGTCTATGGAAAAGGACGTAAAATCAATTCATACATTAAATATGATGTAAAGCATTGTGATCTGGTTGAAAATTAGAGAGACATATGTCAAGATCTCTATCTGGAAGCACAAAAGATGGATCAATCATAATTGATGTCATGTCATTCTAGTAAGAAAAATTATCCTAATATTACCACATAAATAGGATCTACCATTGATTGTATATAGACTGTTAGACAGTTCATAGACCTTCTGGTTTTTATGTGTATAACTGACAAGCTAAGAATAAAAATACCAAACAAAGCATTCTTTTGTTTCACATAAGGCCTAGTCTTTGAGACTCAATCTATCACCTTGAAGTTGTTTTAATCCATCACTTAAGAGCTCAAGCTAATCTCAGGAAAATCTCTTGTCTATAAGAGCTTGTTCATCTTCTAAGGGCAGCCTAGCTGTCATTCATTTCTAGGTGCACTGGCTGTAGCTAGTATGCTCATGCTTCTCTGATGATCATGTCCTGGCGATGTAGCATCTGCTATTGCATATGGACGTCACCACATATTCAGGGAAGGTGCAGATGTTTTAATGGCACTAGTAAGTTCAGTAGCCCTACTCTAGTGCCCATTATGGAATTTGAGAGTAGCAAAATCTGTCTTAGAAAAATGACATTTACTAACCATCATTGAATGCTATACAAGGATCATTTACGAGTTTTCCACTTCTATGTGTGAGAGCATTACAGCCCTATTCTCTCATTTCTTTAAATAGTATGTACGCACAATCACACATTAATTTTAACATCATAAGAACCACAACTCCATCCCTTTTCTATCAATATACAAAACCAATCGAAAAGATGGTGGCTCAGAAGGCTGGTTAAATAACATGGTATTTTTTTCTTTCATCCATGCTTATGCATGTTGTCAAATGCTTTGCTCTTAACAACTCTGTTTCCTTAATTACAGTTCTCCGTTGGACCATTTTGCTTCTTACTGTACTAAATGGCAAAGAAACTGAATATCTAGACAGAACAGTAAAAAACAAATGCCAAGACATTGAATTTATATTTTTGAATGCTACCATTCACAATCAACCATGATCTGCCTCCCTTTGCCTATCTGGAAAAGGACTGCTCCTGGTAGACTATCAGCCCCTTTCTAAACATTTACTTTTTCCTTTCATGGTTTCCTTATACTTTTTTTGAAATTCACAAATAGATGCTGTGAAAAATGAGTATTAGAGCAGCTGTGGGCATCTAAATGTAATTACACATTTAATTTGTATGCAGCCTGGAAGGAGGAAGAATATGCAAATACAATCCTCATCCCTGTTGGCCATGGAAGTCTCCATTTCCTTGTCTTTTTCTTCTTTCTTCCTCCCTCTCTCTCTCTTGCTTGCTCACTCGCAAATAAAACACATTATCCCTAGATTTGCCCCTCGAGCTTGTGAAGTTTAGAATGTGGATTGGTGATTATTTGCTAACCTTTCTCTCCTGGTTTCTGCTGGAAGGTCATCTCTCCTAGCTTTTAGCTGACCCTCTAACACCTGATCCCTTAGCTGTCACATCAAAGTCATCCTCTGCCTTTCCCCTGCAGCAAACTGAAGAGAGAATGAGGAACCTCCTTCAGAACTGGAGGAGGAGGTGATGCACACACTGCATTCTTATGGCTCAAGGCCCTTCCTCCTCCAAACCTGAAAATGCGAAATCTATTATTGAGGGAAACTTGGCTTTATAGATCCCACAGTAATTAAAATAGAATACAGTGGGAGTTTGTAGAAAACAATAAAATAAGCCTTAAGAGGTATCCAAGAAAGTTTCCCCTGCCATTACATCTCCTCAATCAGAGCACAGCAATTTAGGAATGAGAAAATCAGTACTTGGCAGTGAGGTTAGGTCAAAGCCCTCAGCATAGCAGTGGGAAATTGGATAGTTTGGGTTTAGAGTTTTTCCTTTTTCTTTTTTCCCCCTCCAGTTTTGTGTTTCTTAATCACAAGCATCACAATGTCTTTCTGTTTTAGTCTTATTTTCTCTGTATGTAACCGTAAGGATGGACCTCAAAAACTCCAACGTGGCAGACAGCATAGTGTGTGCCAACGTGTTTAGAGACTTTACTGTGATAGGGAAGGCCATGAAGTACAAGCTAAAAAATGGTGAAGCCTCAAAGCAAAAGGGTGAAGTCAAATAATTACGTTTCATATTTTTGCTAGACCTCTGGTAGCCGATTGAACATTTTATAAGCCTAAGCATATAACTTCTCTGATGATAATTGAATTCTATAACAAATGGTAATAACAAAATTAAATTAACAGAATTTGGAAGATTTCAGAGCATTTTCATTTTGTAGACTGTGTTTTGATCACATCAGATAACAGAAAAATGTTTGGGAGGGCCTTATTCTCAGTGACTTATCACTTAGATTTAAATCATAAGTGGGTGTGTGTACAACACTGGAAAGAGTGTTTTTACAATACTGATGCTCATGAACTCCTACTCACAGCAATGTACTTCATTCTTCAAAATGTAATGAAAAATAGAATCTTAGAGACATAGGTTCAGAGCAGTGTTATATTGCTTTGACATTGTTTTTTGATGCCGTAAGATGCTTTCTGTTGACATTTAAATGAGACAAATTAGTACATATAAATTCCAAAACTGTGTATGGATAGAGCAGTAAAGGGATTTGGGAAATTGGGAAACATGCATCTGAAATCTTTCAATAGTTCAAGACAAGGCATGAAAGAATTAATTCCCATTGTATCATAATCATGTATTTATAAAAATGAACAATCCATTAGGAAATACTTGTCATGTAGTGAATAATGTTCTGTGCATTTGACTGAGAAAGTGGCTCAGTGAATAAGAGGTATGCTACACAAGCATGAGGACCTGAGTTCAATTCTCCAAAACTAAGTGCCATGTGTCTGAGATCCTATGGCACTTCTAAATGAGATGGAGGCTTGTAATTCAGTTCTCAACTGGACATAAGCACCAATGAACAGAGAGACCTGTCTCAAATAAGGTGAACATAAAGATATAGTACCAACTATGTGCTCTGACCTCTATATACTTGCATTGTAAGGCACAAACATGCTTCAATTCACACATTCTTTTATACACACCAACATACAGAATGTCTAGAAAACATTATACTTGTGTTATTATTTTGTGTAATAGTATAACTACAATATACACACTGTTGTTCTATCAAAACTTGATCAGAGATTTTAAGATTTTGAAGAAATATTCAGAAATAATAAAGATTTGCCAAGAATCTAATCTGGGCCTTTTCAATTCTAGAGTTTGACTTTATCACATGTTCTATATCTTTAGACTTTTATTCTGATCTCATCATACCCATTATACAGATGATACAATCAAAACTCATTAAATGGAATAACTTCCCACAGTCATTTGGTGAAGAGTACAATTAGTTCTCTGTCTTGGGCTATGTGTCTGCAGAGCCTTTACCCATTTAAACTCAGCCCAGAGAGTAATTTTAACTTTACTGCTAATTTTTTCAAATTAATTATGATAGGGAAATGGTACTGTTGGGATATGGTCAGGCAGATTGTCAGAGATTTATAGAGAGCCAGCACCTTAAAGGAGGATAAGTAAGATCTAGCTGCCCTAAAACCATGGGACATTAATGTAGTTAGAGTGATTTCTACACTATACATTCCTAACACGGGCTTCTCTTTCCATCCTCATGATCAAAACTCCATTAAACTTCTCACTCTTACTGTCCTCTGTTCCAAGTGGAGGGCAAGCATGCATATTTTAAATTAGAAAATGAATTTCAATAAATTAAGTAGAAATCTATGAGGATGAATGAGCAGGCCTGTTACAGAGGGTATAGCCCTGTATGACTTCCCATCATCTCCAAATGTCCCTTTGCCCTTAGTAAATAGCAGTGAACTGGTTATATATTTATGTTCTCAGCCTGCAATTTTCTATTTGAAAAATTTGTCCTTAATCACACATGTTTAGCTTCCTTGTTATTCCATATTTTCTTGGTTCACAATGAGAAATTTAAATATCCATATATATGAATATGCATTTATATGAATCTATTGATTAAAAAAATAAGTCACACTGTGGTTTTGAGACACCACAAATGGACCATATATCTACATGAATGAAAAAATTAACTTTTATTGAATTAAGCCAAGATATCCTTTAGAGATTTCAGAAAATAAATGAATAATTCTTTGTCACATTGTCCAGAACAAAATAAAATGAGAAAATACAGCCATAGCCTGAAGCCAAACATATGGAGTCTAGGAAAATTAAAAAGCTCAAACTTCCATCAAATATGAAGTTTAGTGTTTGCTTCATCCAAATCTGTTAAGCTGGGATAATTAAAAACAATTTTTGTAAAAGTCAAAAGAGGAAGAAATTATAGATTTTATTTAAAACAATGTTGATTTTATCCTATGTAAATAATTCTTGAAAATCTCAACCATTTTAACTCTGAGTTGTTGGACAAGATCATTCATACTCTTCATACTATTACCATCAGCACTGTTCCTCCCTATTTCTCTTTATGTTTAGGTTGTTAACCCACCGCCTCAGAACAGAGACACTACATAGCCTCACAGATATTGTGCATAAATTCCACAACCATATCAGGAACCATTTGAAATGGGAATAGGGGGTTCCTGGTCCAGTGGGCTCTAAAAAGAGAAAAAGGATCATTGGGTAGAGGAGTGGTGGTCCATGTGAACAAGGTACAATAGTATACAGGTGTAGAACAGTGTCATGAGGAAACCCATTTTATATGCTTATCTATATATTATAAACTATATACTTCACTCATTAAGTCACTGATTTCTGGTGTTGAGTAGGATATAATTTTAATGTAATAAAATATTTGAGCAGAAAATTAAAAAATATATACTTAGTATATGAAGGGAAAAAAGAGTAATTTAAAAAAAAATACTAAGACTAGGAACATAAAAAGTGTCAACCCAAGCAGTGTGTAGTGTGTGTGCGTGTATGTGTGTCCATGCATCTTACCCAATAAAATAGACAGATTTTTTTAACCTTGAAATAAGAGTTTAACTGTTTTTGTTTGATATTGAAAAGTGACCTTTCAAGAATCTAAAAGAAAGGGTAAAATTTATTTCTTGTCTATATTCAAATAATGTAGCATATAATGGTGCAATTTGGGGAACGCAAATCAATAAAATCTTAGTAACATAGTCAACTAAACAAGAGGCACATAATGACAACATCAGTGACATGCCAAAGGTATTAGGAACGCTTTACAATTCTCACCTCTAGATGAAGG
Source organism: Phyllotis vaccarum (assembly GCA_033318265.1). Taxonomy (NCBI): domain Eukaryota; kingdom Metazoa; phylum Chordata; class Mammalia; order Rodentia; family Cricetidae; genus Phyllotis; species Phyllotis vaccarum. The sequence continues at coordinate 95,019,482 of JARWLC010000015.1, read as the reverse complement.
GATGTAGGCTCTGCATGGCTGCTGACACAGGGAAAACATCGTTCTCCAGAGAGGAGAGAGCCCTCTCTAAGGTTATCCTATTATGGGTGGTCATCCCTAAATACACATCCATAATACTTTGGAACTATGTACTAAATGAATTCAGCAGACTATATAGCAATAATAAGCAAGAAGAGTTAATATATTTGAGAGTAGGAGGTTGTATGTAAGTAGTTGGAGAGGTGAGGAAGAGTAGTGGTAATGATGTACACATTGTACTTGTATATGAGATTGTCAAAATAAGTAAATAAGAAATCAAGACATCAGTTAAGAATGGTACCAATTGATGGTGCCAATTACTAAAACCATCAATGCAGTATGTAACAACAATGGTGCTGTTGATACTTCTCAGAGCTATATACTGCCTGGTAGGTCCTACTGAATGCATTGCCACATGTGTAAATGGGTAAAAAGATAATGAATTGCCTCTTAAATGAAAATGAAATGAAAAAAATATTGTTCAGAATTCATAGGAGGGGAGTAATGACTATCTTTCTCTCTCTCTTTTTTTTATAATGCTTAATCATAGCATTGGCATTCTTTAACAGCGACCGATCCAGGTCAGATCAGGCTTATACCACTCTCAGGTGAATAGAGAGATATGGACCAAAGCATGTGTTTGTGAAACAGGCAGAGAAGCACAGGTAAAGAGAAGGAGAGAGGGTGGTAAATAAGAAAAAGAAACATCTAGAGAGAAAGGATTAACAGAAAAAACTTTCTCAGAAGACTGAAATTATGGCAACCTAGGATTCCTCTCAAACCTGAGAGGAATTTCAATATTAAGACTAATAAAGAATTATTTTAAGGATATATCAATATTTTGTCATAGACTGTTCACACCACTAGAAGTTGCAGCAGAAAAAAAAGCGTCCTTTTGCAAATCCTTAATTCCAAATTAATTCTGCTGGTTACCTGTGCTTACCTAGTACCATCTAGTTGCAGCCAAGGTCATCTCAGGGAAGAAGAAAAACAGCACCAAATACAAAAACCTGATGTATTCTTAGCTTTTCAGTTTCTAACCTGAATCTTAAGTGGAGTTGTGATGCATTTTTGGAGTGAGATCATGTGTGTTAGGCTAATTAAAGTGAGAGGAAAGTTAGCACCCAAATACGTCTCACAGTGCCTCTACCCACACCGGTAATTATTAGGAATAAGGAATATCCCATTAGATAGGTTTGCTCAGTCTTAGCTGATGGCTCTGTTTTTATTTGTTCTGCATCCCACAGATTCCAGACAACTGTGTTTAACACTGCTGGTTGACTGGCAGGGAACTCAGGCAGAAAGATCAGAGCAGAGACAAAACTAAGTGGAACACAGAAGGTGCCAACCCTGTCACCTTGGCCTCATTAATATTAGGTTACAGCTAGCTGTGCTCGCAGCACTTCCCACTCTGTCTCTCATCATTATATAATAGCAAAGTACTATTCATCACTAGCTTAAATTGCCTCTCCAGATCTATTCCCTTGTACACCCTTTATAAACTTGTAAATTGGATCTCTACGTGTTTCTTTCCATCCTTCTCTCCAATAAAACCCAAATCAGTTGACTACCTGTTTTTTCCAAGTTCTATGCTTGACACAAGGGACTCATCATGGAACTAGATGGCTCAGGATATGACTGTTATCAGTAAAACAGAAGTAGTAGTAACTAATAGTTAAATTTAGTAAAACTCATAGACAGAGTTGATGGCAATTTATTTTGATTGGTCCATTTAATTCTCAAATAAACCCTGTGAGGTAAAGAACTATTTTCATCTTGATATTACTCATGATTAAACTGAAGCCCTGAGTGGTCCATTGGTGACCAGACAGTAATAGAGTTCAGTTCACGCCAACTTCAGACACTGTTCCTTTCTAGCTTTGAGGGGTGGTATCATATTGTTTTCCTGTGCTTGAGCTGGCACCTTGAAGCCCAGTACCTGCAAAGGAACACCTAGCCCAGTCTTGATGTTGGGATGAGGAAATGGGACTTGCCTGGAGTGGATGAGCCACTCTGAGCTGACCCACCTTGGGACTTCTTAACATTTTTGGAGAGGGGATGGAGACACGGGGAGGAGGAGGCTGAAGGCTTACTGGGAGGGATTGGGAGGAGAGAAGGGAGGGGAGCAGGGGGGTACATGAATAAAAAACTTTTTTATAAAATATAAAAAAGAAACAGCAACATACAAGGAAAGTGATAAAAAGGATATTTTGTAATAGCAAAATGAGCTACAAGAAGTGTGACATAGCAATGGGTGTGATAACTCTTAGTTTAAGGAAAGGAACAGGATGGAAGCCAGCTACTTTAAACTGCATAGTGGGGGATAACTTGTAGATGGAGAGGACAGTATTGAGTGATGAAAACAATCCATTCTTCAAAGACCATATAAGAAGTGTCTTTCACACAGAAGGCATAGATACAACTGCATAAGAACGTCAAAGCTCCAGAACAGAAAGATGGCTAAAGCATCTGAATAAAGCATCATTCCATGCCTGTGAGATGACTGCTAGCATACAGATAAACGATTAACAAGTGCTGCTGAGACAAGGGAGTAAAGGGAATTGTTGCACATTGATATAGGAGATGGTTCTCAAAAAGGGAAAATAGAATTATAATTTATTTCACTAGCCTTGTTATTATTGTGTCCAAAGGAAATAAAGTTACAATGTGGAATCCATGTTTATGACAGCACCATTTGTGATAAAAGAAACAGACCCGACAAGTGACCTTCAGTGGATTATAAGATAGTTGAGATATGAGATGTGTACACAGTAAAAAAATATTCAGCTTCAGAAGAGGAAATTCTGTTACTTGCAACAATATGGATAAACTCATAGGAAACGAAGCCACATAAATACCACTGACATTTATATGCTGAGTCTGTAAATATCTTATAAAAAATTCACAATGATGGTCATCATGGATGTTGTTAGAACACACAATATTTCAGTTTGACAAAAAAAGTAAAGTATTTATTGTACCATATGATTACTGGTAATGGACAATGCACTATAGTAATAGAAATGGCTAAAGTAATGGATTTTCCATACTTTTTTTTTTTTTACCAAACAATAAAAAAGGTAAATATTTTAATGAATATATTTTAGTTATCTCTATGTAGCTCATCCATCCAAAATGCACATGTATTATTTTATAGCATTTCTAATTTATTGTCATTTAAATGATTTTTAACTTAAAAAGTAAAAATACAATGCAGGAGAGCTGAAGTTGACAATATAGACAGAAAGTTGCTTATTAAAAGCTTTCAAGATAAGGATAAAGCATGAAAGAAATCTAAAGCTCTATTTGAATTATTTATCTATTTGTCATTGGAATTTTTCACTTAATATTTGTGTATCAGAGTTGACTATTGGTAACAGACTGTGTAAGCAAAGTCATTGATACTAGGGTACCTTGACACGGTTCATGTTCAATATTCCATTTGCTGATTTTAGACAATGTAGATTCTGTTATATGTGTATTTTTATTCTGCTTTGTAAGGGAAAGTCTAGCATAATCATTGTTTCAAAGACTATATTTCCCAAAGTCTTCGAAGTTGGGAAGGTGAAAATGGAGAGAGTCTGTAAGAAAGACTAAAACTGGACATTATGTTTACTTGTTAAGTTATATGATAAAATAGTCTTTAAAAAAGTTTACCTTTCTAAGCATCAGTAAATATTAAATCTGGAGTGATGTGATTCATTATAAACGGATTATTCATTCTAAAGGAATTGTTTTTATACCAAATGTAGAGGCTTATGCCTATAGTTCCAGAATTTGGAGAGCTAACACAGCAGTATTACATGAGTTAAAGGAAAACCTGGACTACATAGTGATAAAAACAGTTTTAATAATACAGGAAAAGTGGCTAAATCTATCCAAATAAATAAATCAAATTAGTAATGTGAGTTCGTGTTACATGTGATCTATATATTAACTTAGCTAATTTTATAAGCATTTCACAACACACACATGGCAGCATAAAGATAGATATATCTGTCCATTACCAATACAAATCATTTTTTTCTTGCTTTCAGATATCGTAAAAGTTGTTATCAGGATATCAGTTATAAATCTGGACTTCAAGTCTGATTTATGTAATGAATCTCCAATTTCATCAAGAACATTGTAATGTTTATTTATGGAATTTGCGCTGAGGCAGAATTCAGATTTATGACATGGAGTGTTTATGATTTTAGAGGCTTAGTGAGAATGAAGTTATCATAAACATTGCAGTATAATTGTGGTCTCGGTAGATTTATTATTTCATTAATTAGATGGAATGAAAAGCAAAGTTGGTTTCTTGGTGGCCTCTTACATTCTTATATTGGAGAGAAATAGTCTGTAAAATTCTCTTCGACCAGTACCATTACTGTAGACTCAGTGTTTTGCTCTTCAGGGATCAATGAAATAGCATTATATTGAAGAGTAGATGAACAGGAATGAATTGTAGAAAGTTGATGGAGATGCTGCTGTAATGATAAATAAATCTATAAAAGGGGGCTGGAGAAATGGCACCAAGCATAAGTGCATATACTCCCCTTGCAGATGTGTATATTTGCTCCCCAACACCCACATCAGGTATCTCACACCTGACCCTGATTCTAGTTCCAGGTTTTCTGACACCATAGTTTCCATGAGCAATTGAACTAATGTATACATATTTTGATGAAGATATGCACATGCATAGATAATTAAAATCAAAACATATCTTGAAAGAAATCTATAGATGAAATGATAATTTTGAAGAGGCTTCAAAGGCAAAGTGTTTCACAAGATCATTATTTTCTCACATATTTAAAAAATATTATTTACACATAAGTTAGAAAATTTAGAGACAATCAAAGAAAATTAAGATACCTCTGTTTTAATCAACAAGAAATCCATTATTTCAGTGTACTTGCCAACAGACACATGTACACACATATTCGAGTATGCTTATGTGATTTTTAAAATATTTTTGACTTATTTACTTATGACTGATGAAGATACCTCACCATTTTTCATTTTGTAACACTTTACCTCATGGATGTATGCCATTATTAGTAATTTATTTAACTTATCCTGAGTTTTATTTGGACATTTTCTAATGCTTGCTACTACATGTCTATAATGACTTTTCTTGTCTAAAACTATTTGTATCTAAATTAATAATTTATATACAAAATTAATTTTCAGATTCTAGTTCCCAATGTAATGGCACCAGGAATAGACTCTAGGAAGATAATTAGACCATAAAGTCGCAGCTTTTATTGATAGGATTAATGCCATTTTTGAAAGAAAATGATGATTGCCCATCTGTCTCTTTACTAGGCAAGGATGTTACAGAAAGTTGCCTACGATGAACCAGGAAACACTCTTGATACAACATTTCATGTTTGATGGATTGTTCTTAATTTTCTAGCCTCCAAGACTATAAGGATATAAGGCATGAGCTTTATAAGCTGCCAATGCATGACATATAAAGATTGTTTATTTATTTACTGTGTATGGGTGTGGTGATATGTTATACATTTAACAAACCAGTCTGGAATATCAGAGAACAGATCCACCTACAATCAAGCCATGCAGAGGTGATGCATGCCATTAGTCCCAGCACTTGGGAGACAGAGGCAGGACTCTCTGTGTTTGAGGCCAGTTTGATCTACAAAGCAAGTTTCAGGACAGCCAGGACTGTTACACAGAAAACCCTGCTTCAAAAACAAAACAAAAATCAAAACCAACCAAAGAAAAAGGACTAGAGAATTGGCTCTGTCCTTTGATATTTCAGGCTTGCTTTATTAAATATATAACATATCACTACATATGGATGTTTTTCCTGCATGTATAGATGTGTATTACAATCAGGCCCAGTGCCCACAGAAGCCAGAAGAGTGTGCTGAATAAAATGAAACTGTGTAGACAGTTATAACTACGAGATGAGTGCTAGTAATTGAACGCAGGTCCTTGGGAAAAGCAACCAAAGCTCTTAACCACAGAGCCATTTCTCCAGCCTGCTCAGTAATATTTCAGAGCAGCACGGTCTTACTAAGACAGAAACCAAGCATACTTTAGAAGTTGAGTAAAAATTTTCCATAGTGAGCAGAAATTTACAGGTTTCACTCAAAGAGAGAAATAATAGAAGTTCCTTAGGAATGCCATGAAGAACTGTTAAAGGTATCCTGATCCAAGTTCATTTAAGAGAGTATGGAAGATGAGAAGGTGGATGAAAACTAGATTAGTTTATGTTTGCTATGGAATATAGAACAAAAGGAAGCTCTCCTCCAATTTTTTTTTCATAAAACAGGAAATATGTCTTTTTGACAAGATGAGATAATTATAATGCAGTTGAAGGAGATAAAATGTGAGAATGGTCACATAGGAGAATATAGGTAAACAATTTCACATAAAGACCCAGGTTTGTATCAGCCCCATGCTTATTGTTTCACTGACCATTATCACTCATACTGGCAACAGGACAGTGGTGGAGGATGGTTAAACACATGAGTGTTAAAGCGTTAGAACGTGTGGTTAATATAGCTCGGGAAAGACCAAAGGGCAGTATCAATATGTCACGGAACAACACCAAATGAGATCTGAAGTGTCGTCTTCAAATCAGAATCTGGCCCAGGAAGAATTAAAGATGACAACAAAACCTCTGTTCTCATTGGTTCTTACATTTCACAGTTACAGCGATGAAACTTCCTAACTCTCAAGTGTATTTTATAACTCATAGTCATATGTATAGTCAGCTTCCTGCCTTGAAATTTCCTAGAAACTCTTTGAAAATCCAACACTAACCACTCTTATTAAAAGAGGGACTTATTTATAAGAAAGATAATTAAAATATTTTTTAATGGAAATGGAAATGATAATGTCTTTTGCTAACTCGACAGGGGTGTGTAGCTGAAATAGGTTAAAGTTTTTATAGTGAAAAGATCCTTTTGATAAGCCCTCCAGGGCATGCTAATAGGTGAGTCTTGTTCAAGCCATAGAAAATGGTTAAATACTGAACTTAATTTGAAAATTATATTAATCTGTGAAATAGGGGCTAGAAATAATCAAACTATAAATTTTTCGTTTTAAATGTGCTTCAACATGCAAGAAATAGCTTTCAAGATTTGTTTATCTTACCTTCAGTTATGTTTTAACCACTGCATTGTATAAGGAAAATATGAAGTAGTGGATCATAGAGAAGAGGAATAATTTCTGCATTGGATTCTCATAATCTCCTATTACATATAATGGGATCTGACAAAGCACCCTGCATATGATTGTGTGTGAAGTTCTGGGTGAATCAGAATGCCAAATAACTTGATGAACAGTTTAACCTTCTCTTACATTTAGAATTCTAATAGGTAAAAGAGTATTGCAAAGTCTCTCATTGAGAACAGAAAATATTTTACTTAACTTGATACATAGTGTTTATATATGGTAAATACTCAATAACTTTTGAGGGATAGTTAATCATATCTAATACATTTGTCCAGAAGTTAGAAACTACAATTAGTTAAGAACACAATTTTCTTTATGACTTGTAAATTATTTTAAGATCTAATGTAAATATGTGTTATTTAAAAGTATCTGTTTGCAAAGTTTTTACCATTTAAGTCTCAAGTAAAATATGAAATGAAAAAAATTAAAAGTGATATCTAAAGGAAAAATGAGCTGAGATAGTTCTATGACATATATATTTGAAAAACATCTCATAATGTCCATGTATCAGAACCCAATGTTGTTTTCCACATACAATATTACACACTTTCTTTAAATGGGAAGCCTATTTTTATTAAGTGTTTATGAAAGGAAGAACATCTAAGAGTCGATACTGAAGTGCCTCTTCCACTGTGCAGTGCAGTTAGGAAAACTTTGGATGCAGCAGTGAGTCTGCAGCCCTGTTTTTCAGAAAGAAAGCAAAGACCACAAATAGAGGATGATGTCATTTTTAGGATAAACGTCCACACTGCCATTTTGGTCTTTAATTCCATCTAGCTCAAGGCAACATGACAGGAATACATATGATCTGATTCCTCTTACATCTTTGTGCCTACTAATCACATGATTTGGGGACACAATGTTAAAGGTATCTAGTTCTGTCAGAGTTGGGCAAAGGAAGTCTGTGTTCAAGACTCTTTAATAAAAATAAGGAACAGCATTGGGAGAAATGGAACTCAAATGTAAGCAAGGTACAGAAAATGTAAACTCTCTGAAAAATGGATAGCAAGTTCCTGGTGAGCTACATATGAGAAGGTGGTCAGAGTGCAGACTTCTCTGATTTTAATTGATGTTAATTGCCAGTTGTCTAAGGAAGTTTCTTTCTGTAACAGAGATGACTGGTTAACTCCTGAAATCATGTTTTCAAGAGACAAATTTCAAATTCTGAAGGAATACTTTTCTGAGTGGCCCAAGATTGCTGTCTCCAAGGATCAAACTCTGAGGCTATAGGTGCGAGTTTTATAAAATAAATGTTCTAAAAACTCAGAGGGTAGGAGCCTTTAATTGTCTGACTTTTGGCGGATTTGTTGAGAACAACAAAGCCACCTTGTAAACTGATTCCTTAACTCAATCCAATCCAATGGCCTCATATTTAAAACAAGGATTAAGTAAAATCTTATCTTAAGAAGGTATTAGAAAGTGCATGGCCTAACATCACCATTATATTCAGCATGATATTGCACAAGTATCAAATCTTAGATGGTATATGGGAGCCCATCCAATGCAGCTAACTTCAGTCAAGGAATAAATGAAGCACAAACCAATAATTTTTATGTATAATCACTTGCAAAAGTTTTTACCTATTTTAACTTCCTACGAATTTATCATTATTATTTAAATTACTATCTATCATTATCATATCTATCTATTATCTAATTATTATCTTTCTGTCATTAGTATTCTAATTTTCAGAGAAACTAACTGCTATTCTGATAGATTATTCTTTGTTACCTAGTCACACACCAACAGGGGTAGAGCTGTGATTCAAACGCGGAAATGTGTAGTCTATAAGACTTCATGCTTTTTTTTTTTTTAAGAGAGTGTACTTATTCTCATAATTTTTCTAAGCCCTAAGACCAAAACAATCACCTTATACAGAAAACTTGGAGGTCAATCATTCTTTTATTTCCTCTCCAAGTCTCATTAATAACAAGCATTACAACAAGAGCTGAAAATTGGAACCTCTTCTGAAGGATAATAGAGCCTCTCAGATAACTTCTAAAGAAGGGTCATGTAGGTGTGATTTGACATTAAACTGTGAGCTCTTAAGAACTTCCTATCACCATTAGAAGGAAGGCAGGTGACCTTTTATTCTGGATTTCCATACTCAGTAGTAAGGAGAAATGAGTAGAGTGTATTTTCTGTTGTAAAGGATGATTCTACCTGCAGGGCACAGCTGAGCAAAGGAGTATTCTCTGAAAAGCCAATGCCTTTCTTCTTCACCTACATTCTAACATGTGACTTTTCTCCTATTCTGCTTCTAGACACAGTGAAAAGCTATTCACCTATCCTGCTGGATTTGTGAATTATCCGGTGAATTCACTCAGCCAAGTCAGCTAGCTTTCCTCCATTGAATCTACTGAGATAGGCTTAAAGTTCAAGCTACTTTCCACCAAAATAGTATTGCCTGGTTAAAGGAAATTCTTTTTTCTGAGGCCCAGTTTCTGTTTCTGAATGAAGACTATCAGTTCTAAGGCTGGATTGTTAGTCTTGTCATTAGAAGCCATCCAAATGTTGACTTCCTATAAGAGCCCACTAGGGATCATATAAGGCCAGAGCATTCTCCTTTGAATTCCTATCCTTTTTATTTCTGGGACTTTTCAAATGTTGCTTTGTTCAATATTTTCATAAGAAGACAGTCTAGTCATATGAGACTACACTTCAGAGATATGCAGGTCTGCATCTGAATTCTCTGTCTGATGCTCATGTGTTTTACATATAAGTGATGCTAACACATTGTCTGACTTTGGAGATCCAGGCACTTCCTTTATCAAATGAATTCTTTCCAAGGCTTTGTTGTTGCTCTGTCACCCCTTGCCTAGCACTCAGCAAATAGCTGTACAATTGGGGAGTCCTCTGTTTGACAACTCATTATTTCCTAGTCTTAAAGTCTCAGATGAAGCTTTGTGGACTTTCTCGTCACTACTGTTCAGACTTCTGGACTAAGACTGTCAATCATACCCACTTGCTTTAATTTTAATATGGATTGAGTGTTCATAAGAAACTCATTTCTGACAATGCTAGTGATAAGGTCACTGGGTCTCAAAGAGAGCAAAGTTAGTGATTAAAATGTCCAAGATTACCACATTTGTGATGTAGTCTGATGTTCTCAACAGCATTGCTGGTCTGTGGCTAGCCACTGGAACTGACCACTGATCATGTAAGAACTATGCTTCAAGACTCCCAGATGTCCTTAAAGCTGCCTTTAATAAACGTATTTTCTTGATCTCATTTCTGCTTAAGCATATTTCAATGGACTCTGTCATATTGGGAATGTTTGTTCACTGTTTCATGGCTAAAAACCAACCTGTGGTCAAAATGTAAGGAACATATGTAGTCAATACCCCAAATAGAGTAGAGGTTTTATACATATGATTATATTTAACTGCCTTCATGCATTCAATATTTCCTAATTATTTGGGGGAACACTTGAAGTTCAATGGGCATATTTGATTAGGACACTATAATAAACGTTTAAAGAGTATCAACAAAACTTTTGTGTCCATTTCCCCTGGTGGAGAGGCTGTGGGCCAATTATAGGAGCCCAATGTTATGTTAGAGTATCTATATTTAAATCATTTCTTTCTTTTCCAACAAGTCTTCAATGCCAAACAATTTTATTCTCAGTTTAATTTTTCTCTGCATGTGTGGTTTTACTGACCTTAGAAAATTTAGTTATGCTACTCTTAGCAGATCCGGGTACATGCTCAGTGTACACAAGAGGTCAAATGGGTTGCCTTAGTAAAGTAACACTGTTAAATAAAAAATCATAACTAACAAAGCACTTCTCAGTTGACCAAAGACCTCAGTCAAGTCCTTGTAGAAATATCAGCTAGAAACAATAACCGTGCTACAATCTACAACCCCAGAGAAGCTAGGTAATAAGGAGGATCCCTAGTAAATTGGGAACATGTGTGGAGTTAAGACTAGCTAAGAAGAGAATGTGAGGTAACAGGATGGTAGAGTTAGGGGAGGAATAGAGAAGGAGACCAACAAAATAGATATATTGAGAGAGGAAAACATTTTGAGGCTAGGAAGAAATCTGGTACCAGGGAATCTCCCAGGAATCTATAAGAATGACCTCAGGTGAAACTCCAAGTAATAGTGGAGAGGGTACCTGAACTGGCCTTTCCCTGTAATAAATTGATGACCACACTAATTGTTGTCTTAGGACCTAGCAACTGAAAGAAGCAGGTACAGAGATCCACAGCTAAGCTCTGGGCCAAGGCCCTAGAGTCCAGCTGAAGAGAGGGAACATGGATTATATGAGCAAGGGGTCAAGATCATGATGGGGAAACCTACACAAACAGCTGACCTGAGCTACTAGGAGCTCACTGATTCTGGATTGACAGCTGGGGAACCTGCATGGGACCAAACTAGGCCCTCTGAATATAGATGAGAGTTGTGTAGCTTGGACAATGTTTGGGTCTTTGGCAATAGGATCAGGATTTATCCCTAGTGCATGACATGGCTTTTTGGAGCCCATTCCCTACACCTTGCTCAGCCTTGATACAGAGGGGAGGGGCTGGGACCTACCACAATCTGATATCCCACACTTTGTTGACTCCCCATGGGAGGCCTTGTCCTCTTTAAGGAGTAGATGGGAGGTGGGGAAGGAGAGCTAGGGAATGAGTGATAGGAGGGAAGGAGAGGGAAACTGATAGGTTTCTTTAAAGAAAAAAACTTTTAAATTAAAACACATGTCAAAAAATAAATAGCAACTAGATCTTTCTAGATCTGATGGTGATGAGAGCAAGCACTGATCTGAGGGGACATGCTGCACGCTTCACATCACCTTCACTTTTCTCAGGAAAGAGCCAACTAAATATGACCGTTCCTCCTTTATATTGCACTTCAAGGATTAGAAAATCTATGTTCCTAACGCCTGCGTTGGCTTAGGAGACCTGGATACTTGACTCCTTATAGAGCAGCTGTAGAAGGACTTTGCATCCTACCAGTATCTTTCTGTCATTTTGGGCAAAGGTTTTACCTTGTAGATCATCATGCTCAGCCTCTGTGCTGGAATTCTAACAGTGTGCCAGCACACCTGCCTCAGTGGCCTCACTCTTCTAGCATCATATTTTTCATTAATTTTGTATACATAAGTGTAGATGGAGTTTTACTTTCAAGGCGCCAGTCCAAAATTAATATTTATTAGAATATAAATTAACACTCACAATATTAGTAACAGCTTATGGTGGCACCTGAACAAGGACTGGTGGATCCAAGCGATGGACGAGCGATGAAAGCGCGATGGAAGCAAGATGAATTCCGATTCTGTCTGTCCAGCAGCCAGCAGCCAGGAACCAGGAAGAGAGCTCCTCGTGTCCCAGCAGCCACTTATCAATGGGCTTGGCCACACCCCCTCCAGGGTCCCGGAAGTGTCCTCTGACCTTATCACCTGACACCTTAATCCCGCCACATCTCCCCCTTTTGTCTAAATAAAAAGGTTCTAAACTAAGATTATGTACAATAGGAATTATTATGAGTTAGTAACCGTAAATACCTATTCTTCAACCCCTTCAAGACCTGAGAAGGAAGATATATCACTTGAAAGTCAGAAGTATATGGAAGTAGTGGCTTCCAAAATTTGGGAGAGGACAGCAACACAGCTACCTGGACAATCATCCCTTGTTTTGTGCGCCGTTGGAGCATCTATCATATTGGCAACAGGCCTATGGTATCTGACAGGTCTTCTCACAAGCAGGGCAATTTTGGAGGGACTGTCTTATCCTGTCCAGGCAGGTTTCGTCAGTCTCCATCCATCAACTTGTTCCTCCAGCTTGGACACCATGTGTGTACTGTCAATAATCAAGGTAAGGACAGTTCCTTACTCAACCGGCCATTCTCTGCCAAAAGGACAAACTCCAATGGAGTATCCTCGATGCTCATACCATCTCGGGAAAGGAGCAGTGACACCAGGAGTCGTCGTGCCTCTCATGGCCGAATTTCAAATGTTAAATGCCATATTCTCCGGGTCTATGAAATGGTTGAAGATTTCTGTCTATCTATGATATTCTAACCTGTATCTGAGATGACTGGGATATGGTACCTTAAGTAATGTTGACAGTAGTTTTTATTGCCCTAAGGATTAAACCCTGTATTAAAATTAGAATATCTATACAAGAGGTGTACAATCCCTGAACAATGACTTTTAGTATGACTATCAAACATTAGCCAGGGGTATATTACCATGTAGAGTGGCCACAGCATTTTAGACATGTATATACATATATATCATCTAAACAGAGGTATATAAAACATTTTGTGCATATATCATAACTAGTGCAATCATACATTATATCTAGTATAGTTAAATGAAGGTAGTAATTGCATAGTGTACATGACAATGATGTGCAAATATTTTAAACAGAGATAGAAGTATATATAAAACAGCAATTACAGATTCAATTTTACATAATAGTTACAGATTCAGATTTATAAAGAAATACAAGTTGCTTTGGTTATATAAAGCAATTTCAGATTGAACTTTGTACAAATGTACAAATTATCACAATTAAACATATAAAATGATTTTACATTTGTATCAATATACAAATACCTATGCCAATGCAAATTGTCTTTAACTTAGCCCATACATTTAGCTAAAATGGTGTATAGGTAGGCAGAACAATCTACCTTTATCTATCGTATATATCCCCCTTCTCTTCTTCAGAAGAGATCTTTGATGCTATATTATACTTCTGTCCTCCACCCAATTTTCACTTAAAACTATTCTAACAGAATAAGAATTACCCACAACCCTCAGAACACAAAACTTATTGGGAAAGGGGGCGTAGTCTTTCATAAGGTTGCTTCCTGCTGACTTAAGGGCGATGGCATCTCTTTGGGATCCTGTAAAGGCTAAAACAATGGTTAGATCTTAATGGACTGACTATATACATTTATAACCATTCTCAGAATAGTGGTTAACTCCATCTGGAATCCTAATTAGAAGTGTGATCTGGAGATTATCATAGAGAGCTATCTTGCAGCCATTTTTGAATAGTCTATTTTCTGAAAACAATCATTGATTGGTGCGCACCAGGTTCTTGATTTTTCTAATTTTGCCTCTGTCTGTCTGTCTACCTGTCTCTTACTCTCTCTTTTATTCTTGTTTCACTAGTAGGAGTTGCTGCGTTGGGGGCCCCATCTCGGTTCCAGATTCTTTGTAGATAGCTGATAGGAGGAAATGTTATTTACAATGGAAAACTTAAGCATTGTTGATACTCAAAAAAGATATTAATATCTTATATAACTTCAGGAGATTGTATGTAGACAGGATGTTTGAAAGTTACAGAAACAGAGAGAAACGAGGTTTAAGATGAAGTCTCAATAATATTGGTCCCTAAATATTCTGTCTTCTGTCTCACACCAGGTGGCTTTTCTGATATGAGACAGAATACTTCACATTTTCTTTATCAATATGCTTGGGTTTAGAGAGGGAGAAAGCCACTTGTTCCCAATCCAAATCCAGCCCTATTAATAGTCAAATCAGGACCACGCCTTCCTTTTCTTTTTTTTTTTTTTTTTTTTTTTGAGGTGAAGATGCAAGATGCAAAGCAGTAAATATTGAAATATTACCCAGTAGTGCATATGTGTATTAGTTGGTCTCATAGTCTGTCATGTACACTCCTTAATCATCAGTCTGTCTTCTATTGCAGATGAGTAATTAGTCTTAAAAGCAGTTGTATCCATTTTCCTGTAAAGACAAAACTGAGACCCTGCCCCAGGTTTGTTAAATGTGTTTTTCTTACCTTGTATCCATTTGTCATATCAGGGGTGAGCAATTACTTCTCCTCCTCAGGAAGGGACTCCTTTACAAAGCGGACTTTTATTAGTTTTGTCGGTACCCATATCTTTTCTTTGCCTGTTGAAACAAAAGCAAAACCCCTACCCCATCGAAGCACATATCCTGGCTTCCACTCAGAAGTCAACACATCTTTGAAGTAGATGGGTTGATTTAACTCAGAGGATTTCTCTATCACCCAATGTCTCTCAGCAGCTGATGTTCCCTTTTCATCAGCGTTAAGAAAATTTAAAGTCAATAAGGCACTGTGTAATCTCTCCCTGGGTTTTCTCATTTCTTTCTTCTGTTTATAAAGCATCTCTTTCAACGTGCGGTGAGATCTCTCCACAACTGCCTGTCCTGTGGGATTGTGTGGTATCCCCGTAATATGCTTTATATTATAGTATCCAAAAATTATCTTCATTTTTCGGGAAACATAAGCTGGAGCATTGTCAGTCTTAATCTGAGTGGGAATTCCCATTATGGCCATGGCTTCCAAAAGGTGAGTTAGTACAGCATCAGCATTTTCAGAACTCAGAGCAGTTGCCCATTGCATTCCAGAGTAAGTATCGATAGTATGATGTACATATTTCATCTTTCCAAATTCTGGGAAGTGAAACACATCCATTTGCCAGATCTCATTTCTCTGTGTACCTTTAGGATTATTTCCAGCAGGTAAAGACGGTTGGTTATAGAAAGAGCAAGTGTTGCAATTCCTTACTATTTCGTTTGCTTCATTCCAAGTGATGGAAAAACACTTTTTTAATCCTTTGCTGTTGACATGATGTTTCTCATGAAATTCTGTGGCCTCTAGCACGTTTCCTATCAGCAACCGATCTATTTCATCATTACCCTGCGCTAGAGGGCCTGGGAGACCCGTGTGCGCCCTGATATGTGTTATGTACATAGGATGTATCCTACCTCTGATGATATCCTGTAGTTGTATGAATAGTAAGGTCAATTCTGAATCATCAGGAATGAAGTCAGCAGTTTCAATATGTAAAACAACTCTTTCTGCATATTGAGAATCAGTAATTACATTGAGAGGCTCTGTGAAATCCAACAACACCATAATAATTGCATATAGTTCTGACTTCTGAACAGAGTTATAAGGGCTCTGAGCCACCTTAATTAAGTCTTCAGACTTGTAGCCAGCCTTTCCTAAATTGTTCGCATCAGTATAGAAGGTGAGGGCTCCAGAAATGGGTTTATCCTGTACCACATGAGGAAAGATCCAATTAGTTTCCTTTATAAATTGAATTCTCTTGTTTTGAGGATATTTATTATTAATCTCTCCTAAAAAGTCACTACAAGCTTTTTGCCAAGGTTCACTGTCTGCCCATAATCGTTCAATTTCTTCATTAGTCAAAGGCACAACAATTTCTGCAGGGTCCTTTCCAGTCAATTGGCGAAGTCTTAATTTACCTTTAAAAATCAGATCAGCAATTTTTTCGATATATGTCTTCATCTTCTTGCTTGGTCTATGTGGCAGAAATATCCATTCTAATATAATGCTTTCTCTTTGCATTAATATTCCTGTTGGAGATTGTCTAGAGGGTAAAATAACAAGTATGCAATCCAGGTCTGGATCCACACGATCCACATGTGCTTCTTGAAGTTTCTTTTCCACCAACTCTAATTCTTTCTCAGCCTCATCAGTTAATTCTCTTGGACTATTTAAATCCTTGTCACCATCCAAAGTCTTGAACAAATTAACTAGCTCATAGTTTTTTATACCAATCATGGGCCGTATATGAGCGATATCTCCTAGTAACTTTTGAAAATCGTTGAGTCTTCAATTTATCTCTATTTAATTTTACCTTTTGTGGCCTAATTTTTTGTAAACCTATTTTATATCCTAAATAATTGATAGAATCTCCCCTCTGTACTTTTTCTGGAGCAATTTGTAGTCCCCAATCAGGCAATATTTTCTTTAGTTCTTCAAACAATGTTTCTAATGTCTTTGGGTTTGGGTCTGCCAGCAAAATATCATCCATATAATGGTAAATGATAGATTGAGGAAAGCGCTTGCACAGTATTTCTAGTGGTTGTTGTACAAAATATTGGCATAAGGTGGGACTATTCAACATTCCTTGGGGAAGGACTCTCCATTGGTACCTCTTAGCTGGCCCTGAATTATTAAGAGTAGGCACTGTAAAAGCAAATTTCTCTTTGTCCTGTTCCTGTAAAGGTATGGTAAAAAAACAATCCTTCAAATCAATAACTGCAATAGGCCACCCTTTAGGTAGCAGAGAAGGCAGGGGAATACCAGATTGTAAGGGGCCCATAGGTTGAATCACCTTATTAATTGCTCTTAAATCCGTTACCATCCTCCATTTTCCAGATTTTTTCTTGACAACAAAAACAGGAGAATTCCATGGACTGGTTGATTCTTCGATATGCTGAGCCTGTAACTGCTCCTGTACCAACTGTTCCAAAGCCTGAAGTTTTTCTCTTGTCAAAGGCCATTGTTGAACCCAAATAGGCTTTTCTGTTAACCATTTCAAAGGCAATGCTGTGAGTGTCCTTTGAGGTTCTGTGGTTATTGGGCAATTCTTTTTTACAACCTGAATGGCTGGCGAATTTTTTCCGTAGTACCTTAGAGCGTCATTTCTGGAAACATAATTGAGTCTCCGGTTGATATCAGAACGAGGAGGGATATTAATCTGGGTATTCCATTGCATTGGAAGGTCGCGACCCCACAGATTCACTGCTATATCAGCCATATATGGCTTCAACCATCCTTTCTGACCTTCTGGTCCTATGCATTCAAGCCATCTCACACTCTGTTTTACTTGCGATATTGTTCCAATACCCAGAAACTGGATATCTACTGCCTGTAAAGGCCATCTGGGGTGCCATGATTGGGGGGTTATGATCGAAACATCAGCCCCCGTGTCGACTAAACCCTGGATATAAATATTATCTATCCGTATACCCAATTTTGGTCTTTGTTCATTTATTGAAGTCTGCCAGAATATTCGTTTTGTGATTCTTTTTGGAATTTCTGAGTTTTCTTTTGAATTTATATTATTATCTAATAGCATATGGTTTTCTAGATCAGGTTTTGGATGCTCTATTCGTCCTGAGAATGCTGATCTTCTCCTATGACCGGATATGATCTTACCATCCTTGAATTTGGAGTCTGATTTTTGGGGGCTTCCCGGGGGAAGCCCCGAAAGGCGTTTCCCGATGGTAGAGGGTTGCCTTCTTTATCCCTGGTAGATCTACATTCATTGGTCCAATGCCGTCCCTTGCCACACCTTCTGCATAATCCAGAAGGCAATGGCCTTCTGTTCGAATTAAACCTAAATCGGGTATTTTTTCCAAGAGTACCTTGTGCACAGTTCCGTCTTATATGGTCTTGTTTACCACAGTTGAAGCAAGTGATGTCTTGGTTCCTCACCCTAACATTAGCAACAGCTTGGCCTACCCAGTTCTCCTCGTTGCCATGGAGACATTCAGCATTTATTACATATTGAATCCATTCTTCTATCGGTGCAGCTCTGATCTTTAAAGGCATTAGTATTCTTCTACATTCTGTATTAGCATTATCAAAGGCCAGAGAAAGTATTAATTGCTTCCTAACTTCTGTATCTGATATTGCTCTATGAACAGCTGTGGTGAGCCTCTGTATAAAGTCGGTATAAGGCTCTTTTAAGCCTTGTTTGACCTTAGTATAATGCTCAATTTTTTGACCTGGGTCCAAAATCTTTTCCCAAGCATTCAGTGCAGCAGTACGGCATAGCAATAAAGTATGCTCATCGTAAGTAGATTGAGTCCTCACATCAGCAAACATGCCTTCACCAAGGATTTGGTCCTGAGAAGCAAAGAAACCCCTAATTTTTCCTTGTTGTTCCAAGGTCTTGGCCTCCTCTCTAAACCAGCCTCTCCACTGTAAATTCTGACTTTGGTCCAAGACAGCAGCTGTTAGCTGCATCCAATCAGTTGGTAGAATCCAGTTTTGTGCTGACCATGAATTTAGAAGCTGCTTCACATAAGTAGAGTGTATACCGTGCATTGATATTGCCTCTTTAAAATCCTTGATGTCTCTCATATGTACTGGCTCATAGCTATACTCTACATATTCTGAGGATCCATCAGGTGTTATCTTTGCCTGAATAGCAGCTGGGAACAATAGTGGTGTGGAAGGGGGTAGCCCTGTTATGTTTACCACTTTGGGTAGAGTACCTCCAGTACCATAATATCCCATTGGGGGTTGACCTGAACTGTTCTGAGCATAAGATGCATCACTACCCCTTTCCAGTATTGCAATGCGATCCTCCCATTCTTGAATTTTGGATATTACGGGTTCCCATTCCTGGATTTTGGATACTACAGGTTCCCATTCCTGGATTTTGGATACTACTGGTTTCCATTCTTGAAGTTTAGATACTATTGATTTTTCTAGAGCTTGAGTGTCCTGATGAAGCAGTCCTTCCAAAGACCTCACTGAGTCAGCAATTTTTCGATCCCCATCATTAACATAATTAATGATTTTCTTGTTCTCATCATTAATGTAGTCAACAAGTTTCTTGTTTTCATAATTTACATAGAGCCTATATTTCTCTTGTACAGTGTTATCCTTATCTACAGAGGAAGCCTTATCTGAAAGCTTGTTGTAACCAATTTCCAGAGTATCCATCCTTTTTGCCATTTTAGTGCTTGACAGTTCCATATCACATACCTTGGACAGTAACTGTCGATTTACATTTTGCACCTGTTTAACCTCATCTGCCACTGTAGAGTTCGATAGTTCCATAATACATAATCTGGACAATAATTGTTGGTTTCCATTTGACAACTCTGTCATCATCCTCTTATTTTGAAAAATAAAATAGAGAAATAACCCAAAAAATAATAGGACTGGGGTATTGAATCCTTCAAGATATTCATTTAAAAATTTATCAACCACCATGGCAAAATATGACCTAAACTCTTCAAAAGAATAATAGTCAGCCATTGTGTCAATTCAGATGTAATTACGCTGTTTAGTATACAGGTGTCACAGTTTCGTTCAATTTCCTACCCACTGTATGGTAGATGCAAAGACTCTCAGCAGCAGAAAGCTGTGGGCTGAAAACCGAGTGCTGCAGGGGGCTGAAAGCAGAGCCAAATGCTGTAGTAGGCCGGCGAGTTGAAAACCGGTCCTGCGCACTGATCTGAAGTCTAGCGTCTGCACACTGAGTTGATCTCGCGTCTTGCGCTGAAATCTTGCCCCCAGGCAATGAGCTGAAAACCCCCGCCTACACACTGGATCAGCTGGCTGGAAACCGTGCCCGGCTAGCAAGAGGGAGCTTTAAGCCCAAGTGAACAGTCTGTATGTCCCCTGGCTTCTTACAGTTTAGGGCACAGGGCCGAGGACGTTGGGCGCCAGATGTAGATGGAGTTTTACTTTCAAGGCGCCAGTCCAAAATTAATATTTATTAGAATATAAATTAACACTCACAATATTAGTAACAGCTTATGGTGGCACCTGAACAAGGACTGGTGGATCCAAGCGATGGACGAGCGATGAAAGCGCGATGGAAGCAAGATGAATTCCGATTCTGTCTGTCCAGCAGCCAGCAGCCAGGAACCAGGAAGAGAGCTCCTCGTGTCCCAGCAGCCACTTATCAATGGGCTTGGCCACACCCCCTCCAGGGTCCCG
This sequence comes from Phyllotis vaccarum, assembly GCA_033318265.1. Classification (NCBI taxonomy): domain Eukaryota; kingdom Metazoa; phylum Chordata; class Mammalia; order Rodentia; family Cricetidae; genus Phyllotis; species Phyllotis vaccarum. The sequence goes on along the minus strand of JARWLC010000015.1, from coordinate 94,998,831 downwards.
GAAGTGTCCTCTGACCTTATCACCTGACACCTTAATCCCGCCACACATAAGCATGATAAGGAAATCACTTTAGTGGTCTTTTGAATGCCGTATTAATCATTTGCTTAGCATATGGAAGCATGATACTGATAACTATTTCAATACATATAATGACTCAAACTGTTGACTGAAAGGGTTCCTGTTTATTTGATATAGTATGCAAAATGGAACAATCTCTGAAACTTTCTTTGTGAATACAGGAACACCATCTGAATTAAAAGACTCACCTATCCTTGAGTCTGTGTACATTTACATTATTACAGGAGGGGTTTTTTCATAGTTGTTAAAGCAAGTTGCGTTGATCGTTGCTGACAGGACAGGGTCCACATTTAGCACTATCTCACCACTTCCATAAGGCTTACTTTGTCACAGGTGCAGCTGGATTTAGCTATTTAACTGTGAGAAAACAGAATTGGGAGTTAAAAAGGCAGCAGAAGGAATGGAAGTGTTTGTGTTGATGCATTTGTCACTCAAACTGGAATCAGTCGATACCTTTGTGTTGAGGGCAATTGAACAGAAAATATCACCAGCTCTCAACATGGGAATTAAAGTCAAGGAAAGCAGGATAATTGGCATCATCAGGCAAAGCTCATTCCTTTCTCACACCTCATTTTCCATTTAAAATTAAATCTACTTTTGACCAGGTATCATCCTTGGAGATACAGGAAACTTCTGGTAGAGCAAACTGAAGAAAAATTAAATTGGCCAGTCAAATTTCTCTGAAAGTGGAAGAATTTAACATTTGCATATAAACTGTGTAGTTTGGCTGATACACTACAAAATGGATCATTTTCCATAGCATTTGTTATGTGTGTTTATAATACTAACTTTACATATAATGTATAAAATTTCTGTAACATCTGCTTCAAATCCATATAGACATAATATCCAAGTGAACATGTTTTGTTATAATTTGAATTGATTAATTATGATGAACCAGAGTTTATGTTTCATTTGTAACTTACCTAAGATAACCTATTTTAGCATTCATTGGTGTAGCCTATTATATCTGATGGCCATTCAAAGCTGAATACATATAAAATCAAAATTTTCATATAATGTATAGTTTTTGATCAACACCAACACTGTTGTGTTATCAGTCTGAGTTCTTTCATGAGGTTTTGAATATTGGAACTCACTCAAGCTATTTCCTCAATGAAACTTCTATTAGACATGTGAAAAAAATCATAGTTAATTACATACACATAATTAATTTACATGAAAATATTTTTTTATTTTTTATGAGAAAATTTCCACGATTAAACAGTTGTTAAAGAGACATCTACCATGTTTAGCACAATTTTAAGTATTTACACACAGAAGCCCATGGATTCTACACTGAGCATCAGAAACAATTTTGAAAGCAAACCTCCACTGAATGTTACTTGGAGGGTTGTTCCTCTCCATACTTCTTTTTATCCTAGTAGTATTCTGATCATTTAGACACTTGGATATCTAGATTCTACATAAGTAGAATCTTCACTTTGTTGTCTATACTTGGTATGTAGAGAGGTTCACCTACAATCACTATAAAATAGACACAATATAGGCCTATTTCCTAAACACAAAAAGCTTCTTTGGGAAAAGATCACCAGAGATAGCATTTGAGCGGGATCGTATTATATGTGACCATCTCTTCTAATACTCTTTCATTTCATCCTCAATATCAGAAGCTCCAGGGAAGAGATTAAGAAGAGGCAGAAAGAGAAAGCACCTCACTAAAAACAAAAGAAAATACTAATGATAGCTATTACAAGAAAGCCAGAAGAGACCAAAAAAAAAAAAAAAAAAGTCTTTGAAGATTGGAACCAGACAACGTTCTCCTTTACTAAATGAAAATACATTACATTTCTAATATTTACTTGTCAGTAAGCTCTCTAGTGTAGATTTTTTTTTTGACATGCTATTTCAGGTCTTTAAATAACCAACCCTAGAGTTAAATTCCTCATTGGAGGGCCAGAGATTTTCCAAGCTATAAACACAGGTTGATTTACATGCTCATACATCAACTCCTTAGGAGGAAGAATTTTGAAATAAATATACCTGAATGTACAGCATCTCTGGTTCTATTGACAGGATATGAATGATATAGCTGTATTTTCTGACTACCAACCACTATAGTAGCAACTGTACCTCATATAGACACTTGCAAAGTGAAAGAAACTTCCAGATGTTTCATAGTACTCAAGAGGATTATGTTTATATGCAAATGTGAAATCCATGGGAAAGCTGCCAGTAAAACTGGCAAATCAAGTATCCGAGGGGTGATAACAAGAACAGTGAGGGCAGAGGTGACTATGTCATTTGGTGATTCTTATCTTGACTCCAGTAGATATATGTGAGGACTTGAGTTCAGAGTCTCAGAATCCATGCACAGCTGACTAGATAGCATGTCTCTTTAATCCACCAAGAAGGAAAGGAGAGACAGAAGAATCCCCTGAATTTTGTGTACTAGTTGTGTGCTAGCCAGGCCTATGCAAGGTGGAAGAACAAGATGTCTTGTCTCAAATAAAGTGGATGTTTTGAAAATAAATATTTCCTTTTTTTTAATATTTGTGAGCCGTTCTACATAGCCTTCTTAGCCTATGAATAAAGAGCTATACTGAACCCTTGTCTAAAAACCCACTCTGGCCATAAGCTGCAGAGAGTGGTGTAGCAAGACAGAGTTGGTAACAGACTACTAAGTCAGGAATTCTCATTTTCCTCATCTTCCTATTTGGCATGACTTTGTTTATTGCTCCAAAGTCCACTTATCAATATTACCACAGCAATATCAGCAATAGTGGGGCACTGAGCGTGATAAAAACAAATTAGTCAGAATGCCGATGCAGTGAGTCTTTCAATTTCCTCTTTCCCATCCTCCTCCTTTTCTTCTTCTTCCTCTTCTGCTTTTCATTTCCTGGAAAGTAGATCCATCTTGTACTGATATTGGAGATGGAATTGGTCCATTTGAGTCCTCTGAACCCCTTGAGATGGTTTTGTGGAAGTAGAACATCCTTCAGTAAGATCATGAATCAATACATACTTTATTCTCCTGAATAACTCTCCCAGTTACAAAGGATAGGGATGATGGGTCATAGTCTCACTGTTAGTCTTAAAGAAATATTAAGAAGTGGAGGCTGAGCAGGAGGAAGTTCAGTATTCCGTCTGTACTCTTGGGTGTGGTTGAAGTTGTCATTAATCATGAATATATAATTAATTAATGACTTCATAAATATAAACTGGGTAAAATGAATATTTATGGACAAAGCACGGATATTCTAAAAGGAGGAACAATGCTTTGAAAATAAATGTTGAAAAATTAGTAGAGAAAAAATTATTTTGTATATAATCTGCTTAAATTTAACAAACTTCTGAAAGTAAAATTTTAGCCCAGATAAAAGCTATACTTTTTAACTTTTCCTAATAGATATCAACAGGTTAGGCCAAATTTTTTTCCATGTATTATGCAGAACAGTAAATGAATAAAAAAAAAAGGAAATTTTATATAGACAAATTCCAAGCTTATAATTCTTTTTATATTTTTAATTTTAAAATTATTATGTACTTGACATATAACAAACTATGTATCTTTCAAGACCATATATAACAGAGTTGTTTGTATGGAATTTTGCATTCATAATATAGTTTATAATGTATTATATTATGTATGCTATAATGAAACAATTTAAAAATTATGAACTACCACATCTGCTGTTCTCCAAAGATTTTTCATGTACCTTTCAGACAATTCGGCCTCCTCCCCTAAGGCACGTAAGTCCTAAATAACTTTACTATGTTTTTTTGCAATGTTGTAGAAGTGTACATTTTATATGTCCTTTTGTATGCTGTACAATTATTTTTGGAGGACATATTATATATAATACTTTATTCTTCTTTAATGTCAAAAAAATCCCAATAGTAGAAACATATCAGTTTGCTAATACAATAATTACTCTTTGTTTTAGTGTTGACATAAGGTTGATAAGTGATCCAGGAAGACCCCCAAACTCATCTGGGATTCTCTTACCGATGTGTGCAAAGGCTGAGACTGCTTATGTGAGCTAACACTTTAGTTTCCACTTGTTAGAAGATGAGTTCTGGTTTGTACAAATAATGGGGAGAAGAGTATGTGAGATTTCTAAAGCTCATGTGACTTCTGTGCTCCTTAGTAAGTTTGTAAGAGTGGGATATGTGTATCAGAATGTAAATAAATGCATGTTTAATACTTTTGGAAACAGCTAAAATGTTTTTCAAAAAAGTTGAACAATTTTACATTCTTAAGAGAAGCTCATGAGAAATCTGTTTGCTCTGCCTTGTTCTCACACCATGTCTGATGAAAATGTTAATTTCTTCTAAATTGCAAGGAGTATAATGATAATCTCATTATGGCAGGAATTGATATTTCCCTAATGACAACTGATATTGAGTATCCTTCCCTATGCTTATTTGTCATCAGTATATCATCATTAGTGAAGTGTTTGTTTATGGTTTTTCTATAGTTTATAAATGAGATGCTTATAGTCCTATTGAGTTCTCCAAAATCCTTATATATTCTCAGTCTCCCTCATCACATCTTGCCCACTTATTCAGTTAGGACAAAATTCTTTAGATTGGGTCTGTTTTTATTCTACTTATATTACTCTAAAACTGATCTGAAACGTCTCAACTGGTGGTAAAACAGAACCAAAGCTCTTCTTTTCAATAATTTTAAATTTTATACTTGTAGGAGAGAAAATTGAAATAGTTTTCTCAAGCTTAAACTTGGCTAAAAAAATTCTCTTGAGGATATTTTGGGTTTTATCCTAGAACAGTATTTGTCAAAGATGCAACACAGCACAACATTTTTTGATGAGACCAATTTTTTTCCTTCTCATTTTCCCCCCTTTCTTCTCAAATTTTATGTTCCTTAGGAAAGGATGAAGAGGTTGGGAACAAATCTTGATAGAAGGAGATGGTTGAGTGAGAAAAGCAAAGAGGGAGATAGAAAGAGATGGATATTTTGATAGAGGAAACCAATATGGTGTTGGAAAGAAACCAGGTGCTAGGAAAATGTCCAGAAACTCGCAGGATATCCCTGGCCAAGTCTCCAAAAAATGGTGGAGGGAGTGCCTTTAATCAAATGAGTAAACACCCTAAGTGTCATCACAGAACCTACACCCAACAGGGATGGAGATGGAGGTGGAGGTGGAGGTGGAGGTGGAGGTGGAGATCCATGGCTGAGCACTGGGCAGAGCTCCTGGTCCAGCTCGAGAGCAGGGGAGGAGAGTCTGTATGAGCAAGGGGATAGGGATTATGATGGAAATTCCCACAGTGATGGCTGACTGGAGCTCTGGGGAGCTCACTGAATCAAGAACAGCCACTGGGGAACTCTTTGGAAAAGGGACTAGGCCTCCAAAGTTAGGCAAATTTCGACTGGCATGGGCAGTATGTGGAGACACAAGGGATGAGATCAGACTGTGTTCCTGTTCATGGGCTAGTGTCTTGGCGCTTATACCCTGCAGAAGAACACCCATCCTAGCATTGACTTTGGGATGAGGGAATCAGATGTGCCTGGAGTGGTTGTGCTATGCTGGGCTAGCCCACCTTAGGAATTTTCGACCTTTTGTGGGAGTGGATGGGCGGTTGGGGAGGGACGAGGCTGAGGGCTGACTGGGAGGGATGCGGAGGGGGAAGAGACGAGGAGCAGGGGGATACCATGATGGAGATGACATTTTTAAAAATAATTAAAGATTAAAAAAATGCTTAGTCCTCCTGTAGTGGGGTCAACAAGGCTAAGTCTTTGCTTCTGTAACATCTTGAGACCCTTCCCCAAGGGAAAAAGAAGGACACTGAGTATAGAGGCAACTCCGATTTCTGACCCCAAATGAGGCCCTAAACAGGTATTTATTTTCTAAAATGTTTGTTTATGCTAACAGTTTTGAGTGCTGAAATTCCAAGATCAGGCTGTTTACTCTGTTTAGTCTTTTTAAGAGGCTTTCTTCTTGGTTGTATTACAACCAAGATGAAAGATTCCTGAAAAAAAGTTCAAGCATGGGGTATATGGGCTTTAGGGGTAGCCTGCTCTTAGAAAAAGTAGATAACTCTATATTACCACCTTAGTCCTTCCAATAGTGAAGCCATGTCACCTAAGATCCTCGTTTATGCTCTGCCTTTGGAAGTTAAGACCACTTCAAATGTGCCACACAAAAAAAACATAGTCTCCACTCCATGATTTTTTAGGGACAAAAATACAACAAAATATTCTGATAAAATGATGGGGATTTTCTTACATGTTTGCTGTTAATATTGTAGTGAAAGTCACTTTCGTGTTGATCTTTATTCCTGAGCTTTAACTTCAATCATTACTTTTATATTATCTTATTGGAATTTTATGGGCATTTAAATATCTTATGACTTCAAAATAACTGTGTGACAAAGGCTCATTTCTCTAGGGTGACATATCAACCTAGAAAGAATTTCAGAAACTCAGAGACAAAGTAAATATTTTGTTTTAGTAAGTTAATTATCTCTACTATATTACTATAGTGATTTAATCTGGATAAGATACTAATATTTAAATATAGGTTACCCCTTATACTCACTATTGATAACCTAGTGAATTTTCTAATTATACTGGCTGTGATTTTTGTTGTAGTGGGGTTTCTTGGTCCCAGACGCCCAGAGGCCCAGACCCTGCTGCGCCAGACCCCTTAGCCGCCCAACCAGTGCTGCTCAGGCCCTTAGAAATGACTCAGCCTCTTATATTAATTTTATATTAAATTTTTGGGAATTTGGGCATAGTTTTCCATTACTACTTCCTGCTGATAAAGAGGGTTGAAAATCTCATGCGTTCTTGAGACTGCATCATAGTCTGCATCCCTGAAGCTGATACGGATATCTCTTACCATCAGTGACTTTTTTCAGGGGGTCTTGGTTGATGAAATCATATTCACCTGGAAGCAATCCACAGGTTCTTATCTTATGTGGGAAGAAAAGCAGAACTCTTCCAAAGCAATAAAACCTTATACACAAATTTCAAAATCAAAATACTCTTAAAATATATATTCTTGTTTAACTTATCAGCCTTTGCATTTGCAATCCATTGTCTTTTTGCAGTTAGCTCATTAACCATTACAAAATTAAAAGAAAACACAATAATAACCAAAATCCAGATTTTGTGTCTATTCTCCATGTTTACATGGCTTATTATATCTTTATTACTCTATTTCTCCTTTTAAAGACTTTTTTTTACCTTCTTTCTTTTCTCCCTGAAGACTATGTACCTTTTACACACATTGTAACCCGTTCACAGGTTTTTTTTTTTAAATCTGAATCTGTTTTATTGTGAATCCTTAATCATTTTCTAACTATAAGAGCTTTTTCAAATACCCTCACTCTCTTGCCACATAGTTTTTGCAGATACAGCTGAATCAGTAAGTTCTCTTAAAGGGACCCCGTTTCTGTTCATGGCCAGCAAACAGAGCATACCCAAGAAAATGCTGCTCTTAAGAAACCAGCTTTGTTTCTTTTTTGTTCAAAATAAACAGAAATCTAAAATCAATCACATGCTATTGAGTCTTCTGTGAGATTTCAGGCACTGGCCTGATTGCAGCTTACACTGTCTGCCACCAGTCTGCCAGCGCCATTTTGAATGTGACCTGGATGCCACGCTTTCTTTGTACAATGACTCGCTTTAGATATAGAATTTGGAAGCTGCTTTTATTTAGTTTTTGCTAAAACACTTTTTAAACATTTTTAGGCATTAAGTGGATATTAGCCCCACACTGGGCACCATCTGTAGTAGTGAGGTTTCTTGGTCCTGGGCAACCAGAGGCCCAGACCCATAGACCTGCACACCAGACCCATTAGCTGCCCGCTGCTGCTGCTCAGGTCCCCAAAAATGACTCAGATGCTTAAATTAATTTTATGCTGTTTGGCCTATAGCTCAGACACTTTGCTAGCTTGCTCTTACATTTTAACTCATCCCATTTCCATTAATCTGTCTGCCATGTGGCCTGTGGCTCACCTGTGTTCATTACATGTTGCTCCTTGGGCGGCTTGCTCAATCTGCCTGACTCCATGCTGCTTCTCCTACCTATGCTCTGATTTCTCCTCCAACTTCTTCTATGGTGCCTGTCATGGCCCAAAACAGCTCCTTTATTTAAAGATTGAGATTCACAGCATACAGAAAGGCATTCTCACATCAGATTTTCACTTAACATTGAAGAAATTAGATGAGAATAAGTGATTTCCTACAATAATATTAGTGGTATTGTATGTAATTAAATTGAATCATTTGATATTTATAATTAAGCTAACTGGCTTTTTTTACAAGACATTTTCACACTGAAGAAGTTTGCTCTAGTTTCTGGTCTGGTGGTAATTTCTGTCTGGAAGTAAGTATGGTTCAGTTTGTTGAATTTTTCACAGCATCTAATGTGTTCATGGTATAGTTTTTAGTATATAAAACTTGATATTTCAATATTTTAATATGAATCAACTCTGTATTCTGGAGATAGGCTTCAAATTATGTGTTACTTTAATACGTTGTGTGTTTTTATTTGTAAGACTTTCTTTAAAAATTTTGCACCTCTAATTACCTGTATCCCTCAAATACATTACTCCGGAGTTTCATTAATTATGAATTATTATGACTTTGCCTGTTTTTGACAGTGTAAAAATCATGACCCCATAGGGTGTTCTTGGAAGTATAATTACTTATGACTTTGCCTGTTTTTGACAGTGCAAAAATCATGACCCCATAGGATGTTCTTAGAAGTTTAATTACTTCTTGGGATTTTTTGAAGATTTTTATTTGTTTGTTTGCTTTGGAGGGGCTTTTGCTTTTGGTTTTTTGGTTTTGTTTGTTGTTCTTTTACATTGTATGATTTTTCTTCCTAAGTATGTGTTTTAATTAAGAGAAAAACCTAATGGTACTTCAGCATATTTTATAGATTAATTATATTGGAAATTTAATGTCTTCAATAATATAGGGTTACTGGATTACTTGAGCTATGTGTTTCTTTCTCAGTGAGATTCAGTAGTTTATCTTTCAAGATGATGGTCCATTTCAGTTGAGTTTTGGATTTTTCTATCATTATTTTAAAACTGATATTATTACTTTTATTGTTCTATTATTAAATAAAGCTGAGGAGTCAGATACTGGGGAGAATCTAATAGATCCACAGAGTGACAAGAAAATGATCAGGAGACCCTGCCTATCCACCTTCTAGGAACAAAAAGGCCGTGAATTTTCTAAACGCCTTCCTAGTCCTTTCAGTGTCTCTCTATCCTAATCTGGGTCCACCAAAAACTCTATAATTAATTATAACCATCTGAATGGTTTGATGAATTAAGAGAAATTAAAATTCTAAATTTACTTGAACATAACAAGGTGACTTTAAAGATATACAGCAAAACCTATTAACAAGGGAAATAAATCCACAACTCTAGTAAAATGTTTTAATATTTAATGGAATAAGTAATCCAATATTAATACAAAATATAGTAACATTGACCAACTCTTTGTAGCACTTGGTATGATTATTTGCTGAATAAATCCCACACAACTGAATATATATATGGTGACTCTAAGTTGAACTTTGTTTTACTTTAATATGGTTGGCTATTATATGTACTTTTCTGAAGGTCCCCTGGGCTTCATTCCCTCAGCTGATCTCCATCCAGGCTCTGTTGCTGCTACTGGGGAAAAGAAGATCTTAACCTAAGCTTTAGTCAATATATTTATTGAGAAGGAAGGTTCCAGGAGAGTGTGGCTGCCTCAGCCCTGGGTGTGAGAAGACAGCGAGAAAGGGATATAAGCACAGGACTTATATAGGGCTTCTTGGGTGGTGAGCTTTCTAGGGAGTCTTCCAGCGTGGATATTGGTCAGATCTTTTCCCTTTCATTTTACTCTGATTTGGATTTCAGTTTCAAGGCCAAAATGTGTTTCTTTCATTAGCTCTTTTGGCCTTTGGGGCTCTAGCTTTAGGGCCAGGACACATTTCTTTCACTGGCTGCCATTCCACAACTGTGTTTCTATGGTGCTGGTTTCAGAGCCAGAGCACATTTCTTTTTGGTTCTGGGTTCAGGGATAAGTATTTCAGTGGTTCAGGTGTTAGATCCAGGGTGTGTTTTTTTCACTAGCTCTGGGGTCAGGGCTAGGATTGGTTTCTTTGACTGGCGTCTCAGAGCCAGGGTGTGTTTCTTTGGCTGGCCACTTTTACCGACAATGATTTCACTAAATAAAAGCAAATTGATATTTGTAGAATATGTAGTTGGTAGATAACAACTTTTCTGAATCTCTTTAGAATGGCCTCCAGAAAAATATGAAATGCGTAAAAGGGACAGAGGAGTAAACAACAAAGGTATATAAATACCTAGAGGGAGAGATTACTGATGATAACAAAGTCTTTTGTGACAGCCTCTATAAAGGGGCATAAAGAGTGAATAAATTTGAACCACATCAAAGCCACTTCTATTATAACTAGTTAAATATGAGCAATAAACTGTAACAAGAAGTTGGTCTTTAGTGAAAAATCCTGGGAAAGATGACAAAGACTGGATGTTCATCTAAATGAAGAAGGTGCCTGAAGTGTCTGAAGATGGATGTAGTGAGATTCAAGTGACAACTAATAAGGTCCAAAGACACTTATCCAGAGTCCCAGGCTCCTAAAAATAATAGCCAACCCCATTTATAAAAGACTACTAAAATCTTAAAAAGCCCCGTTTCTAGTTCCTGACTACTAATAAGACCAGTTCGACACCCATCGTCCATCACATAAATAATCCAATCTATCAAGCACCTTTATAAACTATTACCTATATCATGAGTGTTAGCTTATATTTTAATAAATATTAATCATAGATTAATATTTAAAAAATACTCCCTCCTTCAGATGAATATAATCCATTTTTTCTTTTAAAAAAATTATTAAAAATTTTTACATACCAACCACAATTCGCCTGCTTTCCCCTCCTCTCACTCAGCCCATGCTTCCTCCACCTCCATTCACTCCTTAAAGAGGACAAAGCTTCCCATGTGGAGTCAACAAAACCTGGCATATAAAGTTGAGGCTGGACCAAGGCCCTCCCCCCTTATAAAGGTTGAGCAAGGTATGCCTTTGTAGGGAATGATCTCTAAAAAGCCAGTTCATGCACTAGGGTTGCATCCTGGTCCCTCTGCTAGAAGCTCCACAAACTGCCGAAGCCACACAACTGTCATTCACATTCAGAAGACCTAGCTCCATCCCATATAGGTTCCCCAGCTGAACCTCACCTTTCTTAAAATAAGAACAGTATCAAGATTAAAATAAGAACAGTATCTAGACTTTTCCAGTCTCACTTCTGATTATAATCTCTCATATACTGCCAGAAATATCTTAATAAATATCACGGTGAACGTTCTTCAAACTGTTTAACTATACTCTTTCCTAAAGAAGAAATTATATACATGATGCTTCACAATCTTGACCTGTCCACATCCTCTCTCTTACCCGTCTCTTTGTCAGTCATTTGTCTGTGTGTTCTCAGAGACCTTCTTGACTCATATTTTGCCCTGCTCTTTATCACAGGCTTCTGTGTTCTCTGGCTTCCATGTTGATTTGGGAAAACACAAAGCTGGCTGATAACTAAAAGGCAGAAAGAAATAGTTCAGGATATTTCTCCCCTGAGTCCTGCTTTTAATGGCATCTCTTATATCCACTGGGTGAAATACTATGGTTCCAATATCTTTATAATGATAAAGGCCACAGAATTTCTCCAACCTTAAGTTTGAGAAAAGTTTCTAACTGTTTCTATTCTTTGAATAACTCATTGTCTCCTGCCTGGCTCCTCAACCGCACATATAAACAATTCTTTGTATTAAAGTCCTTTTTTGTGGATACCTAGAGTTATTTGTGTTTTTTGATTAGACTAATTTTCTCAGTGGAAAATTTTATTTATATAAAATCAGATTAAAATAATACTTTGAATAGTCCTCATCTGCTATCTTAGATTTGAGTGGAGGTAAATCTTACTGCATAAATCATGTAGAAGACAATTCAAGACAATCTTCCTATGGCCTGTCCATCATATTCGCATGTAGAACCTCTGGGATCTTCTATCCTTGTCCTTATGTCCTGCTCCCTGATAACTTTCTCAGTCTCCTCTTAGTTTAGCAAACAGTCTGAATCTGTCAGTCTGCCTCTTAAATTCTGCTGGCTTACTTGAGACTTCACTTCCATCACCTCCAAGACCCTGTCAGTCTCCCATCATAAGAGAATCAGATGCTCAAACTCTCAGCGTTCTGTGGCTTTTCCCCCTTGCAGCCCAATTGCTTTATCTCTACCCAGTAGTAGGGATGAGGTTGGGAGAGGCTGAGGGAGGCTCCACTGATTGACATGCTGGAGATATAGTTTGTGGCTAAAGAATGGAGATCATCTTGGCACCGCTATTATAATCTGGGAAGAGATCAGAGTATCTGTGGTACAGTTGGGGAGAAATATTAGATCATAGATTTATCTTGAAGATAGATTTATGGGGCTTTTTACAAGGGAATAAGATGAGATATATGAGAGTGAAAAGGATCAGCAGTGTCTCTGAGGTCAGCAAGCCGAACAACTACAAGAATAAAGTTGCCCTCTTCTGACATAGGAAATGACATTAAGACGTTTTAGAGAGATAAAAAAGCTCGACAGAACATTTTATATCTACAGCTTCTGTTAAGAGATCCTTGACAGGTGTGCCAAGTAACGGAACGGAGCATCTCTCTGAGTGTGAAGATGATGATAAAATATTTGGAAATGTCAGCCTTTAGACTACAAGTTTGGCATCCAAAGAGTTTTACAAAGGTTTGACAAGAAAGTGAGTGATCAATTTCACCAAACTGCCTGCTGAGAAAGGAAGACAAAACAAAGTCTGCATTTGGTTCATCTATACTGAGGTCATCTTCTGTCTTGACCATGGAAAACTGTAGGTGAAATGAGAATAAATGGTTAAATGGAATTAAGGTGTATTAGAAGGATATAGAGATACAATTTCTATCATTAATAGTGTATTTATGAGTTTAGTACATAAAGAACTACAAAAAATGTGAAAAGAGTGGTTATTCACAGAAAAAAATAGCAAAAGATACACAAATGGCTAGGAAATTTTAGTATTACTTATAATAACAAGGACATTAAAACTATTTGGTCATTAATCTGTGACCAAAATTCATAGAGTGATAGAATTATTGTACTTTGATAATTCTGTAAGCTGGAAAATTTTAAATAAACAAATACATATATGGTGCTTGAAGAAGCAGAAAATGGTAGAATTCCTAAGGAGAGAGATTATGGATTAAAGCAAGGTACTTGGCTAAATTAAGTGAGAAAGTTGCCTAAGATGGGTGCCTACTCCATTTATCTGTAAAAAGGACAGAAAAGTAGTCACAAATTACAAAGGGAGTTTGGTAGACAAAATGTGTTATCCAAGATAATGTGTTGAAAGCATAATGTCCAATGAGATGGCATTTGGAGATGGAGTATTTTGAAGAGAATTAGACCAGACCAGATCACAAAAGTACTCCTTCATGATACCAGCTAGTACCCTGGTAAACAGAGATTCCCATCTATCTCACTTTACAGGTGAAAGCAGAGCAGAATGATAACCTCTAAAGACCACAGAAAGAGACCTCAGCAGAACATAAACATACTGTGCTCTTGAGTGTGGTTTTCCCAACCTGCAAAACTGAGAAAAATCATTTTATCTAATTTGAGGCTCCTAGTCCATGGTATTATTAAAGGACACTAAGTATTAAATTTTCAGTAAAGACCAGAGATGCTTATGTGAACCTATGGAATTTAGTAGGCAAATTTATTATTTTAATAACATCTTCATGAGGTTTTTTTGTTTTAGAATTTATTAATTGTTCCTACCTCCAATTATGAAGTGAAACTTCTCTTTGTATTTTTTATTTATGAGTATGTGTGTATATACTCATATGTGTGCAGGTATTCAGTTAGGCCAAAGGAGGGTGTTGAGTCTTCCTGGATCTGGAGTTACAGGTAGTTGTCAGCTGCTTGGTATTGATGCTGGGGATGAACGCTTCAATTCCATAAAAGCAGTAGACTTTTTTTTTCCTTTTTAAAGATTAATTAATTACATTTCCCCAGCCTTATCACAGTCTCCCCTTCTTCATTCCTCTGCTTCTAATTCCTCATCCCAACCTCCCCTTTTCTTGAATATGTACTCCTCCTTTCTCAAAAAAGTGCAAGCCTCACATGAATATCAGGCTGCCTTCCTTATGAAGTTGCAATAAGACTAGGGACCTTCTCTTTTGTTGATGCTGGACGAGGCAACCCAGTAGGAGAAAAAAGTATGCCAAAAGTAGGAATTAGAGACAGCCCCCGATCCCTCTGTTAGGAGTTCTTCAAGACCAAGTTACACGATTGTAACACATGGGAGAGGGCCTAGATCATTCTCATGCAAGTTCTCAAATTGGTGGTTCATTGCCTAGCCTAATTATTATCAGAATGGGTTCAGGCAGCACTCAATGGAAACATATACAGAGATGCCCACAGGGAATCCTGTAGAAGAGGAAGAAGAAGGATTATGTGAGGCCGAGGGGCAAAGAAAACCCATAGAATCAACTGACCCGGGCTCACAGGAGCTTTAGTAAACACTTTTAACCACAGAAATATCTCTTCATTCTCCTGTTTAAGATTTTAGAGAACAATGAGTTCTGTGAGAATATTTTTACTGTAACAATTGTTCTAACAATGTAATCCCTTTAATAAGAATTATTCATCTTAAATTTATATACAAAATCCCTGGAATTTTTTAAAATATTAATAGGAGATTTCTTACCCTCCTTAACAAGTCAATTTTTAGGCAGACGGAGTACTCTATGATTACAAGATAAGAGTAACTTTAAAGACACAACTTCAATGTTCTAGTAACAGGCTTTAAATCTTACATTCATTAGCTTGTGTGCTGATTAACAAGAAGTAATGGCTAGCTTGGGGCTCCTTTTATCAAAGCACCCAAGTCAACAGATTGCCTTTATTTCAGGCTTCTTCATTAACTGCTTATTAAGAATGATACCCTGATTTAGGTCTACTTCTTTTCTAGGACAGAATTACCAAGTAAGGGGCTTATAAATTTAAGCTGATCTGATAAATCTCTCATCTTTTTTTTTTTATTGAATGTGTAAGCAAATACACCATTTTATAGTATGAAATTGTCAGAAAAATAGCTAGCTTTGTCACACTGTAATTAATTGCTTCCTTGTTACATTCACATGAACATACACATTCACACATATCATTACCCAATTAAAGTATGTGTTCTTCAATCACAAGAGGTCATACATGTGAACAAATTTCTAACATCTGAGCTGAGTCTGGGGGTTGAAAGCAGGTGAACACCCGAGACATCAGCGTGAATGTGAGCTTTGCAAGTGGCCCAACATTGATACTCTCTTAACTGAACTCCATGTCTGATATCCTATCTCTATTTAAACCATTTCTACACTGTATCCAGTAGACAAAGAGAGTCAGGCTCTTTTCTGCTTAATATTTAAATATCTTTAAATCAACTTCTCGTTTTCTATAACTCTCTACATTCTAGATTTATTCCAGAGCTGTTTGATTCTTGGAACCAATGGTTTCTCTTTAGCCTCTTTACAATGCATTGGGGAAAGCCTCTTACCATTCCTAAGATTTACAAAGCAAATAGAGGTATTGTTGGATATAATAATGCTTTCCATTGTGTTACAATTTATATAATTATTATGACATGCGCTTCTCTCTGTCCATATCCTCCACATCAATATTTTGACACAACTTAGACTATTTGATTTCCAGAATTATAAATCAAAACACTACCAAATAATTTATATTCCTTGTATATGAGAGATAGTACTAAATTGTGCTTGTAATTTATACAATATTTTCAACAGAGAAACAGATATATGCAATTAATGACTGCAGAAGAGTAGAGAATCAGTCACTTCCAGAGACAAGCTCACCAATGGGTTATTCAATCCCGAACAGTCAACCATAAACATATATACATACAAAGAACACCAAATGAACTCATCAGACTATATTTTTATACGTGTGTGTGTGTGTGTGTGAAGAGTATGTCTTATATTGTAGTAGATTTGAGATGGGATGAAGACTTGGAGAAACTTGAAAGAGGTGTAGGAGGGAAGAAAATACTGTAAATTTTTCCTGATGAAACTCTCAAAAAATAACATAAAAATAATTAAATGAAATAAAATCTAGTCTTATCATTTGATCCTGTTTCCTTCTTTTGTCTCTCTTTGTGCTTTTGACCTTCTCTTCCTGTTTCTTATAGATCCAAGCCATAAATTTCAAGTCATTTCTAATTTAAAAGACTAATCCCCCCTCTCTATTCACTTTTCTCTGCCCCTTTACACTGGACTCTGTTCCTTAATTCTAATAGGAATCCTGAGGCCAAATATTAAATAATAATATTATTTTTTTAAACTCACTTAGGGAAATCCTCCTTCCTGTTTTTGTTCCAAGTAAATATGCCGTCCTCCCAAAAGAAAGAAATAAAAGAGAGAGAGAGAGAGAGAGAGAGAGAGAGAGAGAGAGAGAGAGAGAGAGAGATCTTCATTTTGTCTTCTACTCAAGTCAACTTCTTGAATTTCATTGACTGTTACAGAATACCTCTCATTCTAGACTCTTTCAAGCTTATGACGTCTCCTTGGGGATCGTCCATGTCAGTTCTTTCTCTGTTCAGCTGGATGACTATTCCTCTAGCAGCATCCAGCTAAAACCTAATTTCCCATGATATTGAGATGAGAATCCAGGCTCTGTTTAGGCTATAGCAGAACCTTGTCTTGGAGTATCTTCAAAAAGTTAAAATACTGGAGAGTAATTCTCCAATCACTGTACTCTTTATTGAATAAGGTGAGACTGTACTAAATCCACATTTATAGGACAAACTTTTTATACATGGTTTTGATTAATACTGAAATGCATAAATAATGCATAAAGGAAGAGAGAAAAAGTGCATAACTTAATAAAATCGTAAGTTTGACACTATAAAAGCTTTCCAACGTTTTTGATCTAACTAGATCTTTTTATATAAACTTAGCATTTAATATATTTATAAATTGAAGGACAATTAAAATTTGAGGATGAAGTAATATTTATTTGATATGTACACATATTTACTTCTTTATAAACAAGATATTTTGCTTCAAGTAAAGTTATTTGGAGACATGGCTCTAATCAAATAAGTCATATTTTAATACAATATATTAAAAGACAATTTCACTCTTCTGTTTCTTCTCTATACTCAAGTACGGTAGAAACAGTGCAATTCTACAGCCAGTAATATTTGACTATCATCCAAACAGAGAGATCATTTAAGCTGTTGCTCAGACACCACAAAAAAGAAACCAACCAATATAGCAAATTGAATTGTGCTGTCTTTCTCAGTGGGACCAACTGGTATGTTGTATGCTGTGACTCACCACTCTGCTTGGCCTTTGGTGATGCTCTTTACTGCTTTGCCCCTTTCTTCTCCAGGAATATCACAATGAAGTCCAGTTCTCTTTTAAGAACAACACCTTCTGAACTGAACAGGGAAAAGTCATTTAATAATACACTTAATATTGTGTGCTTATCATTTGCATCCAACTATGCTAAATTCAAATAATTAGGAGTATATTGTGAGAACTGTATGTTGTGTATAAATGTGCCTAGACATTGAAAAACACCCAGCTACAATTACTGAGTACATATACATTTTCTTGATGAAAGAGAACTGTGGCATTAATTTGAGTATCTTATGTATATTCCAAAGTTCTAGTTCACAAACCCCATTACTCATATTTTGGTGTAATATATTAACATCTGTTGACTCAGGTACATTCTGTAATTTACTCCCGGAAGATTTTCATTAGGGATATATTTTCTTTTATGATAAGCAGTGTTAGGAAGTACATAGTTCTATGCCTAAAGGAAGATAAGATAATATAAAAATATTGAAATCACAGTGGAGTTAAGTACTACATTAAAAATTAAGCAATCAGGCAATGATATCTCAATTTTCATACTGTGGAGATAATGATTTAATCTGAAAAAGTAGATATTTGTAAGGAAACAAAACCACTTAAAATGCCAACAAAAACAGGACTGCATTTGTCTGACATCATTTTTAGTCTAACCTACAACCTTAAAGTTAAAGCCCACCAGGAAGACTTAAAAGTAAATTGGAAATACAGTTTTAAAACTTAGGTGATAAATTTTGAGGAGCTAAAAGACTCTGATGGCCCAGGGCTGCATCCTTAGTGATGGCAATGACAGGAAACACCATCTGCAGTCTAGACCATAGAGATATGAGATAAAGAAACCAGAAACATACGAAGAATTTAATAAAGGAATTGTTCACAAAGGTGCAGGGAAAATACAAGAAAAACATTCTTTCTCTGATAAACACACACACATTCCACACTGGGCCACCCTGAAATACGGTAGAGAGAATCCTTATTGGAATAAACTGGAATTAGAATTGTTTGTTGGTGGGAGAACCCTGAACAGAAACACAAGTTTGTAGTTGATGGCCATAGCGTACCTAAATATACCCCTAACCATGAAACACACAGTTTCTCTTCTCTCTCAACTCAGTTGAGTGTAATATGCAGGGAAACCTACCATACACAGGAACAAAAGGGAACAAGACACACTTCTTTTACTGACTCGGAGAAGGAACAGGCACAGAGGAAAAACTCTAAGTATCTCAGGAGTGTTAAAAATATGAACATTCATCAACAAGATGAAATGGAATGTATCTTGATAGAGCAAGTAATAAAAGCTAATTTGTAACTTCTATTGTGCTTAATAGCAAATCGTTTCCCACTGACTTTAAATAAGTAAATAGTATTAAACAGTATTTCAGTGTCTTAGACTCTGAAATAAGAATATTGTTACAAAATCATCTTTGCTGTTGTTCTCCAGAGACTTACCATGTGTGCATACATTCCTCAGATTACAATTGTATGAGTGGTTCTATCCAAAGGGGGTTAGTTGGGGACTACATCTGTTGATTTATATGACAGGAATTTATAATTTCACCACTTTATAAGTACTGTAGACCTTCAAACCTGTATCATTTGGAGAGTGCACTTTTGTTAAGAATATAAACTCTATGCTGTTAGTGTAGTCAATTACCATTCTATTCAATGTTACTTTGTATCACTGCCCCTATAGTGTATGTGTGAGCATCTACACATGTGTACATTTTTAATATGCAGGTACTTGTGTGCCCATGAGTGTGGAGGATGGAGGTCAGAGGACACTTTTTAATGTCATAACTCAAAACACACACACACACACACACACACACACACACACACACACACACACACACACACACGCTATACTAGGTATGCTCTTCTCATTGCATACCCAGAACTGCCTCAGATTCATGGAATCAGAAATGTTTCTTCAGGCAATGGATTTTGTTAAGTTAATACATAACACTGAATAGCAGAATTCATACTTTTAAATGGGGCTTCTTGCACAGACTGACATTATAATTTAAGCATGTTTTAAGCAATAAGATGATAATAATATGAAAACGTGTTGCAGCATGGCCCTGATATTTACACCCAACTCAAGCTCCTCCCCTATCTAAGGGCAAATCAAACACTTCTCTTTTCTGTGGCTACTGGACACATTTCTTTTCTGATCACGAGTGATTTCCTTTATGTCTGACAAACGTTTGCTCCTCTCTTAAGAATCTGACAGTTTTCCATGACCCGATGGACCTCATCAAGCTTATTGCTTTGCTTGAATCGAGACCAATACAGCAGCTGCTTTCAGTCTCAGCCTGTAATCAGAGCCCCTTTCTCATGCCATCTTTGTGGCTTCAGGACAGAGGTCTGTCCCCAGGACACACTGGAGCAGTCCTGTTCACTCTGAGGGCTTCAGCCTTTGACACCAGTGGACAGGGTAGATTTCAAGCAATTGAAGTTGCACTGCCGATCTCTGTTCTAAAATACACAGGTCAGTTTCGCTGGTTTCACCTCTGGAGCTCCGTGACAGTGAAGAGGCCCTGAAAGTTTTATTTAGAAATCCGGGTTGCAGTTCAAGAACCCGAAGGTTTAAAATCTTCCAGGTCTGTCACCTTTTTCCACCTCCAAAAACTCTGAATAATTTTTTGGACCTCCCATGGCCTAATTCTTTTCCTTTGCTGAGACAGTGGAAGGAATTGGCAGTTGCTTCAAAGTGGCAAAGCTAAGGAAGAAGGACTTTAAAGCCCCTTGTTTGCATATTCCTTGTGGGTACCTGGATTAGGGGGCATTTAGGATAAAGTTGGCAGCTTATACTTAAGGATTATTTCTATCTGAAAATTTAGGGTAAATTATCACAGAAGATCTCAAAACACAGAGATAAGTGCATTTTTCTTTCTTATCTGTAATCAATATATAATTATATATTATAATGCAATGATATGGATATGTGTGTGTGTGTGTGTGTGTGTGTGTGTGTGTGTGTGTGTGTGTGTGTATTTTCTTCTGCTCTTTTTTTTTCCTTCAAAAAGTGACAGATACCACCGATTTGGATCTGAATCTTATTTGCCAAGTGTGTTTATAGTATGTAGGGGAAGGAATGAGGGTGATGGTAAAGAAGCAGCAGTTAGGGGTACAACACACTGAATTTATGAGTCTAATATCCCATTGCAGAAAGGGTGAAAGGGAAATAAAGAATATGATTCCAAAATACCAAACTTGAATTGTTAGGTAATACTGACATTAAGAGTGGCCTAACTGACTGGATGAGGCCTTAGGGAGTAAAGCAGATGCAGAGCACAGTCACCTGACTTCAGTTCCTAGAATCTGCATGGTAGAATGACTAACTCTCTCCCTCTCCCCCCCTCTCTCTCACACAAACACACATAGGCACTTGCACACACGAGAGGGGGGCACTTCCACACACAGAATAAATAATAAATAAATCTATTTACAAAAACAATGGGCTATGGACATATAGAGAAGGTGCTGATGCTAGGCTGGAATATTAACAAAAAAAAAGTGAGTTCCATTTTACATTGGAAAAGAATGTGGTGTAATAAAAATAATGAGGCCCATAGGTCTCAGTGCATAAAATCCAAGCTGTAAGACACCAACACTGTATACTAGGCTGGAGGTTTTGTGGAAAGAGTAAGATGAAAATTTATGGACAGTATTTATCCTCAGTATTCACATACATAAATAAATATTTGTCCTTTCCTAGTAAATTAGAAAAATCCCTATTAAACAAAGCACTCCTAAAGAAGGCAAAAATTATCCTTATCTTCAGGTATAAAATTAACCCAGTAAGTTTTTTTTCTTTTGTTTAAGTGCGTCAGAGTGTGGATCTTTAGACTCTTATACTGCTTCAAAAAAAAAATGGAGTCTCTCCCATAAGTCTGCATGTAAACAATTCTAAGAGGGCTGTAGAGATACAGAAAATGGGAATGTCCATGCGCCAGAGGGGATCGATCTCCTGTTGAAAAACTTATTTATATGTTTATAAACATTGTTTTGTTTTTGGTTACTTAGAGCTTATATAACTGCATCATAGTTTTAGAAAAATATGATGGGCAAAATTACAAAATAAGGCTACATTTAAAGAAAGTCTATTTATGAAAACATTTATTTATTTTAGGTTTTGTTTTCTTAAATTACCATTACCCTACTGCCTTAAGACACTGCCAGCTTATTAACTCATGGTTTATAAATTAGGACTCTAGTATGTCTCAATTGACTGTCTGCTCATAGACCCCCAAGTTAATCTATTTGGAAATGGTCTCTTATCTTGAGTTCTTGCTTTCCAAACACATTCACATGACTGGCAGATTTTACCTTTGTGAGGTTACAGAATGCAGGCTCCTATTTCTACTGGATATTGGTCATCAGTCACTCCTTGCTCCTAGAGACCGTTGAAATGCTTTTATGTGTCATCCTCTCTCCCTCCTTGAGTCAGCAAGGGTACTTTAAGTCTTGCTTCTTTTCATCTTTTGCTTCCTTTTTCTATCCCCCAGCAGAAAAGTAGCTCTCTGTTCCTAAGGGTTTTTGTGGCTAAATCAGGCCTGTGAGAATAATCTCTGTGCATATTAAAGTCAGCTGATTTAGAATTTATGTTGTCATATAGTCTTTCAAGCAGCATTTAAAG
Organism: Phyllotis vaccarum; assembly: GCA_033318265.1. NCBI lineage: Eukaryota > Metazoa > Chordata > Mammalia > Rodentia > Cricetidae > Phyllotis > Phyllotis vaccarum. The sequence goes on along the minus strand of JARWLC010000015.1, from coordinate 94,976,671 downwards.
TTAAGTTTGATCTGGGAAACCAGAATATTGAAAAATCAATCTTTAGAATTCTATCAACCATTCTAGACATTTATTTTATTAATGTCATCGGTGTCATTCACGTTATTTATAGTGTTCATTACAAACAAGTATAAATTCCTCGTGGTGTTGTTTAGGTATATATTCCTGTAAAACTTTTAACTAAGCAACATAAAACATGCTAATCCTGCCTGATTTACACCGCTCACGGTTGTGTCTGGCATTCATAAATTCTACAGTTTTATCCCTAAAATCTTAGATCCCCAGTATATTAGTTTACTGCTGCACTCGATTAAGCTGTGACATATCTCACAAGGTCCCAGAATCCCATCTCCCTCTGGTGTCCATGCTAGTAAGAAGCAACAGCAAAAGACGAGAAGAGTCTGGCCATTCTTCTGTCAGATGCTCCATGACAACCTACCACCGGTGACCATTTTGGAGCCTCGGTTTCCTAGAAATACTGGCCGGAAATTGCTTTTGTGTGAGAGAGAGCTCATGGAAGAAAATTGGTTATAATTTCCCCTCTGTTGTCTCATTAGATTATGATAAGTAATAAAGATTAGCCATATATTAGTCTATACTGCCCTCCACTACTGTAAAATTCTAGAACACGTAGATTTGACTAGGAACTCTCAGGTTGGAATGTTTCAAACTGAGCATTCCTCAAGTGTTCAGTTCCTCCCTATACTGTTGTGGGACAAACTTTCTTCTCACTTTCAACCAAACGATGATTAAGCAAATAATATATTTTGTGTCCTAGGAAAATTTATTTTCCTATCTTTGGCCAATTACAATTTATATTTAGTCTTGTAGTACAAGTTTATGCGTCCTGCCCAGACAGCCCCACAACTATTCAGTCCCAAATAAACACACAGAGTCTTACATTAATTACATGCTGTTTGTCCTGTGGCTCAGGCATATTACTTGCTAACTCTCACTCTTAAACTAACCTATAATTAGCCAAGTGGCTTAGCACCTTTTCTCAGAGCAGAATTCTTGTCTTCTTTCCTCTATGTCTCCCTGACATCTCTGCTTCACTCTTCCTCTTCCCAGAGTTTTCTTAGTCTGGTCACCTCACCCATACTTCCTGTCTTACTTGTGACCAGTCAGCATTCTATTACATCAATAGAAGGGACAAATACTTACAACGTACAAGAGTATAACCCACGTAATTTCCTCCCTTTTCTTCCTTTTTAAACAAGAATCCCAAATCTAATTTCCTTTGTATAGTTTTGGCCTTATCATTATCTATAACAACTGTAAGCAAAATTGTAAACAAAGACAAACATAATCCATTCACATCAATAGTGAAAATTCAACAGACATTCCAGAGGACTCTATGGAGTACACTGAAGTGAGAACATTCCATTAAACCTAGCCTTATTTGGGTTAGAATTGAAAGTGTATAACATTTGTAAATATACCATAATGAGCAAGACAACTGTCTTTATTCCTCTAAGGGAACAGGCAGCTGTTGCTGGCATCCCCTTCATCAAACAGTTCAGGAGTGACTTCTTAGATGGGCGTCTGGTTCTGTATTATAAGAAACAGATGTTCTAAGGACAAGGTACTCTAGTAGTCTTCAAACATTGATGGTCTTCTTTCTTCAAAGACAATAGTGATAAATTCAGTTATTTTTTAACATTCTGATGAGTCTGTCCTTTTCCTGTAACCCTTATAAATTACAATAAGCATGCCTGGGCTATCAAAGATAATCTCATCTCAATTCTCAATTTATACACAAGTGTAATGTGTCCATTCCCCATGAAAGAAAACAGTGTACCTGCTGGAATTAGAACTGAGACGTCTCTCTGAGGTGATAATACTATTTAACACAGGGATGTAAGGCTGCTGTAAAAGACCAAGGAGCCTTCTTTTCACTCCCAGGGAAGTGTTGGAGATAGACGGCTTGTTAGCATGGGTATGTGATTAAGCATTAGAGGAAGAAAATAGGGGCAGATTCCATTGAGAGTTAGTTCTAATACATGACTCTCAAACTAAGTTTCTGGTAAAACTGTGATAACTCAAGGTGATTTGACCGAAGTAGAGAATTCAGTGGAAGCTCTTTTCCCTCTGAAGACATGGTATCTTAACCTCTCAAAATATTAGATGCAAAACGATATAAAAGCAGGAAGAACAGAAAAGGAAGGAGACGAATCCATTGCAATAATGAGAGATGCCATTTAAAGGAATGTAACATTGTCAGCCACTTGCCTCTGAAAAAGGTTGCTCACTGTTATTCCCTTTAGCTAGAAGGGGTTACTTCTCTCCAAGGGACTGGGCTATTTCTCTGAGAGACTGCAGGTCAGTGATGTACCCAAGGCATTGTCAGATACCAGAATGTTAAGTGGTCTCTTAAGTCCTTCTTACCTTGAATAAATCCTTATTGCTTAAATATTCTATCAAGGTGAAAAGGCAAGCAAACGATGGCAATAATCCAATTGATTGCGTCAGTATTTTTGGTCCTAGAAGCAGAACAAGAAAGTCAATTTTGAAAAGAGACCAGACTCACATAAGGGCAGGTTAAAGAAAGACCCAGATCCTGGGCACTTAAGGGATTATAGACCTTCGGTTATACAAAGATTAGAGAGACCAAGGAGAATGAAAAGAATCGTAAGTGAATAAACAGGAATGTTAAGTAGAAGGGACCATGAACACTGAAGCCGCACTATGTCACGGTACTAGTTTGGCTCAAGACAACTCTTATCTGCAATCTGAAAGCAGTGTGAAAGTGCCAGAGTGTAACTAATGATACCTTTTCCAGGGACCTTATATTGTTAGTATCCTCCTACAGTTGTGCAGGACTTGGATAATACTGGAGAAAATCCTGGTACTTATGTTAAAACTGTGTTCTAGGAGAACTGTCATCTGTTTAATATTGGTGATAGATTTTATCAGAGAAATGTAAGGAGAATGGAGAATCACATAAAACACAATAGTTTTATATACTATATAGATCACACCTGTAGCTATTGAGCAATTCTGCAAAGATTCAGCTCACTGTAACTTCTACGCGATAACCTTAGTGGAAACCTAACCCCTATTTGTTCACAAAAACAGAACAGTCAAATAGAATGTCAGTTTGGCAATATTTGAAAAGAGGACTGCATATTTGGATCTGTAAAATTTGCTCTTTCCACCGTTCTTTTCAAAAAAAAAAAATATGCTTTACCGTTTTCTTCCGAAGATTACCAGCTTTCCCTAGTGGCTCTTTGTTCTGCACACAAGTCATTAGTAGAGAACACAAGGTCAGGACACAAAACCCATTGTACCCTAGGCCATTAAGCCACTGTAAATAAAATTAAAATGTTGTTACCTTTAGGCAAGGCAAACATCCAGAAACATTTATAGGACCTAGGAAATTTCAGGCATTACTTTATAGAGCAAGGGTCACAGTAAAGGCTATAATGTAAAAAATAATCTTGAGAAACTTAGGGTGCCCTTTAAACCTCTATCAGCTACCTATGCTTAAAATATACAATAAACTCTGCTGCTCAGGCTGGCCTAGAATTTAAAGAGTTAAGACACATTTAGTGAGGATTGTCTAGTTAAGCGCTTTATAGACCATATATTTCAATTAATGTATATTGTGGTGAAATTTGAGGTAGATACTATTTTTCTTTTCCACTTGGAAAATAGGAAAACAAGATGTCTAGCAAGTGGCAGAGACCGAGTGAAATATGCTGTGAGGTTATGAAGTCCAAATTTCTATTTACTGTGCTGTTTTTTTGAAGTAATGCTGATATGAGAGAAATCTGAGTAGTTAGAAATTACCATTTAAAAGTAAGTCACCAACAAGATAAATTGTGCATATATATGGAATTGAATTTAGTCTCTGTTGTACCAATCAGAACATATTTTATCAATTTGCTGAACATCTAGATGACACCCCTCAAGAACACCTGCTGATTCAACTGAAATAATGCAAACATGATAGTTAACAGAAAGAATTGTGCTAAAAGTTAATGAATAACTGGAATACTTGCTGTGAATTTGATACAGCCCATTCTTTTTCCTAATTAAAGGTTCACAAAAGTGGCAGATAATTGCATATCTACAGCACTCTTGTAAGGCCTTATTAAAATCCATGTATCTGTATAAGATGCGTAATATGGATTGTGAAGTTATTTTAACATCATGTATATAAGCATCAAAACACGGTTTGTCTTTCTTTAATCCATTCTAGATCTCATCTAATTGTTGAGAGTAATGCCTTTGGCCAGCAGAGAGCAGCAATGATATACTATATAAGAGTCAGCTTACTGAAGCTGACCATCTTTTTTAAAAAATGACTGTTTTGTTGAGATCTTCACCATATCTTGTGTGACCTTAGTCAGTGAATTGTTCAAAGATCACTGAATGGGCTGATCTTAGTCAAGAAGATTGGTTTTACTAGCTGGGATCTATGTGTCATGCTATGCCCTTCCTGTATCCATGGGTCAAGCCTGTTCTCAGCTTTGCCTTCTGGGACTTCCAATAAAGACCAAAGCCTAGATTAAGAGATGCCAGTCCTTCCCAGGAGATCATCCTTGTTGCTTATTATTAAGGCAGAAGGTTGCAGTACTTCTTTGATTCTATATGATGCTCTGCATCGACTCACGTTTGACATTCTTATATAAAGTCTGAGACATCATTTAAAAGCACAGAAGAGATTGCAGTGATAGTTTAATGAATTGAGGGCACAGCTTTGGGGTCATGATGCATCTTAAAACACAAGATGGGAAGAAACGGAGATGGGTAATATGACAGACAATAAAATTAAAATATTCATATTTTATGCATAGAACAAAAGTTTCTTAAATCTTTTGGGTAATGGAGAGAGCAAAGTTAAAAGGTCATGATTGTAGAAACAGATGTGTGGGAACATCTTCAGTGACATTATGTAGGCTCCAGGCACCCTGCATGGACCTCTTACCCTGGATGGATGTTACCCTACATAAACACATTAACCTGAGGGAATATGCTACCCTGAATGAGGACAGACGTTAGGACAGTTGAAAGCTAAGATTAAAACAAGTTGGTGGAGGAAGGATTTTGTTGCTTACAATTGGGAAATAGAAATATAAATATTGACATGACTGAGAGAAACCTGAGATGGATAGGAACATCAGAAATCTCAGTCCACTCCATAAATCAAAAGGCCATGGCTGCTGAGGAGTGATGGGTCTGTATCAGCGTGTGTAGAAGGTATGTATGTCTGTGTTTCTTTGATGATTCGTGAGTAAACAATAGAAATTTCAACATGAGATGAGATCTTAAAAGGAAGGCCATGAGTTTCACTGAGAAAAAGTAATATGTAAGGAACTTAGATAGAATTCAAAAAGATTGCACTAAAATTGTCCTTATTACCTGAAACTTGACAGTATTCAGAAAATAGTAAGTAAGCAAGTAAAAGAGAGAGAGGGAGAGGGGTAATGATTGGTTTCTTAGTTTTGTTTCTGTTGCTGTGATAAAAAAATACATTGACCGAAAACAAACAAACAAACAAACAAACAAAAAAAAAAAAAAACAAAACTTAGAGGACTCATGGGTATTTTTAGCTTAAAATTCCTGGTTACAAGCAATCATAGCAAGGTATTCACGGTGGCACAAACTTGAAACAGTCACATCATATCCACAGAATTAGTGCATGCTTGCTTCTGTTCAACTCATTTTCCCTACACTCAGGACCTAACATGTTGTTCAAAAAGACATGTCTATATGAGCAAGGGGGTAGGTATTATGAAGAAAATTCCCCACAGTGATGGCTAACTGGAGCACTGGAGAGCTCACTGAATCAAGAATAGCCATCGGAGATCTGTCAGGAAAAGAAGCTATGCCCTGAAGGTAGGCAACTGTCAATTGGCATGGGCAGTATGTAGAGCTTCAAGGAATGGGATCAGATTATGTTCCTGTGCATGGGATGGCACCTTGGAGCCCATTCCCTGCAGAGGAACACATAACCCAGTCTTGACTTTGGGATAAGGGAATCAGACTTGCCTGGAGTAGATGTGCCATGCTGAGCTGTCCTACCCTGGGACTTCTTCCCTTTTGGGGGGAGGGGATGGATGGATGGGGAGAGGAGATACTGAAGACTCACTGGGAAGGATTGGGAGGAGGGAAGGGAGGGGAGCAGGGGAAAACATGGATAAAAAAGACTTTTTGTAAATAATAACAATAACAGTAATAATAATAATCATAAAATGAAAAAAGACATGTCTTCCTGAACCCAATTACCACAGTAGAGGCAATTCCCCACAGACTTGCCTACAAGCCAAGCTAACCAAGACAATCTCTCTTTGAGACTCTCCTAAGGTGATTCTAGCTTGCATTCAGCTGATGCTTAAAAACTGACCACAATTTGTATAAAACAGAATGAAAGAGGCTGATGTAGTCATGGAGATGAAGGTTCAGTCACCTAAACTTAGAATCTGGGCTCCTTTAGTAGAAAACTAGCAGATGTGGGATATGATGTTGGGTGTAGAAATAAAAGACTGGGAAATGAGATTCTCAATGAATATCCATAGGGATCCCAAGAAACAAGAATAAACAAATCTTGACACATAAAACAAGTCAATTTATGTTCATTGAAGCAGTATGTGATTACTGGTAAGTCTAGCATGTTTTACAAAACAAGCTGTAAACTGTGTATTTCATGTAATAAGTACCTTTTCATTACAGAAAAGAAAATCCTACATAGACTTATACCAGAGAAATATCTTTCATGTTTCTTTATCCTTATCTATTCATACCCAAGGAGAGAGTTTGTATCATGTGTAATAATTACAAGAGAAACAATTAATACATCTGTTTTCTGAAAAGACATTATTTATGACATCTGCAAGCCTTTTATTCTAATATTCTATCAGCCTGCATCCACCCCACAACTGCAAATCCAGAAAGAGGTTTCTGCCTCTGACGTTTCTGCAACAGGCACCTAAAACTTGAGTCCCAGTGTCAGATAAGCTGTCTGGAATGATAAAGGTAGATGAGTCCTTTTCTGGGGACAATGCCATTTGTCTTCTGAACCAAGATATCTTTGGGGGGAGGGAGACAAGACTTAGCCAGATCAAAAAGCAAATAACACCATTTAATGGAACCCATTTTTCCTATACATTAAAACTGCAAAAAGGCAAACTGTTTCTCCTAAGCCACAGCATATATATATCAAGTATAAGAAGACATAGACACAAGGAATGATTCTACTGATGTGTAGGATGGGAAGCAAGTTGCAAAAACAAATATGGAAGTACAATGCATCCAACAGAAGTGAGATAGATGCATAAGGTACATGAACAGAAACTGCTTGACTGTAATTGGTAAAGTTCCCCACGCCACTCTTTTTATGGTTTGGGCTAAACATGTGCTATGAAAGATTACAAAGCATGTATGACAAAACTATGCTTTTCAGATTTGTTAATTGTGTTTTCTCAAGTTTGAAAAGATCCAAAAAGAACACAAAGAACTCTCAACCCTCTCTCACATTATGTATTCTCTCTCCCTGTCTCTCTCTCCCTAAAACTTCCTATATATGTATCTATATATACATATATATGTATATATGCATGTATATGCATCTATATGCATTTACACATATATGTATGTATGTGTATACATACATACTCAAATATATAAATATGTATATATATATATATATATATATATATATATATAAAGAGAAATTGATAAAGCCAAGAAATGAGATAGAAAATACTTATACCTTAAGCAAATAGTAACTAATGTGTAGACTGGAAACACAATAAGGATTTTTAATACTACCTTATAACAGTAGATGATTTTGGTTCAGTTCTTGTTAATGTACCCTGTGTAATGTGGTAATGATTGGATTACTTTTGTGAATTATCTTTGACAAATCCATCTACACAATTGTATGTGTGAATGGGGTTATTGTTATTGTTGCTTCATAATTTTCTATGTCACAGTGCTGGTGAATACTTCACCCTGTCTCCTACTAATAGGTATTAATGATTGAATTGCTAAAAGCTTGCTTACTATGTACCCTTTAATCAATATGTATATATGTATTTTAATACATAACTGGAGACAAAATTACTAAGCCAAAAGTATATGTTGTTTTACATATTTTTGAAGTTAAAGCCAAATATAGTGAATATAACACCACAGTTACAAGATATATGAAAGTAACAAAACGAGGAGATATTTCTAGTGAAGTTAACTTTTATTTAATAACTTTTATCATCTTTGCAATACATTTGTATAACTCCTATGTAGACAATTTTAGGTTTTGCAGATATTAAAAAGCAAATTACTTCTATCCAGGACGTGACATTAAAGGAATTTATATTATAGAAGGATACAATTTTCTACAAGTTGGGGCAGAGCATGAAGAATTTTTGAGGAGGGAGCAGTAGCACGTGCCTGTAATTCTCAAGAACCTGAATCACTTATATCACTGAGAGTTCACAATCAACCCGGACTACACAATGAAATACTATCTCAAAATTGAAAATTAAAGTGAATGATTTTTTTAATAAAAAAAGAAGGAAAGGGTGAATTGACAAAGCATTACAGAAAAATATGATATGATTTTAACATTTTTATTGGTCTTCATGGCTCAGCCAAGGACCTGGGTTTAATCCCTGGACTCCACATGATAGAAGGTGAGAACTGACTCCCAAAATGTATCTTCTGACTTCCTCACTTGCACTGTTAGAACACATGCCTACACTCCCACACATTAGCATGCGAACAAATGTATAAATAATTGAACATAATTTTAAACGAAAAGAATGAAAGTAGCATTAACAAGTGTAAAATTCCATATAAATAATACTTTCGTGTTGTACTGTGATGTCTATAAATTCTAAGGGCAGTCAAAGGCAGGTAGGAAGTTTAGGTTGTGAAATGGTTCTGAGGCTATCATGCTAGGATTCTCAAACCAGACACTCATAAGAATCACTCGGGAACTTTAGAAGTATAATGTCCAAAGTGACTTCAGAAGAGCTCATAAACACTCTCCAAAGATGGAGCCTTGTTACCTGTGATTCTACAGTCTCCCCTAAGTTAGCAACCATTGACTTAGTGGATTTACAAACCATAAAACATAAAGAGTTGCTTATACATGGAACATAAAGAAATATATTGTGTTTGTTGCAACACACATTCAATAGACCTGTCATTCAATGTCTTCTTTGATCTGAAAACTTTCCCATGTGGAAATAAAAACAACAGTATGATTGTACATGATTCACCTAGTACAGCATTGACTTTGCAGTGTTTGTGGAGGTGTTTAAAATGCCATAAAGACAGAGATTTTTAAAGGATCATTTACACTAATGTTGGTTTTATTATTATTTTTTTAATCAACACTGGGTACATTATTTCAGTTTTGACACATTTATTCTAAGAACATTAAGTTTTATCAAACAGACATATTTTAAGTGGCAAACTAGAGAATGTGTTCCCAGAATTTGCATTTAAAGTTACCCAAAGTCTGCATCTATCTATACTGTGAAGAAAAAAAAAATCTCCAAAGCTGAGAATGTTTTTTTTATACACTTTCATGTCTACAGTCAAAAGTAGCAACTTCTTCACTCCAGCAATGGGTACTTTTGATGTAACAGCTACTGAGTGTGAATGTGTGTGTCTGTGTGTGTATGTGTGTGTGTACATATGTGTATGTGTGTGTATGTGTGTGTCTGTGTGTGTATGTGTGTGTATGTGTGTGTACATATGTGCATGTGTAAATGTGTGTGTCTGTGTGTGTGTACATATGTGTATGTGTGTGTGTATATGTGTGTATGTATGTGTGTGTACATATGTGTATGTGTGTATGTATGTGTATGTGTGTGTACATATGTGTATGTGTGTGTATGTGTGTGTCTGTGTGTGTATGTGTGTGTATGTGTGTGTATGTGTGTATGTGTGTGTATGTGTGTGTATGTGTGTGTGCAAAAGAAGCTAAGTGAAAATATATAAAATTCGTATGAATGACAGCATAGGTTTGTGGTCAGAGAGAACAGCATTTCTTCTTCTGAAACCTCAGTCTTCATAGTTCCCAGAAGAATGTGGCAAAAGCCACTGGCAACTGAACTGCATGTTTTTCATCTGTGAAATATCTACTAAGCACATATTCACACTATTCTAAGCACGCTATGAATGCCCTAACCTCTACACACTTACTTGATTTTCCCAATAGTCCTAAAGTTTAACCAATATTCATTCTTTGCTTTGTGTATATCTGGAAATTAAAGCTTAGGAAAGTAAGACGCTGACACCTAACCCTGATATCTTACTTGCCACAGAGAAGTCACTTTATCATAGAACATATCAACAATTACTTATTCTCTGTTTCTGGAAAGGTCATCTGGGTGTGAGAAGGAACCACACTTATCATGTTCCCTACAGACCTAAACACAAGCAAAAGCCAGACTGTCCTAGTGTGTGGCTATCCATGTGAGAATATTTTCCTCAAGGAGCATACAAGTGATTGTGTGTGTTCTGCTTATTTTTAAAAAGTGTCTTTTGAGTATCCACTATGAGTAAGTCCTTGTTCTATACATTGTGCTTATGGAAATATTGGTAATTGGAACTTCTTATTTTGAGTCCTGGCATCTCTAATTGATGTAAAACAATTCATGGAATAGCAACTTCATGTTAAATCCAAAAACTCCCTGGTTTTGGAGAAAGGAAAAAACACTATTACCTCATACTCTGGGCTTAGGAAGGTTGTCTATTTCTAAGAGCTGGTAATAGAAAACTCATGAGAGCATCTCTGATATAAGGCTCTTTCTTTTTTGAACTCCTTCCCTGAAAAACCTGTTTGTCCCTCCACTCATGTGCTTCTTGTTTCCTAGCTTCTCTTTCCAACTCTCTGTGACAAAGATGATTTATAAGCTCATATGATTCATGGTGATCCCCCAGTTTATTAGATCAAGTCCATGAAGGTCAATATTAAGCAGACAGGGAATAAGACTCTTCAAAATAAATATGGGGGACTACAGAAGGCAGATATGACAGGATCCAAAGGTCAGAGACTTCTATCTATGGTGACTCCAATATATACTTAGTGATTATGATTAAGACAGATGAGGAGTTTTTAATTGTGCAAAAACATTAACAAAAATATAATTGGTTAAAGAAATAATACAAACAGGGAGGAAATAACAGTGCAAACAAACTGAATAAAGCAAAGAGAATGTTTCTGATTTTGTCACTGAGGAACATGCTTTGCCATGTTCCATCTGCTGCTTTATTTGAAACTTCTGTTCATTAGTTTCAGTCATTCACCAAACACGGTTTGATCACCTACAAGATGATGTGTGTTGTTCTGAGATCTGAATACAGTGAACAGGAGGACAATTAGCAGCAGGAAACCAAGAAGCTTGCATACTCGTAGGCATCTGATTGGTTGCAGGAGGATACTGGGTCATTTAGGATACAGTGTAGATGATAAACACATGCAGCATTAATTAGTATATTAATTTCATAGGGGAATTAGAAGCATAGTTCATATGGCAAAGGTCAAATATAACTATGTCCATATATCTGGGGTGTTATACAAACAGACTCAGAGACAAAATATAGGAGACAAGTGGTTCCTTTATGTACTCCATGAGACAGAAAAGTGGAAGAACAAATTAAAGCACGAAGACATGCTTCCATGGTGAGTGGATTCAGAGGCAGTTATGCTATGAAGTAACTGTTGGCCTGGGTTCTTAAGACAGGATGAGGACATAGCCCATGTCTATAAATATCAAAGAGAAAGAAGACTATTAAATGGTGTCTGCTTAAGTTTAGTCAGTGAAAAATAAAATTTGCCATAAAAAAATCTGACTAGGATTTTTTGTACAAGGAATAACAGATCATTTCTTAAAGGTGATAACATGATAGACCTACTGCAAGACAGAAGAAGTGCCGTTCTTACCTGAACAATAGAAGACTTTTAGATGGAGGTGAAGATTAATACTTGATATTCACATTTTAATATAGTCTTCCTTCTGTCTGGATGATTAGCTTTGACTATAAAGAATTCTATTTTTTAAAATATCCTTTTTTCATTCAAAATGATCAGGACTTCTTTGCCACTTACTTTTTGTCTTTAGAAACCACTTATTTCTCTGAACGTTGGTTTTCTCAAATAAAATGGGGAGAATTCCAGAAATGCCTTCCCCCTCTTGAATAAATTGAAAGCATCATAAAGTCAGTGATTGTTTTCTGTTAACCTGTCTTCACTTTATAAAAAGTTAGTCCTTTATAAATATTTGCTGACCAAGTGTTTAGCTTCGTTTTCTCTAAGAGCTTTGTGATTTGCTCTCAGACATGTGACAGCTTAGATCAGAGTTCTGCCTCTGAGCCATGTTGCTGTTAGACAACTTATTTTGTCTCTTAGAACCAGTTTTCCTGCACACCCAATAGAGATTATCCAGGTAATAGTTCTCACTATAAAATCTTACCATGGTTTCCTAAATGACCTACTCCATGGGAAATAAAAATCGTCTAGTCTCCCAAGCACTAAGCTGATTTATTATCTTCATACATTTTGATCCTCTAACACCAGTGAGAACTTTCTCCATGGTCACAATTGTCTCTAGAAAGTCATCTATCTGCACTTTATGGATGTCTCAAGACTGATATTCATTAATATAATATAAGAAACATTGTTTAGCTTATCAATTAGTCTTTGAAGTATGTTTGTTTTGGGCAAAGGATCATGGGCAACTGAAATTAAATCTAGAGTGGAAAGTTTACATGCTCCTCTGCTGAATTTAGAAGTCTTCATAATGAAGGGGAATTGGGAGCCCCATAGTTGTTTTGTTACATATAGCTTCTCATCGCTGAAATGGAATTGGTCACATTATGGCTTCAACCACATAGTCAGTCCTGGGAGGGTGATCCCCTAGCTTTGAAGAAAGCAAATTATTATTATTATTATTATTATTATTATTATTATTATTATTATTATTATTATTATTATTAAACATGATATAAGTATCATGTTTGTGTGAAATTTCCCTTTAGAATACACATGTTAAGAATTATAATGAGCTAGGATGTAGTGGTGCACACTTCTAAATCCTAGCACTTGAGAGGCAGATGCAAAAGGATCTCCCAACTTGGTCTTGACAGTGAGTTTTAGAACATTCAGGGCTACACAGTGAAAGTTGTCTCCAAAAAAGGAAAGAAAGAAAGAAAAATATAAGAAAATAGGAAGGAAAAGAAAGAGGGAAGGAGGGATGAAAGAAGGAAGGAAGGATGAAAAGAAGGAAGGATGAAAGGAAGGAAGAAAGAGAGAGAGAAAGAAAGAGAGAAAGAAAGAAAGAAGGAAAGAAAGAAAGAAAGAAAAAAGAGAGAAGACATTCCACACTTAACTCTTGGATTACAGTGTCTATGAAGAGGCTCAGAAAAATGTGTCAATGTGTCTCCAGTTCTAAACTCAACTCTTAGAATCACCATTTATTCTATCCCACTCTTCTATCCAGCACAGTGAAGTGGGGCTTTGTTGCTTCATTAGAGCAAATAACGGGGCAAGGTGATAGTCAGATCTCCTATGCCCACCACTCTTGGTGGAGTTTATGATGTTTTCTAAGCAGCCTAAATATTTCTGACCCTATGCTTACATCTAATCACTTTATCTAAGTCTTTGGCCTCCTTCTCTGTCTTTTGGCATTTTCAGGATAAAGTGGAATGTGGTTGAGATCATATGGATGAGCTCATCCTCATGAGAGAGCAAAAATAAGTAAATAATACCTCCTGTTCTCAGTATATTTGGGGCCAAGGTTTGCTGTTAGTATTAAATCAGCTCATTGTCAAGGTGACATCTCGTAAGATCTTGAATATCATTTTGTTAAGAGGCAATTGTTTACTAAACACGGGATATCACAAAGTGCCCTGCAATGGTTACATTTATTTTTTCTGTGATGAAAACCCTTGACTGGGCAATACAAATAAAAGAGGCTTTATTTAGGCTTACAGTTGTATAGGCAGAGTTCATAAGCTGAGAGAAGTATTGCAGTGGAACCCGAGAGCCAGGAGCTGGGAGATCACTTCTCAAACCACACAAAGAAGCAAAGTTGGAAACAGAAGTGGGGCAAACTCCTCTAAACTCTACAACTGACCCAAGGACACACAACCTCCAGAAAGGCTGAACTCTCTAAAGGCGCCTGGGAACAGAGCTACCAAAGTCTAGAATCAGGAGACGAATGTCCACAACGTGTTCTCTAAGAACCTAAGTAAGGGATGGAAATACTGGAGGGCCTAGGAAACTTTCTGATCCTGCCTTGTCGGGAATAGACTCAGAAAATTGGAGATGCAGGAAAAGAAACGGAGGGCACTAGAAGGGAAGAGAAAGACCAAATCCAACTCATTACAACACAAAATTAGAGAGGTCAGACTGCATAGCACGCCATACCTAGCAAGATTCTGAACACCTTGTCGTTCAAGCCACTATTTCAGTATGTAGAAAGCAAAGAATAAGAAAGAGGGTATAACTCCTAAAGATAGCAGTGTAGAAGTCAGTGCTCCCAGCTGTGTGCTTTTCTTACTATGGTATTGATTTTGCAAGCTCACCTTCTGTACTCTGCCATCCTTTCTGGGGTACCAAGGGTAAAAACTGTTTTCACAATAAATCTAAGTCCTTATTTGCATTCTGTTTTATTATTCCTCAACATGCACATATTGAAGTTTTTCCAGAGGTTTATAGGATATGAAAATTAAATAAAGCAGCAGATATGAAACTATAGCTATTCTATTAAACTAGACAGAAAGGAGATTTTTCACAATCCCCAAACAGTGACAATCTCATTCTATTTTTATTTTAGAAAATATAGTTTTTTTATAATTATATAAAATGTTATTGTATTAGTCAGCTTGGGTGCTATAAGAACAAATCAATGCTTTTAAGAATAACTAAAACAAAATGTATATATCTTAGTGCTAGACACAGAGAGCCTGAGATCAGTATGCTGAATTATTAGGTTCTGTAAGGCCCACCTTTCTGAGGGTTTCCTCACTGTTTGCTGAAATGAACTTCTCTTAGTTAGGAATATTGAGAAAGATCCAAAGAAGCAAGATAGCATCCAGATGTGAATTTTATGGCCTAGGTTACCTCACTCAAATTGATTATGGACAGTTCCATCCATTTATCTGCCACTTCCATACTTCCATGTTTTCTTTCAGCTGAGTAATATTCTGTTATATAAATATACCAGACAATGGACCTCTAGGAGGTTTCCATTTCCTGACTACTGTGGATATGGGAATATTGCCAGGAATGATGTATCTAGGTAATATAATAATTCTATATCTGACTTTTGAGGAACTTCCATTTTAATTTCCATAGTGACTGTATCATTTTTTACTCCAAACAATAGTGAATAAGTGTTTTCCTTTTCTCACATCCAAGCCATAGTTGACAATGTTATCCCAGGCACAGCAAACTATCAAATAAAAAGCACTATGTCAGGAACCCTTTTTGTGGTCCTTGTTATGGCATTTCAAGCATACTTTAACAAGAACTACTCTTTTTTATAAGCATGTAAGTCTCTAGTAAACAGGTATTGACACCCAAGGCTCCTGGGAACAGAGCAGCCAAAGTCTAGAATCAGGAGACGAATACTCCCAATGTGTTCTGTAAGAACCTCAGGTAAGAGATAGAAATACCAGGAGCCTAGAATAGTTTCTGTTCCTGCCTCCCCAGAGCTCCAACCCCGTATCTTCCTGGTCTCTCCCTTGAGCCTGTGACTTTTCTCCTCTGTGCTTCTGAACTGCAAAGCATTTCTGGCACACAGAGTCACAATACTTAATTAGAAACACACACAACTCTAACACCTTTTACTAATTACTTTGCCCTGACTTTAATTTCATTTGCTTCTCACTTTCTAACTTCTAACTAAACCTGCTAATTACTTGGTGCTAATTCTGCTGCAGTATTCTACAAAGGAAGAAAGGCATTACAAAAACCAGTATGGAAGACAAAGGGTGACCATGTATTTAATAAAGAACCCAATGTCCATGCCAAAGAAGAGTCAGAAGGGGAAAAAGGAGAGTTAATCCTTTTTTTATTAAGTACTCTTTTCAATGTTTGTTCCCTTTCAACAATCAGATGCTTATTTAATAATTGTAAGCCGTGAACATAGTGTCAGCATGCAGGAAGTAGAGAATGACTGACTAGTTTGCTTTGGTACTACCAGAAGATGTTACAACACTGTCTCCTTCCCCAGTGAGTGGAATCAAACAACATAGGAAAATGGTGAGTAGATTAATTTCTATAATCCAATTTTGAGATGGTTAAGATTCAGGTTCTCCCTCAAACTGTGCTCTGGAATGGATGAGTTGAATCTGTTTCCTTTGTTGACCTGTCTGCGTTCATTGCAGGTGGCATTCCGCTTTGTGTCCTTGTGTTTATTTTCTCTTTGCTAACATCTTAAGGATGAGTGGAGGGTCTAGCTTACATGTGTCCCATGAGTTGGAAACAGGGGTTAACATCCGGGGCACTGACACCTACACCTATACTAGAAGTGTGACTGCTACAGAGCAGTGCTAGTAATAATAATTGGGTTTTGATATTTAGTTTTGCTCTAATTGTGGCTGCAACATTAGAACTCTAACACATGTCCTAGATATCCCTTGTTTATTCAGCCTTGGCTGTGTGAGGAACAGGTGGATGCTAGTGAGTCTGTTGTTTTTAAGTTACTGTGACCTGGGTAAATCACACAGAGTGATGGACTCAGGGATGTTGATCTATGTCCCCAGTTTCAAAGTTGATGACTCTGTAAGAACTTCACTTCGTGGTATCATCATGCCAGTTATGTGATTAACACATAATTATTCAATGTTTGATAAATCCTTAAGAGTTTTGCCTATAATTTTATGCGGTGTGTATACATGTATATGCATGGTTGTGTATTTATGAATGTTAGAGTCAACTTTAGGTATCGTCCATGAAGAAAGCCACTACCCTGCTTTGTGTGCAACACAGTCTTTCACTAGGAACCTGATGTCTCCAATAAGCTAGTCTTGGAAGACAGACAATAATAAGGATCTGCCCGTCTCTATGTCCTCAAACCTTGAATAGGAGACAAGTACTACCATGCCAGGCATTTTAAACTAAAGTATGCCCTCATGCTTGTGTGGTTAACAGTGCCAGTTCTGAGTCACATTTCCAATCTTCTGTACATTTTTTTAGTGCTTAGAATATTTTATTCATAACTTCAATTAGAATAAAATAGAAAATGGCAAAAAAGTAAAAAAAATACTCAGAGAGCTAATTGCTCCGAGAACTGTGTCCCACTCATAATTCAGGAGGAACAAGTAGGGAAAGCAGATTAGGTTAACAGGCTATGATAACCTGAGCACATAATACAAGGAAATGGATCAGAAAAGACCATTTGAACAAATCATGTCAGCGTGAATTCCTCTATAGTTTCCCAAGCACATGCTCTGTCCATATAGCTTATTGAAACAGGCTTTGCTGGTCACATAGAGAATCAATCTGCTGATTTTCTCTTGAAAATAACATTATTCTCTTTGACATGTGTTCTTATCAAGATAAATCAATCTTGACAAAATTGATTTTAGAATCCCCTGAGTAGCCAATTAAATATTATCACATTTATATTTAGTAGAACTTTCCTCAACATAATTCTGAATAATACAAATGAGAATGTAATGTCTTCTGTGTTTTAGATTTTCTATTTACTCACTTATTACATAATGATTAGTAGATTAGTCCATAGAGCAGTGTTTCTAAGGTCCTGGTATAATCACTTATGGAGACAGCTTTAAAAATAATCCTGTACACAACATATCTTAGTTCAACACATCAGAAACTTTGGTAGGAGAATCCAAAAATTTTAAATCTTCAAATGGGGACCAGTTTCTATAAAAAGTTAACATTTCTTCTTTAAACAAATTTTCCTTTTGAAAATTGTGCCTATCTCTTATATCTATGAGTTCAGCTTCAAATGTCTATTAGAGTATCATCTACTTCAGTGACTTTGAATGAAGTTAATGTAGGTAAACCATGAAATGATATTATTTCTGAAGTGTAGTAAAACATGTTAGCTTTATTAATATTTAAGCTAATTATAGTATTATTTGTATTATCATTAAAACACATGGTAGTGCTCAAATATTAAAACATAAAGAAATTAATTACTTTTGTTGGGAAGTGTTTGTGTTTTATATAGCTATACAAGCAAAATAATTACTCTAACAAAGAGAAGAATATCAAAGGGTATTAGATGCTGATGTTTGTTTTGTTTGGAAATAGTGCACTATCTATCGTTAATATCTCTAGGGCCACAAAATAGTATTAACTGAGAGTAGTATTCAACAATAAATTCCTGAAGTTATAGTAGGCACAATCTTGGGGATGATAATCAAAATATAGCATGCAAATGGTAATAACTTGCAAAAGATGATTTATAACAGGGGCCACAAATTAAGGAAAAGATGTCCCGAAGAAAGAGCCATAGCCTTTGATACCTGTATCAGAATCTGGAAAATAGGATGGTATCATCGAGTCAAAGGACAAGTCAAGGGTGGTGGCATGAGAAATGGTTTGTAGAGACCTTATTCAGAAATCTTTAAAATCTCACTTGTTTTATGCAGGCAGATAGACATATATAAGTCACCAGTAAGTGGGATTCTGAGTAGTCCATCTCTGCTATCATAGAGGAACAGGCAGAAGAAGAGAACGAGGAGGAGGAGGAGGAGGAGGA
Source organism: Phyllotis vaccarum (assembly GCA_033318265.1). Lineage (NCBI taxonomy): Eukaryota > Metazoa > Chordata > Mammalia > Rodentia > Cricetidae > Phyllotis > Phyllotis vaccarum. The sequence goes on along the minus strand of JARWLC010000015.1, from coordinate 94,957,970 downwards.
GGAGGAGGAGGAGGAGGAGGAGGAGGAGGAGGAGGAGGAGGAGGAGGAGATTAGTCTGCTAGTATCTGGACAGAATCTTTGGAGGATCTAGGACTTTAATAATTGAATAGATAGTCTTTAAGACATTTAGTTACATAGGTATCCTTTTAAGTTTATTTTATTTTAAATTATATTTCACTTTACATACTAAGGACTTATGCCTCTCTGTTAAGCATGATTATTGGATGGCATGCATCTCTTTCAGGTTCTAGTATAGCATATTCTACTCAAAGGGAATATAAAATTGATTGTAAAATAGTTTCTTCACTTACTAGCAGCCGCTCAAAATAGCACCAGCAAATTTCTTTACTTTTTGGTCTCCTATTTGTTCCCAAATGCTAAAAATCCAATTTTCCATTATTGATCTGTTTTTCAGTGGAGTGCAGAAATCTTTTGGATTAGGTGTTTAGGCTTTACTTGGTTTCATTTTATGATTAAATTCCCCCTAAAGCTGAATTGACCAGCATTTTAATAAATATTGTTAGGCTATGTATTTATATTTTCCCCCTTTTTACTACTTTAAGGTTGCTTCAACATATGAAATATCTAGAAAATTCATGTAAATTTTGTGTTATATATTTAATTATTTTAATTTACTGCACAAAATGTTCTAATCTGGAGGTATTTTTGAGTATGACTTTTTTTTTTTTTTTTTGCCCAAGGGGAGACAAATTACAAAATTATAGTCCCTGACCTTACCAGGTAATAGTTTAGGTAAACTTTGAAATCTACCAGAAACAAACTACTATCTGTATGAACAAAATATGAGAAATTCACTCTGATTGCAATCATATTAAATGCATACTGGATTTTATAGAAATGTTATCTTGAAGATCATACACCAAGTGATTGGGGTAATGCGAAGTCAAAACAGGAAGCGCAATTTCGAGAATTGCACTGTGACCCAAGAGAGATGAAAGAAAAGTATGGAGAGGAAGTGGTCTTCACTGTGGGGGGGACCCACGTGGGTAACTGGTGCCAATTTAGATTAAGCCGGTGGGAGACAAAACAGTGAACTGAGCATCAAGACCCCCCTCATAATGTTAAAAGACAGAGTGCTGAAAACAGCATATAAAAAAAATTTGAATTGATTCATGTTCCTTGCAAGCTGTGTAACTTTGGAAAACCTCCTTAAACTTCCGGTACTGAATTTTCTGCATATGTCGGTGGCGATGTCTAATAGCTTTGTTTCATGGGACTGTAAAGAGGATCTGATTAAGTGATAGAGTGAAATATTTGATGTTTATATCTGGGCACATAGTAAGCACTCAAGGTATGAAGGCTTCTGTCGGGTGAGTTTTAGATTTCAGAGATGAAGATGGATGGTTGCACACAAGGAAGATGGCATCTGGAGAAGGAAACTGACTAGAGGTGTGTCCAGACCAAACCATTTTATGAGACTTCCACTTCAAAATAACCTGTGTGACCAGCCAAAAAAACAGTAGAAGGAAAGAGGAAAAAAGACCCCCCATTTCTAGACTTATGTTAAAAATGCCTAATTGATAGGCTTAGGAAAAAAAAATTAATTATGACATGTTAGCATTTGGTTATATGTCCTTTTTTCTTGTTCAGGACCAGAAACAGAATGAAGGTTCTGTTTGTTTTTGTTTCTTCTTACCTAAAATCTTAACCCTTAATTCTGGTGGTGTTTATTTCACTACTGAGCAGGGAGTGTAGGTGGGGGATTCCTCATCTTTTAGACATGCTTGAATTCACTCTTGGAATAGTTCCTCATGCCAGCATGTGGGCTGAGCTGGGTAGTGGCTTTCAGTGTTTCAAGAAAAGTCCAGAAAAGAGTCTTCCCACACACTCAAGCACAGTGCAACCTTAGGATGCCTTTCCTCGATCAAGCCCCAGAGACTGGCTGTAGTATTTCTCCCCATCTCTCCCGTAGAACACAGTGTTACCTTTCTTTGTAGAAAGCCACACCCCTTCTCCTTTATAGTTCATTTAACCTTTGCAAGCAAAAGAGAAGGCGTGCTGTAAAGAGGAGAGGGGAATCATTTCGTTAGTTGAAGAAGACAAGAAAATGATTTACCTGTTGTTTGCCTCAGCTGAATTACAGCCCTATCTATACCTGTGTGAAATCCAATTTGATGATATTTTCTTTGTTACTGTTGCTAAAAAATAACTCTCATTTCTTGGGAGTCCTGCCTGGAATTGGTCTGGGCTGCTGCTTTCTACACAGCTATTATTCCAGCACGAGCATCAAGTCTGTTTTCTTCTCTCCATTTGCAGCTCTTCTCTGTGTTGTCAGACATGTCCAAGAAATTTGGACACGTTGAAACAGAAGGCATCAAATGTGTCACAGATTTGTTCTGTATGTATGAGACACGGCTAGTATGTAAAATACTATCAAGTGTAGGGAATATTGCCCTTGGGCTATGCTATTTTGAAACCAAGTTAAAAAGCACTCATATCAGAAACAGTAGCAAACTGGCTATGTTAATGTCACCGAGATGAAAAGTAACAAAAGACAGTTTGGAAGGGTGTTCAACTTTAAGGTCTTCCTAATTACTGCCTTCTACCCAACTCAGTCTACCCTTTCCAACCCCAATTAAAGATATATACTTTCTTAAACTATGTAACACCTTCATAGACCTTATAATTGTGTCTTAAAATTCCATTGGGTTGTGTAGATGAATCAAATGAAAATAGACAGACATTGGGCAGGTGTTAGATCTGTTTCTACTGTTATTTTCATGTAATTAAATAAGACTTTGATTTTGATCTCTCATCCCAATAAATGTGAAACGATCGACACTATTGACTTAAATGCTCACCTGGTGAGAGAGTGTGGGTTGGATTGGCATGTTATTGACCATATTTAGTACAGATAGAGGCGTTATCATCAATCATCTACACAATTCCTTTCATTTATTTCTCATTTTTATCCGTTATACTTCATCAGGTATACAGTTTTGTAAGCCACCTCTAACTCTACCTTACCACTGCATACAAAGAAAGCATTGTACTATTCCAGAACTCAGGACAGGTTAGAGTAAGCCCATTTCTAAAGTCCTTTATTAATTATGCAGTTTCTGTATTCCTCAGGGTGCTACCACACTTAGCCTGAGTATTTGAGATTATTCTGAAGCAATGCAACTCCAGTTTCAGCCAGTGGGTACTTTTTGGGGTTGGTAATATTGAGATAAAGCTCAAAGGATTGTCTTAGTTCCTGGATTTTGCTCAGAGACAAAGCAAATTCTGCCTTTAGCTGGTGCCCTAAATCCGTTGTTTATCTTGCTACCAATCCCCATGTCCTCCAAATCCAAACATGGAGAGTGACAGCCTGTCTGAGCTTGGAGTATGTACAAGATATACAAGTAATATTTTTCATCCACTTTAAAGCAAAGGTGCCTTGAAACACTAAGTGAAAGAAAAGATCAATTATTTTATTCTCTCTCTCTCTCTCTCTCTCTCTCTCTCTCTCTCTCTCTCTCTCTCTCTCGTTCTCTCTTAGCTGGCTGCTATTGAGAGCAGAGAACCATTTAGTGGAGGCTGGGCATGAAGATTACAATTAATTAACAGTTCAAAATATTGTTCTTTTAGGCTGTTTTATAAAGTATTGGTATGTAAGAATTGTTATGTTGATTTGGAAACATTTGAACGCCAAATCCTAAAATACAAAGAAAAAAGAACAAACAAAAAACCACTAAGGATTCTATTTTAACTTTTACAATTAATCCACAAGGCGTACTGTTATTTATCCCAATTATTACATAGCAAAAAACTAGAAGTCATTAATTGTGTATTACAGACATAGCCAATCTTCTTTTGTATTCTAAGCTTATTTGCTTATTCATATTGAGTGAAGAAATTACTAATACACAGTATAATTGGAAATGATTTTATTGTCAAACTAGAAAATATTTTTTTCATTTTTTCTTTGATTGAAAATAGATACTTTTCTTGTACAATATATCCTAATTACAGCTTTCTAAAAGAAAGAAATAAATTCCAAGAGCAGACACAAGAGTCAGAGACCCACTTGTTCTCAGGGTCAGGAGCCCCATAAAATATTACATATTATATATTATGTGCAATTTGTTTAATAAGATGGAGGAAGACAGATACAAAGCACAATTATGATGTGAAAAATATGCTCATGTACGAAGGTTGTGGGACTTATTACAAAGATACAAATCTACAATGCAAAAAAAGTTTGATCTTTATTGAAAGAAGGCAAAGAATTTTCTTTATAGTAGAAGCTACTGTTGAACGTTCTTGAATATGGAGATCCACTGAATATCCAGGGGATTTAGTAGAGTCAACTAACAATATTAATAGAAACGCTTTCTACATGGAACCTCTTATTAAAAATAATATGATGTTGTTGATTTTAAGACATTTTCATTTTATTTTAAAATAAATTTTGGAATCTATAACCCATCAACAGAGATGATACATAACATCATGAAATGTGGTTGCTAAGAGGTTATTATGAATTATTTAGAAAAACTTAAAAATTTTCCTCTCCCCATAGAAAGGTATTCTTCATTTACATGCTTTAGAATTGAAAGAAAACAGAGTAGATGTGCCTCGGTAATAGAGAGCCCTAGCCCCAGAAATAAAATAAACAAATATAATAATTAAAGAAGATCCTGGTGAATCTTGTTTCTTTCTAACATTTCTGAAACTTAAGTAATCTTAAAAGATAAAAACATTTCTCTGGAATATAGAGTTTGAATCTTATTTAAATGATATTTAATATAAATAGAGATACAATGCTAAATTACTTGGGTTACATATCCTAAATTATCCCAAAGCCAATACCTTGTTCACGTCTTTTCTAATAGGGATTCTATAACAGATAACTGTATAGTCTGTGGTTTACAAACTGAATGTGAAAGCAGGATGATCTAGGTCAGTGTTCAGTGCCTGGTGTTGAGCTGCTCCTGATATATAAGTTGCCATAAGTTTGTATCTTCAGAGAGGAGAACAGTTGGGACTTGCTGTGTGTGGTCTCTGTTGTTAGGGTACTAACCTTATTCATAAGAACTCTGCTCCTCTGATCCAATCACCTCCTGAAGGCACAACAACATCACAATAGGGTTATACTTGAATGTCCAAGGTTGCAAAGAAACATAAACATTAAGTCTATGATTAAAAATTAAATATAAACAAAATTACAAATCCACAGAAATGGTAGAAATAAAGTCAAAAAGACACAAAAGTAAATACTATAGAGTAAGACAGATAAAAGTCTAACGGTGACATGATCTCATTCACTTTACTCATTGTTCTATTATTATTTTATGTGAGGGTCTAACAAGGCCATCACTGCAACTGTGAACCGTAGCATCTCTTGGACTTCTTCACTGTGGGAGCAATGAGGTTTATATATCTAGGCCTTGCTTCCATGGCCCCAAGGGCATATAACCTTATCAAGATAAATCATGGTGATTAAAGTTAGTGTTTCCTGAAGTAAACATCGGCACAACTTAGATTTTTACTGTATTTATTTGTTGGTTTTACGGAAATGAGAACCTTTCCAAAATAAAATTCACAATAAAAGTGTAAAATTAATATTCTGGTTAGTTTTTATTATCAAGCTGACATAAAGTACAGTCACTTTGGAAGAGGGAACCTCCGTTAAAGAATTGCCTCCATCAGATGGACCTGTGCTTGTCTGTGAGAGACTGTTTTGATTGAAGTTTGATGTGGAAGAGCCCAGCACACTGTTTGTGGAGCCTTCCCTGTATAGGTGGACTGGATTATATAAGAAAGTAATTTGGGCAAGTGAGAATGAGTAACCCAGTGACCAGCATTCCTCCATAGTTCCTGCTTCATGTTCCTTTCCTTCCTCAAAGTTAGACTCTAGTCTATGAGATGGCATAAAACTTTATCCCCAAATTACTGATGAGCATGATGTTTATCACAGCAACAGAAGCAAACTAGAAAAAAAATCATATTCTTGACTATCTAATTTCAATGAAATTATCTTGGAAATGGAGCTAAGACAACATATATCAAGATATCAAAGGCTAAAAATGTTTGACTCTGACTAAATAGCTAAAATAATAAAAATTACACTGACAAAACATAATTAGGCTTCAGAACGTTTGATATCATTTTCTAAATGACTCATTTGTGTGTTTTAAATAACCATGTAGAGGATCTATACCATCTGCACTCACTTATTTTGAAGATTTAATTGTTGGTTGGGGGTGTAGTTTAGAGGTAGAGCATAAAAATAACTCCAGATTTGATTGCCAGAACTGCCAAGCAAACAATCCACAGAAACAATAAAGTTTGACTTTGCTCTAAAAACCCTAGCTGTGCTGAGATTTTGAGGCGTGCCTGAATAAGTCTTCTAAGAATTCATTAGATCATTTTTAAAAAGATATAATAACAATTAAAAGAAATTTCAACAATCATCTTATTTGTTACTTCTTGGAACATAAATATACTTACATTTATATTTAAATGTGAAGAAACGGAACTTCTATGAAACTTTGTAATTCAGCCAAGACCATAAAACTAGTAAATGGAAATGCTGTTATTTAAATTGAAGTTCTCTTGGCTCCAAATCATAGTTTTGTCCCGTATAATACATCAGTCTTTGTTTGATAGTATTTTAATAGCTCTACCAATAAAACTCATACTGAACTGTCTATAGCAAGTATATGTTAGTTAATATTGAAAAACATAAAACACTTACTAAGGGAATACAAATACACTAATTTTTAACCTATTGATTCTTGAGTCACCCTGTAAATGTTCATTTATGAATATCTCAAGGGGGTAATAGTGTAGGTTGGGGATGAAGTGAGTTTAAAAAAAAATTTTAAAAAATTAAAAAAAAAAAAAAGCTTGTATCTCAGAGTGGAATTTTGTAGAGTGGAAAATGATTGGGAAATCATAGATGTTCATTAGGAGTCACCAACGGCACCATGATTTATAAGCTTTATTTGTTGTCAGAGGAAGTACACGGTGCATGAAGGTCTTTATGGAATTTTATTTAAATGTACTATCACTGCTAAGACAGAATTACTTACTGGGAATGTTCTGTATGTCAGTTTTTTTTAAAAAAAAAATCAATGAATTCTTGGCTTGTTCCTCAGTTTCTCATGACGAATCATATACAAAAAAAAAACCCATAAATTTAATTTCTGATCTGAATACCACGGACTGAGATTAAGCACCACACCAAAGGGACAAGGCCTACCTACGTATATTGATATTTCACAGTCCTTCTCAAGAACTGCGTTTATTCAACAATTTTCTCTAATAGCCTATGAAAAATATTTAATATTTGACTGGCTGTTGTAAGAGTTATATTAATTTCACTTTCAGCAGTATTCATGCATATTTCTTCAGCCCAATGAGAAATATAAAGTAGTGACGTACCTCTAGAAATGTGTTTGGGACACTTTTCAAATGTGAGACAAGTTGCCAACTGCTACTCAGTCTATATGATCTGAGTTGTAGTCTTGATCACACTTTGTATGGCTATGAAGAGACACCATGAGCGAGACAACTCTTATAAAAGAAAGCAATTAATTGGAATCATGTTTACAGTGGCAGAGGCTTAGTCCATTATCATCAAGGCAGAGAGCCTGGTAGCAGCAGGCATAATGCCTGGGAAGTAGCTGAGAGCTGAATCTTGATCCTCAAGCAGAGAGGGGAGAGGCAGAGGGAGACTGTGCTTGGTATGGGCTTTTGAACTGTTAAAACCCACCCCCATGACACACTACTTTCAACAGGCTACACCTGGTCCAACAAGTCCATACATACATTGGTGAGCTTAAGAGGGGCATTCTTAGTCAAGTCACCGAAATGATCCTTTTTCACAGTTTTCTTTAAATACCTTTTCCATTTTTTGCCCAAGACACTATAAAAATTTTGTGTCATTCTGAGTGGGTCATTGTGTCCATGTTTGTGGTCAGGGTGCCCTAGGCTTCTTAATGTATGTCCTCCCTTTGTGTCCCCCATTTCTTCCTCTCCTTTCTATCCATTCTTGTTTATCAAACTTCACAGGAAGGTGTAAACCAGTCACTTAGAGAATGGCTTAAAGTCAGACTAGAACCTTTTGAGACTACCATGTTCTACACAGTGTCTTCTGGAAGATTGAGAAGTTTGGGGAAGTTGGCAGTTTGTTCACAGATTTTTCATGTATTATTTCCCTTTTTTTTTAAATTTAAACTTTTTAAACATACCTACCATATCCCCTCCCTCCAATCTTCCCAGTGATCTACCAGCTTCCCCCCACCCCAACCCCCATCCATTCTTCAGAGAGGTTAAGGACTTTCCAGGATGATCAATGCGGTCTGACATATTTAGTTGAGGTCCCTCCACACAGTATCCAGGCTGAGCAAGGTGTTCCTTTGTAGGTAATGAGCTCCAAGCATCCAGTTCATGTTCATATGATTCTTTTTAACACCGAGCTATAACTTCTATCTCATAAAATTAACATTTTTACCTTTTGTTGCTGTTTTCTCTTCATGTATATGTACGCGCCTTGGTGCCTGAGGCAATTTTTTTTCCAACTGCTTGCTCCCAAATAACCACTCAAAATAATAATATTAATTATAAATGCTCATCCAATAGCTCAGGCTTGTTAACAGGGAACTATTATATATATTTACATCAACCCTTATTTCTTATCTGTGCTTTGCCATGTGGCTTGGTACCTTGATATAGCATGTCCATCTTGCTTTTTCCTGCTTCTTCTCATAATTTTCCAAACTCCACCCTTCTCCACAGAAGACTCAGTTTGGCATTTCCACCTACCCTTACCTAGCTATTGACCAGTCAGCTTCTATATTAACAACTGAGAGTATTACATATTCACAGTGTACAAAAGGATTATTTTACAGCAGACAGCAGTCTGGGTCAAAGGCAGTTTTTTTTCTATTTATGTGAGTTTTAGGAATCAAACTCAGGTTTCTGGCAAGCACTTCACATGAAATGTTATCTTGCTAGCTCCAAATGTGCATGTTTGAAATGCTTAATTTAGCCAGATAATAACTCATATTAATTATAGAATATGTGTATCATCTCCAAAAGATGTCCTCGGTGCATTTGTCATTTCTACCTCTGTGGTGTCTCTATTCAGAGGAAACTAGTGTCTTTCCTTGTGAAATACTTTTTATAAGTTGGATTATACAAGATACATTCTTCTATGTCTGGTTCCTTTGAGCATGAAGAATTTTTTTTTAATTTTAAAGAATTTTATATATGTAGACAATGAAGTTTGAGCAGATATAACACCTCGTTTGTCCCTCAATTTTTCCTGTACTCTCCAAATATGTCTCCTTTCTGAACTTAATTTCTCCTTCTTCTTCTTCTTCTTCTTCTTCTTCATCATCATCATCATCATCTTTTTCTTCTTCTTCTAAGCTACTATGTTCAATTAAGTCTCAGAGTTCAAATGAAGGCAAATAGAATGTAAGTGAAATGAAGGCAAATAGAATGTAAGTGACAAAGGATGGGGAAGATTTCTTTAGGACAAGACATGGCTATTGTACTTATGAACTCACAAGATCTGTGATTATCTACACAAGACATAGCCATCAAAATCCCTGCACAGAGAGTGTATGTGATAACTAGGCCTGACCTCTTACTAGGAAAAATTGTCAATGGTTAGCTGCTAGAGGAGTAAGAGTCATTTCTTTTTGAGGATGTAACCATTAACAGAAGTCTCATGTTCCAATGAAAAAAGCATACGGCTTTTGAGGTACGTTCCTGTTGTGGTATGGGTGAGTACTTTGCTCATGCAAGAAATGTGTGTGTGTGTGTGTGTGTGTGTGTGTGTGTGTGTGTGTGTGTGTGTGTGTGTGTCTGTCTGTCTGTCTGTCTGTCTGTCTGTCTGTCTCTGTGTGTGTGTACATGAAAGCATGTGACTGGCGCTTAGTGTTGATTATGAGCCCTTTACCTTGCTAAAAATATACTCTGCCATGGAGGATCACTCCTGAGTCATTTGTTTATTGTTGACTAGCTTCAAGTCAATGATGTGTTGTCAGTTCAGCCATTGGTTGGATTTAAGCTATTTCCATCTTTTTATCATTTTTAATAAAACTACTGGAGCATTTGTGTATATCATTAGTGTGGAAATTTGTTTGAATTATATTGGACAATATTTTGGAATAGTATAGTTGAAAAATACATCTTAACTGTTTGGTTTCTTTTTTGATAGTATTAATTTGTTTGTTTCACGTTTGAGCATTTGGTGGCTCCTGGTTGAGTGAGAGGCTTCATGAGAGATGTGGAGGATGTGGAGACATAGTTTTATTCAGAGACTGTCATTTATTGCTTATTATACTATGTGCTACAAATCTTTTTTTCCCATTTTAATCACATAAAATAAAACTTGGAGAGGTTATATTACACAATGCACAACTTAAGTTCATGGTCAATAGACATAACTTTATGTGACATAAGAACATATTGATGGAAATACAAACATACTTACACATGCATATCATTAGTTTAGTTATTTTTTTTTTAGATGTGAAATATGAGGAACTTCATTTTTAACATCCAGAAAAACAAATCACAAATTTCTCAGCCTTAATAATTTACGACTTACTGGGTTGGAAAATGAACATCATTTTTGCTTCTCAAGTGAGAGAATAAAGAAAATGAATAGTTATGTAGAATATGCATTCAAAAAAAGCTATCTGTGCATTGCAAAAATTAAAGTGTATCTGGAAATAAAATGTAACCAGCACATTGTGAAACATAGTTTTAAGTTAAATAAGATTCATTATGTTTTAGCAACATACTGAATTTTAGAGTGGCCTTTATTTTTCTTTTTAGCAAAGACAGACCTGCAGCTCATTAATCTCTGAGCATGTGGAAAGGGGTTGGTTGAAGCCAAATACCAATTAATGACAGGTTGTCTCCAGAGATTGCCTGGTCTTCATCATTCTTCTGTCATAAATCCCCTTGGGCATTGTTGTGTGTGGTAAATTCATGTTCTCCATAAAGACTGTGGATTTTTATTTTAGTTAAATACAATGATATTTGAGCAATACATTCAAATGTCTAACTGCATGCAACAAGATCCTGTGATACATACATTATGTATTAGGAGTTGTCCAATTTCCCTTCTGTTGGTTTCTTAGGGATTTTTGCTTCTCTATGTGTGTTAAATTTTCTTGGGCATTGAGGCAGCAATGCATTAGAGCTAAACAGCTGTGAATATATAAAGAGCCATTCCAAAATAACACCTGCAACATCAGGGTTCTGAGAGCTCCCTTGAGGGAGAAACTTATTTGTTTCATATAAAAAATAATATAAAAAATAGAGTCAGTTATATTAGAGGGTTACCAAAATTACAAATATACCAATATATATTATATAGTTGTTGTCCATGAGAGAAAAATACAAAATATTAATAATATATCAAGTTAAATGTTAATATCACTTTGATTCATACGTCTGTATTCCTGATAAAATTTACATGCTGTAAAGAAGTTATAATATTTCTGTACTCAAATCTGCTTATACTTTTGTTCTGTGTTCTTCTTTGAGGAAAAGCAGGATTTTTACTTTAAAGCACACATATGTATTTGGTTTAAGTAGGAATTGTTTGTTTTTTAACTAATCTTCAAAACTGCTGGAATCAGTTTAAACATGTAAATTTAAGACAATTCATCAAGACTCTTTATTAATTTTGTGATATCTCATTCATTGTTTCTTTGGATGTATTTTGCTGTCTCCATTTTCCTCCTTTCTAAGTAATAATTTATTTGTTCTCCATGGAAGTCTTTCCCTAATAATTAGCCCAGGGCATCCTTGATTTTTATTGGCCAAATAATTGAATTCAAAGGATTTTTTGCCATATTTTAATGATGTTACAAAGAGTGGAGTCAAAATAAATCCATTAGATATGCTGGGGTTGGCTATAATGAATTTCCTAATTGTCATTGTAGGGCACAATATTCATATTTGCTTTTCAATTAGGGAGGCATTTTACATTCAGCTAACATTGCCCTTTAAATCAGGTGAAAAATTCTAGTGAGTACATTTATTATTGGAATATAAGTTGTCACATTTTTTGTAATTAAGAGTCATTAGGATATAGCATAGTTTCCTGAATGTTTCATGCCGGGTTAATCTGAACCCCAAGCACCATAGTACAGCCTACTAATTAAGTAGTAAGTGCATATTGAAGAACATTTTTAAAGTGTTGTTTACTCAGCCCTTTAAATATTTACAATGGTCTCAGAAGAACTTTTCATGGTAGAAAGAAAATCATTCATGTAGCAATATACATTCATAAATATATACTTATAGCCTTTTTAATTATTTATCTTTGTACATAAAATTATTTCAAAGCTTTTCTTTCTCTATGGGACTGATTGTATGTCTTTGAGTGATGAGCCACTACTAAAAACACACTTTATTTAGGACACTGGCCAGCTAAAACTAAGGAAAAAGAAACCACACTGCTGCTGCCTCTTAAACACCCTCTCCCCTCTGAGGTACAATATTGCCAGAATATTTATAAGGAGCTTGTTTTCAAGGAAAGCAGAACAGAAATATGACTAGAGTGGAAATTTAGCTGTGGGTCCAGGAATCACTGTGATATTTGGCTTTCTATTGCAATTATAACATATTTTGAGTACTATATCAGAGAAAGAGACGTTCATTTTGGATCATAGTTGCAATTATTTTGTCTATAATCACAATGTCAATGCACTGGACTTTTTCTGTGGCAAACCATATGGGCAGTAGCTCCCAGTGAAGAACAACTGCATAAGGAATGGGGTAGGGTCCTATTCGTTGAGAACTCGCTCCAGTCACCTGGCATCTTTGTATTCAATCTGTTCCGTAAATAATATGGACCTCCCAACAAACCATCAAATGTGGTTGTGGGGGATGTGAGTTCCAAATCAGAACTTTCTGTTTTTATTCTTGTGGTAATGTTAAGTGCATTTCAAGTCTTGTAAGTTAAAACATTGCCCAAAAAGGTCAAGGTCCAATCTCTATTCTGATACTAAAGGAACTCCAAGCTGTAAAAGTATAAAAATATTGCTTTAAGTTCTGTAAGTCACAATACACTGGCAAACATAAAGCCTCCCACACTGAATGTAGACTCGGCACATAGGAGGAATTAAGCCATAGCAAGAGCAAGACTAAAATCTATAAGTGAGATCATTATATATTCTCTATTTCTGAGCCCCAGTATCTGGGGAATAGCAGGATGCATTATATAATCAAACAAATTTCTTAGAATGTAATTTGAAAATTAAAAAAATAGAAAAGATTAAAAGAAACCATTGATTGCTCTAGGTTCTGAACCTTTAAGAGAATGCATATATAACTTGAAAATTAAATATACCCTAGCTGGTAGGCTGAAGTCTGGTGCTGGTGCCTATGGAAATGTTGGTGCTTCTCTTCTGTGTTGTTAGATGAAGCTGTCTACATGGTCCTTGGATCAGAGTACACACATACTTGGTGGGTTTTTTTGAGAATTAAATGAGTTTGTTACTATGGCATGTCTTTAAGAAGAACCTAGTACACACTCAGAAATTGCTAGCTGTTTCTATTAGATTTTCCCACGTATTCATGGACTTGGAGTAGATAAGAGACTGGTGATAGTAGCCACCATAGAAGTCTTGAAGTATTACTGTCCTGACTTAAAGTTTGGCTTTGGCTGGCATTTATTTACCCTATGAGGTGACCAGCTACTGGCCCTATCTTAAGCTCAGTTTCCTCCTTAGAATACTTGGAATAACAGATATTTTAATGATATTAGGGACTAAATTCTACCTCCCACCAAGTTCATATAATCAAGTCACAGACTGATAGCAATATCATTTTGAAGTGCTAAGGTAATAAGGGTAAATGCTGCAGGCCAGAGATGCACATATGAGTGTAAAACCTCAGCGTATGCTCTTGCCCTCTTACTACTGGGAAAAGGGGAAAGGAGAAGTCTGTGCCCCATAACGCATAATACTGTTCTCAGCACAATCCAACCAATGTGATAGATGCTTCATGTACCTGATTGTAGAAAACTGGTCATAGAATAGGAGCCATCCACAACAATGAGAAATCCATACATATCCAGTTTGCGCAATTTACCGCAGCAATCCAAACTGAGTAGGACACAAGGTCATAAGAATGAAATGTAAAATAAATGTCTTGTAATGAATGTATGCCAGAAATACTGGAGGACCTGAACTCAATCTTATACCTTTCTATTTATTAGCTGTGAAATCATTAAGCTGTTTCATTCTTATTTTTTCCCAGGAAAACGAAGAGGAAAATAAAGTGGTATTTGGTACTTATATCTTTACCATATAACCAAATACATAATCCTCAGTTTTCAAATTTTAGTCAATATCGTTTTTACTTCTTGACATATTAATCCTCCAGTTAACTGTCTTTGTATATCTGGACCCTAGCACAATACTTGTCATATGAAACTCCCTCAGTAAATGTTGAGTCAATGAAGGGATACATGAAAGATAAGAACAAATACAGATAAATGGTGAATGAGCGAAACTCAAGAGAAATAGCCATTGCCCTAATTCAACACAAGCACAGAAATACAAAGATGAAAATTTATCAAGCAAAGAATCTCCCAAGGATATTAAGAAATTATTAATAACAAGATTTTATGTAACAAAATCAATTTGGTTTTCACTCATCAAACTATGAGATGTAATTTTTGCTTACGATGTTAGAAACATTCTGCGTTAGGTCCATACAGAGGAGGAATATTTTCTGTCATCCATAGGTTTTTTTTTCCCTGTAACATGTTTGTAGAAATATATGTCATTGGTGAAGTCAGCCTAACACACTACATATTTTATTGAATATTACTTTAGAAAATTAGAGGCAAGGTTCTGCAGCCCATAAAGAGAAAAGTATGTATTCTTAAAGTTGTCAAATAATCATATTAAACAAAAATTATTACTATAAGAAATGCTGCTATTTTTAAAATTACTCGAGTATCTGATTTTACAAAGAAGAAACTCAGTAGAGAAACTTATACGAAGGATGGCATTGGAAGTGTATCATCCTTAGACAAACTTTAGGAGTCGAAGTGTGTCAGTAACTTTCCTGACTGTATGAACCATTTGTTATTTCTATTTAGCAACAGGCCTGTGTTGGGAATATGAATTCAATGTTCTAGACTTTCTTCAATAAAACATATCCTTTAACCCAGTAATTATTCTACACTCCAAAGTATGCCTCACTCTGGAGTATAATGATGATAACGTCATCATTTGGAGCAGAAGACTTGGGGAAAGTCTTTATTGCTATACAACAAGTACACAAGTTCATTCCCAATAAAAACATGAGCTGAGTGCTTAGAAGGTCTGGAAACTACTTTGTGTTTGAGAACAATGGTGGGAGGGGTGGGGTTGGAAATTAGGATTAGTGATGACAAGATCACAGAATTTCTCTTTGCTCCTGTGAAGTCTCTGACCTAACATATAAGATGGAAAGAAACTGTAGATTGGAATGATGCAGTGACTTAGAGAATACAGCTAAAGGGAGCTAGCTGGCTGCTGTGGCTGAGACATGTCCCCATAGGCTCAGGCGTTCGAACACTAGGTCTCTAGCAAGTGACTCTGCTTTGGAAGGCTGTAGACTCATTAGGAGTGGGCACTTCATTGGGGGAAATGAGTCACTGAGTGTGGGGTTTTAGGTTTTGTAGTATGGTCCACAGCCTGATCACTCAGCTTCATGAATATAGAGTCCCCCAGTTTCTTGATCCTATGATGATACTGTCCCTGCTTGCTCTAATGTCTTCTCCATGATGATAGACTATATCCCTCTGAAACTCTAAGACAAAAAGAAGCCTTTCTCCCATAAGTCAACAGGATATTTTATCAAGGAAATGAGAAAGTAACATTGACAGTAACTTTGGTTTCTGTTACAGTAACAAAGTACATGAAGCAGTAAAATTGTCCATGGAGAAAGGATTCTTCTGACTCATACTGTAGAGATTTCAGGGGTTTTAGAGGTCCTAGGATTGGCCCTCTTAATTTTGGCCTCTGTTGTTATAGATTAATAAGGTATAGGTGTGTTTTAGAGAAGAACTGTTTATCAGGACATGTTGAAGATGAAAAGGACAGTAGAAGAGTCTAGGCACTCTGGTACCACCTTCAAAAGCACAGCTTGATGACCTAGCTTCTATTTTCCAGACCCAAGTGTTTGAAGGTTTCACAACTTTCCAATAATACCCGAGACTGGGGACTAAACCTTTATCATGTAGGTGTTAGTAAGCTATACAATAACAAATACAACATTCATCTAGTTGAGGAATGTGTCAGGGACTCACAAAGCAAGAGGAGTGTGTTTGTGTGTGTATGTCCCAGGATAAACAGCTCAGATGAGGTTGCTGTTCCTTGACTGGAGGGTCAAATTTGGCTCTTTAAGCAATCATTCTGGATAAAATATGGATATTTAAGTTGAGACTGACAAAGAAAGGACCAGGTAAAACAATACAATAAAGCTGCAATAGTTCTATGTTCCAAGGAGGTATGGATAAGGATAAGGACCAGATGGGGCCAAGCTGTCTTTTCTTTTGGTATTTGAAATTAGGGTGTTAGTTTTAGTATACAATGTTCCATTGTTTATTTGTTGGAATTTTTCTTCTGTATCAATTTTGCTTAAAGTTATGACATATACTATGATTTATTGCATCTTAGGTTCAATGAATATGGTAAAACTACTTGAGCTTTCATGAGGCAAAACCTTTATTTCTTTAGATGTTTTGTTTGAGGTTTCTCAAATTAAAATGGCATATGACACATGTGAGGATAGGTTTCAAATATAATAAAAACAGCTGGATATATCAGAGGACATATCCACCTCCTCCAGTCCTTGTGTGTTTGTTTTTGTTTTTGTTTTGTTTTTTGTTTTTTTTTTTTTTAGAGTTTTCTGTGTAACAGTCCTGGCTGTCCCGGAACTTGCTTTGAAGACCAGGCTGGCTTTGAACTCACAGAGATTCTCTTGTCTCTGTTTCCCAAGTGCTGGGATTAACAGTGTGAGATATGGCTTCTTCTGTCTGCTCTGTCTTTCTATGCCTGCCTTAAATACCTTCTTCAATCAGTTAAGGTTTGGCACCACCACTACCTGCCTGGGAACCTGGAACTCTTTCTGTAAACTAAGATGACCTCAAACTCAGATTTGATTGGATCAGGTATTCCCTGTGCTGGGATTAAAGGTGTGAGTTACCACTGTCTGATCATCCTAGACTCACTGTGGGTAGATCTCTCTGATATCTCAGACTGTTTTTTATTATATTTGAAACATATCCCCACATGACACTAGCTACTAAGCAATCAGTTCAATAGAATTTCTTTTATTCAGTTTTTTTTTTATTTAGTCATTTAATTCTTTGGGCGTTGTGAGCCTATTCTGTGTTGTAAGAGGGGAGACACTAGATATACAGTGATTAGCAAGAGGACACAATTACTGAGTCTCCAGTATATCTGGAAGATTGCCTTCTAATATGCACTAAATGTTGTTGAGTCATATAATGGGGAGCCACAGGCTGCCATAAGATTAAAAAAAGAGTATCTCAGGGTTTTTTTGGGAGGAGGGCATCTTCGGGAAATAATGCCATGTGAGACCGAAAGGAAGAAGCAATCTATGGATTGCTTCATAGCACATGTGAGGGGGAGAAACGGTCTGAGTGACTGAAACACAGAGAAGAATGTATGAAAGAGATGTACCAGGACATGTACAACATCGAAGGTGTTCTGAGCCCTCTGTCTGGGGGACTAAATCAAGGAAGAGTTTGAACATAATGCAGTCAGTTTTCATTGAAATAGCATGTCCACAGTGTAAGAGAACAATTGGGAGGTAAGAAATGGAAGAGGGATATTTGGCCTTAGACTTTGATAAAGAAATAATAGCAACAGCTCTGAAGATGGAGATACATGGATAGAAATGAGATGTGTAAAGGGAGATATGCAGGGCAAGCTTCTAGAATGAAAGGTAGTTAACTACCCTTTTTTTTTTAGGTTATCCATTATTCTGACATTGAAAATTGTAAACTGAACGGTTCTTAGCTCTTATTGGCTAGATGGAAAATAACATTATGACGTCCATATCTCCATCATAAAAACTAGCTAAACACTGGTCCTGTTTCTGGGTCTAGTCTTGAAGCAGGACCAGTTTTGAGAAAAATGGTACTTGTATTTGAGTTATAGTAATATACTTTAGTATGTTTTGTTTTATTAGTTTTTTTTTGTTTAAAGAGGGGATCTTACTGTGTGTCTCTAGTTGGTCATGAACTTTAAAGCCTGTCGGCTGTCCACATAGCTGGTATTAAAACCATAGGTGATTGAACCAAGCTCTAAAAGCACACAAAAATGGACAATTCTAATTCAAATCAAAGAAAGAGATTTAGAATTTGTGGACTTAAATGTCAATAAATCTAAAAAGGATGAATTAATTAGTGAAACTGTAACATCCAGTGAGTCCAGATCTATTTCTTGAAATAGAAAACATTACATGTCTGATAAAGAAATAAAAACAAACAGAAAATATTGAAAGTGAATTTACATATAGAGAGATAAATCAAGGGAGATGAAATAATAAAGATTTGAGGGAATAAAGTTGAATTTTGCTGATATGTGTAAAATGAAAACTGAAGTCTATTTTGTGACATTTTCAAGAACAGTGTTTCTAGCTTGATTAATAGTAAACCTGGTTAAAACAGGGTTATGTTGAGGTAGGTAAGATGTGACAGATGAGGATAGTAAGTCCTGCAGCCTGCTTTGAAACCTTTACTGTAGCAAAAACTACAAAGGCCAAAATTTCAAGAACACTGTAAACTGTAGAGAATATTTTCTCTGTTTGAGAGAGATTGGAGCAAACAATGAGAGGAAATGAGATGTTCAGGAAGGAAGCCCATAGGGCTCTGAGGAGGAATAAAAAGAGACGCTCTAAACCTGTAGTTCTCAACCTGTGGGTTGTGACCCCATGGGGGAGTCAAACAACCGTTTACAGAGGTTTCCTAAGATCAGGAGAAAAAACCAACATTTGCATTATAATTCATAACAGTATCAAAATTACAGAAACAAAATAGCAATGAAAACAA
The DNA here is from genome assembly GCA_033318265.1 of Phyllotis vaccarum. Lineage (NCBI taxonomy): Eukaryota > Metazoa > Chordata > Mammalia > Rodentia > Cricetidae > Phyllotis > Phyllotis vaccarum. Next base: position 94,938,910 of record JARWLC010000015.1, on the reverse strand, counting down.
TTTTATAGTTGGGGTCGGTCACCACAAGATGAGGATATGTATTCAAGTTCACCACAGCATTAAGAAGGTTGGAAACACTCTGCTCTAAACCATAGGTAGAGTTCACCTTGTTTGCAGAAAAGATTGCATCCTTCATTATTACACGAAAGAAGGTAGAAGAGAAAGTGGAGATACATGCCAAGACTGCTTCCCAGAGTGACTATGCATAGAGAAGTGTGCTATGGGAAACATTTCATTAACTTTCCTGTGTAAATGATGAACCAGAAGAAATGTACAGTAAACATGCCAGAGAATGATTATTACATCTAATTCACAAATGCAATAAATTATTTATTATATTTTCAATAGAATTTATTACACGGCACTTTTGTAAATCTATTGCTTTTCAGTCACCTAAGCTCCACAGGTGGCACTGAGTGACCATTAGGGATGTGCACTGTTGTAATGAGGGTTGCCTTTTAAAAACAGGCAAATGGAAAACACTTTGAAAAGAAGCTGTGATGAAATTGTGTAAAAGTGAGCAGCAAGTAGCTATTTCCTAAGCATCACATTGATTATTGCATGGTATTGTTTAGCTACCTACATGGGACAAAAGAGACACTTGCTTGATCCTCTAGACATGTTTGATATTCCAAAGGTTAGCAAATGCAAAGACAAGCACTGTGCTACTTCAGGAGGTCTCCGGAGGGATTGACTTTTCTAGCGTTGTTGTTACAGTGAACCTACAAGACAGGAAATGGCTCAGCACTACCGCACCGGGTTCTAGTCCACAAAAAACGAAGAAGAATCAAATTCTGCCCTAGATCAGTAGATCATCATAGTTAATTCCCTTGGCCTGTCAGCAAGTACATACCCCAATCAAAAGGGAATGAGCTAGTGGTAGTCTGTAATTGTTTTGTCTTTCTTGGTGCAAACAAAGACAGTTTGTTGATGTCTCAGAGATTCCTGCCTGTGAGTGCCTCTGACTCACCAATAACAACCTTAAGTGGGGATTACTTTCTCTCCTGTACATATTCATCAGCTTTTCATCTCTGTGACCAACACGCCTAGCATGAACAACTTGAGAGAGGATGGATTTACTTTTATTTATGGTTTTCGAGGGGTCAGTCCATTGTGTGTAGCCCTATGCACACAGGAAGAACATCATGGCAGCAAGCACATACGATAGAGCAGTTTCTTCCCATGTTTGTGATCAGGAAGCAGGAGATAGGAGGAGACCAAGGATAAACTAATCCTAATGAACCACCCCCACTCATGAGCTTCCTCCAAGTATGCTCCACCTTCTAAATTTTCCAAGACTTTCTGAAACCCTAGCATCAACTGGAGACCTAGGCTAATACAGTCTACGGGACATTTTCTACTTAAACCATAACTCCACATGTCTGCCAGGCTTCTGCATGTCTGCCTCCTGAGATCACCTGCTTAATAAACTTCTATTTCCTGGTCTCAGTTTTTATATTTAGGAGAATTCAACCCAGATAATGAAATTAGACTGAACATAATGTTCATCTAAGTTTTTTTTTTCTTCCCCAGCACAGTGTCCCTGTTGAATCTCTCCTGTATATAACCACATTGAGTTGCAATTGCTCATATTTGTTTTAGAAACCATGAGGTGTCTGTATACATGAGAGTAGGAGCTGTAACATAGGAGATTGGGTAGACAGGTGAATGCCTTAATTTATGCTGTTATGAAAATCCCATAGATTGGTTACATTAAACAATAAATACTTTACACCATTCTGTGAACCTAAAGCCAGAATGATATTATGCTCAAGATTTTGGAAACACCCTCTTACTAGTCTATGGATTTTTAATATAATAACATGCCTCTTCTCAAGGGCATTAATCCCATTCATTAGGGCTCAGCACTCGTGTTTCCTAGCTTTAGTTACTATTAAATATGTCTTAGTAAATCTATTTTATAAAGAAGAAAAGCTAATTTCACCTACAATTTTTGAGGCTTGAAGTTCAAAAACATGATATAAAATTTGTCTTAGGTCTCCCTTAGCAACATCATGTAACAGTTGAGTGTCCAAGTGTTTCTTTTTATTTTGTAAATGATTCAATCATGAAAGTTCCATAATAAAAACTTCTCGTGAGCCTAAACATATTTGAACATGCTTACCTCTAAATCTCATTATTCACTATTTACTCATGCATTTGAATAGTATTGGTATGGAACCCAGACATTTCCCTTCCATGATAAGGCATCTTCTTCTGAGCTACACATTCACTCCCACCTTTTAAAAATTACTTTTGACTTTAGGGGTAAAAGTCCTATGTGAGTTCTATTATTTTCTTTATGATCTATCTACATTTCCAAAGATACCATATCCAAGTTCAAATGGGTTTATTATTTATGTTTTAAGGATATATTAATTTAGTTCATGACAATGTAGCTCAAGTTGTGAAGGTTTTAATTATTATGCAATGCTTAAGTATCTATTAAAAATGCCATAAATATATGTAGCATGTTATATAATAAAGCTTAATATATTTTGATTATTATAGAGTTATTATATAAATATATGTTCACCACTTAATCTTGTATCATGATAGGAAACAAACAGAAATAAATTTGTGAATGTTTATTTTTTAAATAGTGAAATCTAATATCAATATTAGGGATCAAAAAGGGATGAGTCAAAATGAATTATAAGGAGCAATACTACAGAAAGAAGTGTGTCTCAAAAGACATTTTTTTTTGTCATCCAAGAAAAAGGCAATTTGTGGTTTGTTCCTTTTTATTTGAGATTAGGTTTCATGTAGCATAGGCTAGCCTCAACTAGACTCATCCTCACCGTATAGCTGTGGGTAACCTGAGTCCTGCACTTTCTGCCTCCACATCCTGCTGGCTGAGATGATAGCCGTGCATCAAGGATCTAAACTGGAGCTTGGACAGAAGCTCTTCATAGGAGATGGAAAGAAAGAAGTGAAGGGATTCCTCTGATACTAAACTAGCACACCAGCTGGTCATTGACTATCAAATAACAATCATAGGCATAAAATCCATCATGGCAAGATTATGCCTCTGAGAGGTTAGTAGCCTGAATGTGAAATCTCTGCACTCAGAGGCATCCAACCTATATGCTGGCTTGGCATATTGTCTTCCAACTCCAGCTTTAAAAATTGCTTTCCATATCCCATGTAGTACCTGTGGATTGATACATGTCGTTAACATTACCATTGCCCTTATATTTGGGAGAATGCAAAAAAAGGAAAAAGAAGAAAGAAAAATCTAATTTAATGTTTTAAAAATATGAATTTTAATGAACTGAACTTGAATTTTAATTTGTTTTTTTAGTTTGTTTTCTGACTAACCCTGGGAATCATGTACACCTCATGCTGTATCATCATCCATTTTTTCGACAAATCTCAGAAAGGCTAACTAGATAGAATGCACGGCTGAACTTGAAGTACCATCAGAACAGGCGTTAGAACAGAACTGAAAATCCAAAAATGAATTTATCACTTCTCTAAGGATACATGTCATTTTATTTCCCCCTAAAATGACCAAGTCCTGCTATACACATTGTAAAGTCAGGTTGACTTGCTCAATAAATACCTTATGGTTTGGGGATTCTATTGCAGCCATCTGAAATTATCCTGGAAGGCTAGAAGATGGACAAAGATAGTCTGCATGACTTTCAGGCACCTTTTGGTTCTTGTAAAAATAAAATTCCCTCCTATTTCCTAAAGTTTAATCTGTATTTTCTTTCATTTTACAGAGCTAGAGGTGAACTGGAGCACTGTTACACTGTAATTTCCCTTGCCACCAATTTTAGGACATTCAAGAAAGGTTTTGTATTAGTTTCCTGTGGTCATTGTATCTGATTACTACAGATACACTCTCTTAAAACAATAGAAACTTCAGTTTCAGAGACTTTCCCTCCACATAAGGTGATTATTGTTACAACTGCCAGGAGGTAAGCCCTGGGATATCTGCCTTTGGATCACATTTTAGGAAACTTCCAGAGAAAAATATAGTCATAACTCTTTTTGTTTCTCGTATATGTGTTTGTAAAATAGACAAGAAGATAGAAAAATCAAGACTATGACTCTTCAACAGAGATTAAATAATGATTATCTTAAGAAGAGTCTTGCTCTGCAGTTTGTTTCTACCATTGTCTAAATAAACAGAAGGGAAAGATGAAGAGAAGGTAGATGAAAATAAAAGCTATGCAAAATGGAGTTATAAGTACAGGCTGCGGAACCAACAAAATCACTCATACCCAGCTTAATATGATCTCTCTCTCTCTCTCTCTCTCTCTCTCTCTCTCTCTCTCTCTCTCTCTCTCTCTCTCTCTCTCTCCCTCTCCCCCTCCCCCTCCCTCTCTCCCTCCCTCCTCTCTCCCTCCCTAATGCTGAATGTGGCCAGCAAAGCTCTCTATAGTATTTCCCTCAGTTTTCTTCAGTGAACATTGATGGCCATAATAAGTACACTCTTCTTCCAGAGACCAGCTTAGGGCCACCCACACATCTAATTGCATTAGTGATACAGGCTCACCCACTGCTCATAATTTCTGATAATGGCTTTATGTAATAGTGCTTTTCCCCTTGCAAGTCTTTACTATTTTTTCCTCTTGCTCCAGACATAGGAAATCCTTGAGCATCCAAGAGAAGATAAAGTGAGTCTACTCTGGGCAGATATCTGTTATAATGCTGTACTATAATAAGTTGTTGGGTTAGCATATTAGCGTACTTGAGTGCATCGTAACTCATGATCAATAAATTTTCTCTTAATGAGGGCTCACTAGGCATCATACATCTTTCTTAAAATGCAAAACAAAGGTTACAACAGAGTCTTCCTGGAAAGTCTCTAGGGTATTTTGCTCCTAACTGCTTGCTCTGCTTGAGTGCTATAATGATACCCTTCAGTTGAAATGGGAATGTTTGCCTAATGCATTTCCAAGTGGAAGTTGGAGAGGCTTTGGGGACCCTCATGTGTCTGGATAAACCATTAACTCTTTTTTTTTTTAAACACTTAAAAAATCAGCATGAGGAAAAGGCATTAAATTTATTCCTGACACAGCAAAAGAGAAATTAAAGAGAAATCACACATACCAAAAAGTAAGCAAATCTCAGAAAGTGAATGTCTCCATCAGTGTGATCAATCCAGATCCATTAAAAAGAATAGACTCATGGGCCTGGAATTAACATCAAACTGCCTTTTCAACAGATAATAATTACTCAAAAGTAGAATTAACATCATCAGAATTGAAGATATATTTTCAGTTGACATTGAATCTTGAAGATGGCAAACTCAACTTGTAATCAGTGCTACTTTGGAAGACTATGTTTGACATCTTACTATACAAGCCACATACGTTTCTGTTTCTGTGTAAAATTTCTTAATTCTTGTCTCAAAATACAGAGAGCTGTTCAACAGTATTATGGTTCCCTCAGTATAAAAGACGTTTTCACAATAATAATTAAAAGCAGATTGGTATTTTATTAGAACAAATAAGAGATTGCATTATTTGGAAGAATGAGCTTTCTCTATTTGATAACAAACAAGTTTCCTTCCATAATTCTCAAATAAATGGGAATTACTTGTAGACTATTTTCAACATACCCTAAATTAATAAAAATTGGTCGTAATTGAGTTTCACCCATTGAATCCTTAGCTAATGGCCTCACAGCAGTGACTAATATTTTGTGATTAATTATATCATATACAAAGGAAGAGCCAAGCCACTAATGAACATATTAATATTAAGATGTAAAACAATGAGTTTTATGTAAAATACGTGTTTATCTTTTATCTTTATTCCATCTTCAAAGCAATTATCAACTGGTTCTTCACATAGAAAATCTACTTTTAAAGCCAACACTTTGTAACAACATAACAGAATACAAATAGGCTATTCTGAATATTAGGAAAGCTGGCTGTAGCAGTGTCTTTACTCAACATGGAGATTGATTACCTACAGTGCATCATACTTTTAATCAGAGAGATGACCTTCAGAGCTGACTATGTGAAAAATTATCATCTAGCAATCTAAAGCAGACTGTATCTGGCATATGATTTAAGTTTGCACTGAATTCTATAGAGAAAGTGGGAAGTATCCAAATCCCAATAAATACTTGTACAGACTCCTTCAAAGGAAATGGCTGCCTTTTTGGTTTTGACCGGCTCTAGTTACTTGACTGAATGGCAGGTAATTTAGTTTATTTCATGAGATTAGTGCAAGCTAAAAACAACATTGGGTCATTAAAAATATGTTTATTGCACATCAGTGCACTATAAAACACTGACCTAGATTCTATGAGGAGGACCTAATTAGTAAAGATAAATATAAACAGCTAAACACATTTCAATAATACCTTGCTGAAGCTGACCAAGACTAATTGACAGATTAGGGAGAATCCCAGCAACTTGAAAAAATGTAACATGAAGTTTGGCTTCCCAGAAAAATTTAAAACAGTAACTTCTTTGCATCAACCAAATACAGATAGCAGGGCAATTCTCACTCTTGGCTCATGAGCAAAAGGCAAGAAGATAAGCCTAGGTTTGTGCAGTTGCCAGGCTGGTGTTAGGTTCTTCATTATGACAGATGATGTTAACCTACATTAAATAGTAGTGCTGGCTCCCCAAAGGAGACGGCTTAACAAAAAACAAAACAAAACAAAACAAAACAAAACAGATGAGACTTCTCAGCAGTGAACACCAGCAAAAGCTTAGTGAACTTTGCAGTATATACTTTAGATTTTATAGGCATCTGCAATGTGTCTGCCAAAATGCTAAAAATTAAGCTGAATTACAAATCATTGAAACATTAATGCTGAAGGTATTAACTTTACACTAAGTAGAATAATCTTCAGAGAAAAGAAACATTTAAACCTGACTTTTGTTTTAGATGTACAACTTCAAATGCAGGAACAGACAGTTTTTAAACACTACAGTGCTATTATGCTGTAAATATGCAGGCATGCATTCAATCATTTACCAAACATATATTCATAATTTTTCTAAATAACTCATTAATACTTTTGCTACTAGTGGGATATATTATGAAAATAGAATCAGGGAAACAGACAGTAAACAACCCCTAAAGAATATTATTGGTGTCAACTGTTAATATATTAAAAACATATTATTACAGTAGAAAGAGTTGACTACGAACTTCATATCTGGAAGTCAGGAATAGCTTCTCTGAGGAAAGTATACATAAACTAAGGCCCAAAGTACATGAAGAAATAGGCCATGCAGATATATGCTCTCAAACTGAAAATTTCACACCAGGAATGTTATTATACTCAGAGGTGGGCTTGTTTTGGTGATCATTCATAGTGAAAGACAAATGAGCCTGGGGGATGATGAGTAATAAAACAGAGAGAGGTGAGATTATAGAGATCATGGAAGTCAGAAGGAGAAATTAATTTTCCTTATAGTGGGAAGCTCCTGAGATGTTTGGAATATGTGATGAGCTGGTGTTTTACTTGATATACTGACTTGTAAAAAGTATTTGAGTGATAACTTGGCAAGAATTATGTGGCAAGGATGATGGCGGTGAAGGTCCATTGATATTGTCCAGGCATGAGATACTTATGATACAGACATGAGTGTTGCCACGGAGAAAGGAAATAAATGGTGCATGGAAGACAGGAAATAATCGTAAGTGCTTTTCAGTTCTCCTTCAGTCACACCACAAAGACCACCGTTGTTGCTTTGGGTCTCATAACAGGATAATAGAGATGTGGAACATGTACTAACAACCAACTGTGTGTTGACATGGGAATGCCTTTCTGTATGCTGTGAATATCAGTCTTTAAATAAAGGAGCTGTTTTGGGCCATGACAGGCACCATAGAATAAGTAGGAGGAGAAATCAGAGCATAGGTAGGAGAAACAGGGCGGAGTCAGGCAGATCAAGCAAACCGCCCAAGGATCAACATGTAAGGAGCACAGGTGAGCCACGGGCCACGTGGCAGACAGATTAATAGAAATGGTTTGATTTAAGATAGAAGAGCTAGCTAGCAATGTGCCTGAGCCATAGGCCAAACAGCATAAAGTTAATATAAGCATCTGAGTCATTTCTGAGGACCCGAGCAGCAGCAATAGGCGGCTAATGGATCTGGCGCACAGGTCTGTGGGTCTGGGCCTCTGGCCGCCCAGGACCAAGAAACCCCTACTACAGTGTGTGAGTGTGTGTGTGTGTATGTATGTGTGTGATAACATGTGTAATAATGCTTAGTATTTTAAGTATTTTTAAAAATTAGTTTAATATAAAACTTATATATGTATATACATATATAAACAAATTATTGTATTGAGAAACTCATTGAAAATCATCAGAAAGAAGGAATCATGATCGGAGCTGAGTGGCTCTGGCGTGAAAGTACTAGAAACCATACAACCAAAAATTCTCGGTACAGATTCAGGAGAGAGTGATTCATAGCTGTGCTTTATGAAATAAATTGAGAATACTTAAGCTAATAAGAATAGACCTGATTCTAGACATTTGTATCTTAGTGATTGAAACACATCAATAAATAAGAAAATCAGACTTTTTTGTTTCCTGCTTAAGGAAGACTAAAACTAAGCTAATGAAATCTATAGATACATTTCTGCTTCTCACCACCAAAGAACTCTAGATCCATTCTAATGGGTCAAAATAAGAAAGAATCTTAATAATGTTCCTATAGTATAGTTTACCCTTTAAAATGTCCACTGGCATAAATGATGGAATAGGCAATAAGGTTCTTACATATTTTTGACTCTTTTAAAGATAAAAATGAGATTTTAATTAACACCTGCATATCTCTATAATTGTTTCTCCTGCTTATTATTAAAAAGAATTTCACAAGTGAGCATCTCAGCAAGAAAGTGTTATCTAACTCATAAAAATCATTCATTTAAAAAACATTATTATTCTTACAGGATTATGCTTGAAAAATTTAATATTTTGTACACCATAAAACTGAAACTTCGGAAACATAATTATAATTCACTTGATGTTTTATTTTGCTATTTTTAAAAAATAAAATTCTTAATTTATACAGTTTTTTACAAAGGATATGAGCCTGATAATTGCCTCCTGATTATTTTCTCATAATATTAACAGCATTAAGCCACTGCTTATATCCCACTTTTAACTCTCACAGTATTGTGAAGTCAAAAAGTTGGAAAGCTATGATATGCTTATATAACTGGGAGAGAGTTATTCTTTAGCAGTGAATTAGGTAATCAATTAATATGGAATTAAGCAATTATGTTGTTTAGCATTTAAGATACCAGTGCTACTCGAATTATAAATCAACACAGGCAACTTCAGCAGTTGATGACAGGTTTGTGAGGTATATTCACTCTAACATATTAATAGTCTTATTATGTGCGGAGAGAGAGAGGAGAGAAAGAGAGGGGGGTATCTTGGAACACTCACCAGCCCTAAATGGGATGTCTCCATCAAATCCCTGTCCTCAGCATAAAGAGTACCTTGCTGAAGAACAGGTGAAAAGAAAAAGAGCCAGAGCAGATGGAGGACATAAAGGATTTGGGCCTCTAAATCACCATGAGCAACGTTAATAACCAATAACAGAGGCTGAAGAAGCAAGAAGAGTCCCTGTACAGGTCTGTACCAGGTCCTCTGAGTGTATGTTATAAGGCTTCCAGTTAAGGGATTCCCAAATGTGTAAGGAGTAGATCTCTGATTCTTGTGCCTTCTCTTGAGGTCTTTTCTGTCTATTGTTTTGCCTTGTCCAACTGTGATGTGATAGGGTTTGTTTTATAATATTATAATTATAATAATATAATTTTGTTATATTTTATTGTTACCTCTTAGAATTCAGTTTTTTTTTTCTAATGAAGGAAGAAAGACAGATGTAGATGGGAGGAGAAATGGAGGGGAACTGAAAGACATACAGGGAGCAGAAACTGTAACTAGATATATTGTGGAAAATCTATTTTTAATAATTTAATTTGAAGAAAATAAATAAAAAAGAAAAAACATATTAGTATGTTTGCTAATACCTGAATTCACAAATTGTAGATTTCTGATACTCAGTCAAATCTGTCTCAACGGTTCATTTCATGGCCCCTTGATAAAGTTTCATACCTTGCAATTTTAGAGATATTAAGTTAAATTAGAAAATAGTTTCCCACAATGCATTCTGCTTAGAGTATATCATAGACAACTTATACAGGGCCATATAAGAAATAAGGGTAATGTTGACATTAAATACAGATATAAAAATAACAATATTTCTCCTGAGAAATTAAATATTGGCACACCAAACAAGCTGGGAAGAAGTGCCAGAACAAAGTGAGCATTTGCTGCAAAGATGAGCAGATATGCAACTGAGCACTTAGCTCATAAATAAGAATGCATATAAGACTAAAAGATTGGGAGAGTTAAGACTGTGACATTCCTCTGAGCATGGAGTACTCAATTAATCCAACACAACCTCTACAAATGTCAGAATCTATCTCAGGAGATGGATGTGGAAAAGCCAGAAAACTAGGATCTGCTTAAAAATGGGTTGAAAAAGTAAGGAGAGGGTGGGCTTCAGCTCAGTCTGCCTCTGACTCTGCCCTTCCTTTCCTACCTATTCTGATTTCTCTGCCTACCTTTTTTATGGTGCCTGTCAAAGGCCAAAACAGCTCCTTTATTTAAAGATTGAGATTCACAGCATATAGAAAGGCATTACCACATCAGTGGGCAGTGTCTCCGTGGTCAATAACAGCAAACAATTACTGAGTATCGATGTCAGTGCCTTTTCTCATAAGTCCCTCACTGGATTGCATTTTTCAAGCATAACAGAAGTAAATACTATAGCAATAATATTTTACAACTAAGACATAGAATGGATTCTCAACCAAAACATAGTCAATGATAGATCCTCAGGAGTTAATCATGGCTTTCCAAATTCCTATGTACAATTAATTGCTGTAATATATCTTAATGGTCTTTTGTTTTTCTGGTGGGCAAAGAGTATCAAAATGCCAAAGCACTATTTTTATTGAGCAATAATCATAAAATATTCTTCTGAGAGCTTCAACAGAAAGTTCAGAAGTCACTCTTCAGTACAATATATGTAATAGACATTTCATTTTCCAAACCAGGAGCATAAATCATTAACTAAAGACCACATTTCTTGTCATTGTTTCTAATTCCAGCCTTGAGATGTTTGTACTGAATGAGTAAAGCAGCACTGTGATAATAAATCCCCCTGATGAGAGGCTGTCAGTAAAGAATTGCCAGATTAGCAAGAGGAGAGAGAAAAAAATCACTGTTTTAGTGGCAGTCCTTGGAAGGAAAATAGAAATTTAAACAGCGTTAAGAATTGATGATTTCCAAGCTTTTATTCACCAATTTCTAACATGGAGGGTTTTATTTGAATCTTTGGAAGACTGGTGAAATATAAGCATCTTTTATTCATAAAAATGAATCAGACTGAGTGAGGTCACTGACAACTCCCTGTATGGAAATTATGTTTAAATCTTAATTTTCATCAACTATGCAGTGACATTTATCTATGTCTTCATGACATAATTCAAGGACATAGGCAGACATATTTGATAAGTGTAGATTAAAAGAAGAATGGTAAATAACATATACAGGAAGGAGATAACGAACTATTACCATAGCCTACTCCCTTAAATCCCAATGACAAGTAAAAGTTTGCTTACTGACTCACAGTTAAGATTTGAGCTCAACTCAGAATATGTTGTTGTCTTTCTATAACACATTATAGGATGCGCTATCATATGGCTTAAAGTGTTTTCTCTGAAGGTTATGAACGATAACTTATTCTGCAACATTTTTCTACCTTCTGAAAGCTCCAGGCATTTATTATAGATGATCTCCAGGTCTTTACATCTTCCTTTCCAGCTTGCCTGCCTTGTCTAAATTGCTTCTTCAAGTGACAACAATGGTACTTAGTAGAATAACCTTGACCCACAGAGTTCTGATATTAGGATGATCCTTATACTGGATTATTTGTGAAATTATTTCTGAGTAATACTAACATAGCAATAGTGGGCTGAACCGAGCAGACTGATAATTTGGGCAGGGTTTATCTAATCACCCCCAAGGTCCCCTGATTTATGAACACTGGTGGTATGCACTTCAAGATAAAGTTAAGAGAACATAGTTGAAACCATATTTAATGGAAAATATTTTTGTAACATATACCATAAGATGAATCAACATATAATGAAAGAAAATATTACTTTTCTGTTAGTTTAAATTTCATTTAATGCATGAAATGATTTAACATGTTATCTAAGTATTAAAAGGAAGGTAAATATATGAGTTTGAAATAAAGGTTAAATAATTGAGCACATGGGTTGTGATAAATTACATGGTGTACTTATTTTCTTGATTGAGTGGCCTAACATACAGAAATTTGTTTTCTTTTAATTATGGAATAAGGAAGTCCAAAATTGAGATGTCAAAGGAATTGATTTCTGCACAGGCTCCTCTTCTTGGTTTGTAAACATTTAAGTCCCTTCCATGTGCTGTCAGGACACTTTCTCTGTGCTATTAGTGGCCTAATACCATTATCTTATAAAGATGCCAATCATTTGGGTAAGGGCTTAACCTGAAGACCTTCTGTGTAACTTAATCACATTTACAGCCCTATTTCTAAGTGTTAATGTGTTTTGAGGTATTGAAGATAATGACGTGTAGGCTTTAGCACATGAATTTGAAAAGTTATACACAGCAAATAAAAATCAATTCTCATTATATTTTAAGAGACACAAAGCTTTAGAATAGTGATTAGCCTGGATATTATGATGTTTATTATAAGGGTTCAACTTGATGAATTCCTTAGTGAAGTGAAATCAATGCACAATCATCAGAAACTCTCCATAAATTTCAAAATTTTATTGTTTTCAAGACCAGCAATATCAGGAGGTAGAATAATAGCAGTAAGTAACTGATACCATTCAGTTATGTAATAATGAAATGTTTTACTCTTATAGCTGCAGCCAAGCTTTGATATTTGCTCCCTGAGTTATATATGCTAATTCATCTTTACTTGTTATGTTTTAAATTTATTATGAATTCACCAGGACACTACCCTGCCATAATAAAGAAACATCAATATAAAGCCATCTATGCACCCAGACTCACTCCTGTGTCTTGTTTATTCCACATTCCTTAATGTATAAATCTCACCATTCTGGTTGAGGTCTTGATCACCAACTTGCTCTTGCTTTCTGCAACTGAAGACTAAGAGTATTGTGTGGTGGTTAACTGTATTTTATTTAAAAAAAAATAGCCTGAAATATCAGAGGATAGAGCCAAGCCATGAAGGTCAGGGAGTGGTAGCCCATACTTTTAATCCCAGCACTCCAGATCACAATAACATTACATACTAAGAACAATCATGGATGTATAGTAAAAATCAGTGTACTTATATGTCATTTTCTTTCAATTGAGAGGGGCCACAGTTACTTATTCTTGATAACAAAGACTCATGCCATGTACTGAAAGCATTGAATATACTTGGCTGTTTACTGAATGTTAGTGTTTCATATGAAATACCAAACCCTTAATTACAAAATGTCATTCTCTAAGAGAATGAAGACTGAGAGGTTTCTACTCATTCATCTATGTGCAGTATAACATCTTGCCTCAAACCCTGTCATTCTTTTACAAATATAATTTCCCTTCCTGGGAAAAATGCTACAAGACATTCTATTCAATCATCCTAAAGACATGCTTATCTTTTAATAGTCTTGTTATATTGGTGCAAACTTGCTGTTGCCATATGTCTTCCTACTTTTTGTAATACAGCCTGACATTTAATCATGTGTCTGAAATAGAGTGAAAGCAATTCTTATCACAGTCACAAATATTTATGGAAGCTTTTTACTCTTGTAGAGTCCAAACAGATGTTGGTGACTAATGTGCACTAAGTTGTCATGTGGTGCTTCACTAAGTTGCCTTTTCCCATCTATTGGTTCCACAATCCACTCTGAATCAGTCTTTTCCTAGATGTTTGCATCTGGTTGGAGAGAAGAACGAGTCTCCATGCTTCTAAATCTTTCTTTGCTTGTCAATATTCTTTTGGCAGAAACTAACCACACATCCTTTACATCCTTTGTATGCAGAAGGGGAAGAAAGTACAGTTCTTGGCCAAGAAGCTCTGTTTAGCTTTACTCTGTATTGTATAGTAGACACAAATGTTTGTAAGAAGGCTGGCTCTACAACAAATTTTCCCTTTAATTGAACACTCTGGTTTCCTTATATACCTTATTGGAGATATTTTTAGCATTAAATATGACACCCATGTTTTCTCCAAATTAAAATAGCTACTTATAACCTTAATTTTGTAGGAAAGCTACAATACTGAGTTGAGACACGTGTTATCATTCACCCATAATGTATTATGAATCTTAAAGGCATAAATCTGTTACCAAACAGATAATCTGTTATCTTATTGATAAACAGATAATGGGTAAGTCAGAGTTGTTTTCTGAAGTCCCTGAGAATACACCCAGGCATCAGAGCTATGCTCTCCTTTCTTGCTGTGAAGGTTACAGCAGGCAGCCACAGCACCCAACAGAACACAGAGATAACCAGAGAAGTATGAAAGAGAGAACTTGTACTGTTTGTCTAAATTGTCAATCACTGTAATTATGTATCATTCCTATGAGAAAAACATTGGTTGGGATTCACAAAATTTATTGAACATATGTCACAAAATACCTTTATGTTACATTGCAAGATACTAAGGACAAACTGGGTTTAGTAGAAAAGGAGACAGATTTTAGTCAATTTTCTATCCTACACAGTCTATCTTAGTACCTTAACTTGTTTGATTTTTCTAAAAGTTATGGTGAAAGCCTAAAAGAATATATAATGAAAGAGAATCTCAAAAAACCAAAAATGAGTGGGTTTTATTTTTCTAGATCACTTGTACTTTCATGGGCCTTATTTTCCTCTTATGTCTCTAGAGATCTAGAATCTTAAATTAATATAATTCTTCTCCCTTCTAATCCTATGTCAACACTTGTCTAGTGAACTCTAAAATTCCAGGTCTGTCATCAGCCTCAGCCTTCAACACTGTTCCTTTGCTCAGTTTTAGGACTCACTATATTTCTGCAATATCCTCATGCATACTTTTCTTTTCTTTAACTTTTTTTTATTAAAAAGTTGTGTTTTTTTCTCATACTCACCACTGTTGCCTCTCCCTCCCTTCCTCTCAGACCTCTTCCTGACTCCCCAATCTTATCCCCTTGTCTATTCCCCAGTGGGTGGGGTTCAAGGATCCCAAGGTGAGTCAATTTGGTCTGGCATATCCAATTGAGGTAGGACCTAGTCCCTTCCTCAAGTATCAAGGCTGAGTAAGTTTTACCTCTGTGGGGAATGGGCCCTGAGATGTCAGTTCATGCATCAGGAATAAACTCTGGTCCTATTGCAAGAGGCTCCACAAACTTCCCAGGCCATTTGACTGTCATCTACATTTGGAGGGTTTAGTTCAATTCCATGAAGTTCTCTCAGTTGTCGTTTCAGAGTCAGTGAGCTCCGGATAGCCTGGGCCAGGCGTCTCTGTGGGTCTCCTCCTCTTCATTCTGATCCCTTTGCTCATATACTCTATTTTCCCTCTCTTCAGTTGGTGCTTGACTATGGATTTCTGCGTCTGTCTCCATCAGTTTCTGCATGAAGGTTCAACAATGACAATTAGAGAAGTCATTCATTTGATTATGGAGGAAGACCAGTTTAGGCACCTTCTCCACTATTGTTTGGAATCTTAGCTGGGGGCATCATGTGGGTTCTTGGGTGTTTCCCTAGCACCAGATTTCTCTCTAACCCCACAACAGCTCCCTCTATCAAATCTCCTTGCTTTCCCTATCTGTTGCTTCACCCACTCAACTATCTGATTTGTTCATGTTATCTCTGCCCCCTCACACACACACCTCCCACCGGGTTACCTAGCTGTTCAGGAGTTGTGAATTGTAGCCTGATTATTCTTTGCTTTAGGTCTAAAATCCACTTATGAGTAAGTACATACCATGTCTATCTTTTTGTGTCTGTGTTATCTCACGATGATACTTTCCAGATGTACCCATTTTCCTGCAAATTTCTGGATGTCATTTTTTTATTTTTACTGATAAATAAGACTCTATTGTGTAAATGTACCATAATTTTTTAATCCATTCTTCAGTTGAGGAGTAAATAGGTTGTTTCCAGGTTCTAGCTAATATGAATAATGCTGCTATGAACATAGTTTAGTTAATGCTGTTGGGGTAAGAATGTACATACTTTGGGTTTATGCCCAATAGTGGTATTGCTGGATCATTGGTTATGTACATCAACACCATTCAACTTTTTCTCCCTTGTTTGAGTGACAATGTAACACTTTTTAAACATGCTATTGATTAAGATACCCAACATGCAACAGTAATGACAACCTCCATATTGGGATGCCTTCATATATTTTCACTAGTAACATTGCTTTCCTTATCCAGGACTTGGCAGACAATAGATTACAATACATTAGTTAGTCATGAGGCATATGAAACAGCATCCTAATAGGAGTTAATAAAACAGATATTCTTTCTTCCAAGATAAGCACTATGCTATGAGTTATTTCTGAGACATTTAAAAAGAAGTGAAAGTAACTTTCAATCTTGAAGAAAAGTCTTTTCAAATGGAGATGATATTATTTCACTCATTCTGAATATAATTTCAAGAAACAATGACTGATCTCTTTTTTGTGAAAAATGGATTTAAGTCCATATTTAATTTTGGGAAAAAAATAATCAACTAGTGTTTAAAAGCATTGTGCTAAGAAAGTTTTTTGTTAAATGATAGCTATTGCAACATTTTATGCTAACAATGGATACTTTAATAAATGATGAAGTGTAAAAATTCATTCCAAGTGCTTCCTAAAATAAATGCCAAAAATAAAGTTATTATACTATTTCATGATGAAATTATCTTTCTTTGAGTCACTGAAACAGTTCAACATGGATGTCACCAGCACAGACATAGAGTTAATAACTGTTACTTAACTGGGTTCCCATAGATGCTCAAGAAGCTATAACGTATACTTGGTGAAATGCTCTTTCTACCTCTCATTTATACTTTAATAACAACTGCACATGAAAATTAGTAGCTAAACAAATATTTTCAAAAATATATCATGTCCAAATAAAGTAATTTTGCATCTTAGTCATATTTGGTTACTATAAGATTAACAGACAGAATGAATTAAGAAATAGATGATT
Organism: Phyllotis vaccarum; assembly: GCA_033318265.1. NCBI lineage: Eukaryota > Metazoa > Chordata > Mammalia > Rodentia > Cricetidae > Phyllotis > Phyllotis vaccarum. The sequence continues at coordinate 94,921,723 of JARWLC010000015.1, read as the reverse complement.
ACTTTTTATAGTTCTGGGTGTTAGGAGATCTAAGAGTGTGAAACAATATGGGCAGACTTTACTGAGGGTTGTCTTTGGCATACAGACAGATGCAATGGACAAATCAGAGATATGAAGGGAAAAATGTAAGAGAAAAGGATGTGGAAGAAAGATAATGCTCTTTCTATAATATCACTAATCCTAATATGAGGACTCTACCTCATGACATTATTTAAGCCCAATAGACTTCTAACTTTCTTACATCCACCTCTTTGGGGTTAGAAAGTTGGCATATGGATGCTGAGGAGACACAAACATTCACTATCTGTAAAACTTTTAGTTAAAACCAACAAAGAAAAAAGCAAAACAAAAGTCTTTAGGGTTTTTCCTGTCCATAGTTCACAGTAACACTTTTGTTCACCTGTGTGTATTGCACATATATGGTGAGGTGCAGAATGATAGAAAGAATCTTGTTCCGAGGTTTCATCAAACATAATAGGGCATGCTAAGAGATAATTTCCTGTGGGGTGCCTGCCTGTGAGGTACCTAAGTGAGATAAATAATGAACAATAGAATAAGAGGACACAGACATAAAAACAGCACAAAATCCAGGCCTTACAAAGAATCTGGGGCAAATATCTGTCCTGTATGTGGTAGAGACAAAACACGGTTATAGAAGGAAAGAGTTAGATAAGAAACTTGGATTTGTAAAAAGCTGAAGTAATGCAGGAAAAGAATTATTATGTGAGGGATTTTGTAATAATAAGCCATAAAATTATAAAATACTGTCTTTTGAACACCAAATGAATCCATTTATCATAAAGATGGTGAAGGAAAATGATTGGTAAGATTTAGCTATAGACAAGAGTTTGGTAACTTTTGGCCACTGGATCCATAGCAATAAATCTTTGTTTTATTTCATATTTGACTTTATGTTCTGTGTTATTCTTAAGACTTACTTCAGTCTTAGAGCAATTTTAGCCTCACAGGAAAATATAGGAATTTCTTTCTCAGGTATTTTTCTAAACATACACAACCTTCTACAGTATTAGTCCTCCTTATCAATTCAGTTAATCCATTAATACTTGGTGATCCTCCACTGACACACTTCTACGTCCAATTCACATAAGGAATGTGAAGGTCCACTCATGGCTTTGCATGATTTGTGAGCCTTGATAAACTGTTAATGAACTATCTATCCATCCATCCATCCATCCATCCATCCATCCATCCATCTATCTATCTACTATCTATCTATCTATCTATCTATCTATCTATCTATCTATCTATCTATCTAAACTATATATATATATATATATATCATACAGAGTAGGTATACTGCCCTACAAAGCACATTTACTCTGCTTACCTGACCCTCTTTCTGTGATATAATTGAAACCATTGATCTTTGCTCTGGATACACAGATTTGTCTATCCTAGGAAATCATGGAGTTAGACTTGAATACTATATGGATCTTCTACAATCTCTTCTACTGAGAATTATGTGTAACTATTTAAATTAAGACACATAACTTTTTATGGCTTATTAATTCAAAGTGTATATGATCTGTAAGTGAAATAGTTGATTTATTCACTTACTGAAGGCCATTTTGTTTCTTAGAATGCAATTATTCATACTGCCTTTAAGTCTTAAGTGACTAGTGAACATAATTTTGATATGTGTAAAATAGCTCCATAGTCTAGAAGGCTAGAAACTCTCACATACAATATAACAGGCACTGTGTTTGAGCAATGGAAAAGAGTAATTGACTATAAACCCAAGAGACTTTACACACAGTTTTGCATAATGAATCAAAATGTTGTGGTATGATTCTTGGAACAATTTCATTGGCATTTTGCCTATATTTACACATTCCAGATTAAATAATTTAAGTTTTAAAGGATGAGCTAGAAGAAATGAAATTCTAATTTTGCCTTGGCAAAATTCTCAATTCCAATGAGACAATATATCTAAAATATGGAGATTAAGGATGGAAATGACATGATAGTAATTTAACATACCATGGAGGGGGAAAGAGAAACCATGTTCAGGGATTTTATAAATATCCAATAAAAACTTACTCTATTATTAAGAAGTTAGATTTTAAAGTGCCATTTTTGTTCCCATATGTGTCTTACCGGTATCCAATCCTACTCCAGCTAGGCTTTCCAGTTCAAAAAGAGGTTCCTCCTACTCTCATGTGTGTATATCTGGATATTCATGACTATCATCTACCTATATAATGAAGGCTCCTAACTATTAGAGAAAACATAGTATGCATTATGGGGATATTTTCAAATATAAAAACAGTCCGGAGATGTAAGAGGGATCTACCCACAGTCACTAGAGTTTATTTGTTTTTGTCTTTGTTCGAGACATAGTATTCTTGTGTAACAGTCCTGCTGCCTTAGCGCTAGACACGGGCTGGCTTTGAACTTACAGAGATTCTCTTGCCTCTGCTTCCCAAGTGAAGATACATGTGTTACCACGTCTTAACTGAGTGAAGGAAGTATTATACTCTGTCTTTCTATATCTGCCTAATACTTCCTTCACTCAGTTAAGACGTGGTACCACCACTGCCTGCCTGGGAGCCTGAGACTCCTTCTGTAAACTAAAATGACCTGCAACTCAGATTGGGTTAAGGGCGTAGGTTACCACTCCTGGTATACTTCCTGTGCTGGGATTAAAGGTGTAAATTACCACTCTCTGACCCTCCTAGACTGACTGTGGGTAGATCCCTCTTACATCTCCGGCTGTTTTTATGTTTAAAAATATCCCCATATATCTCCTTTTGTGTAAAATTTTAAAAAAGGAAGGTTATAGTTAACATAAGAAAAAAACATATACAATAGGTACAATAATTATATACAATATATGTAAAGGATTTATGATGTTACATTGTAAATAATTGCCCCACCTATGAGTTTAATAAAAAGCGCTGATTGGCCAAAGGCAGACAGCAAGTCTGGGTGGGGCTACCAGGCTAAGAAAACTCTGGGAACAGGAAGAACAGAGCAGAAATGCCACAGAGACTCCAGAGTTGCTAGACAAGCCAGAAGATGCAGAGGACAACTATACTGCTCTGAGAAAAGGTACCGAGTCCCATGGCTGAACAGAATAAGAATCATGGGTTAGTTTAAGGGTAAGGAGTTTGCAGGTTAGATGCCTGGACCTTAGGCCGATCAGCCTAAAATTAATGTAAGCATCTGTGTATCTCTGCGGGTCTGCAGGTCTAAATCTTGAGGCTAGGCTAGAAAGTCCAGGTCAGAAACCTCTTACTCAATGCATCTGGCTTCTTTCTCTCAAAATGATGACAACGATTTTCATGCAAGTAACATTATTTAATTCTTTAAAGTGGGTCAAATTCCATTTTTACTAAATACACTGTGTATTTTATACTCATTCATATGTTAATAGACATTTAGATTAATTCCATTACTTGGCTCTTGCGAATAGTGCCTCAGTAGATATGAATGTACAAGCCTTTCTATTTTCTGCCAATGTATATTTCTTTTGGTATATGCCTAGGTGTATGATAAAATCTTATGATATTTCTGGCTTAAGATTTGTGAAAAACCACTATATTTACATCGATAGTGTCTTGTGTAGTTTACATCCAACAAGCAATTTATAAGTTTCTTGAGCAGAGAAGTATATAAGACTACAGATATAAACAATTTTCCATTGCCAATGCAAACAGGGCCTGTATTTACTTATCTGTTTGCATTTATTGTATATGTGTGTGATGTGTGATGGTGGTCTCAATTGAATATGTGGAGTTAGCTATCTCCTACCTTTACCCCGGTACCAATCTTGCACAGTAAGCACATTTTCTAATGAAACTGTCTTATGTTTCTAAGGGCTCCACAGTTTGGAAGAGACGGTCTGACCTGAAGTTCTAAATATTCTATTTGAAACTTGTATCTACCAAGAAGCCTATACTTACTCCATCTTGTAAAGTACTGGTCTGTGCCTTTCTCAGCTCTATGCTGGTCTCATTTGACATTTTCTGGAGGCAGACCAGTCTAAATCTTCCAGCTATCTTTGCTCATAGCTCGCCCATTCTTGAATGACATAGGCACACATCTTTGCTTTTAACATTTTGAAATTTGGATTTTAAGTAGTTTTCAGGATCAAGAATATTTGAAAATCCAATGGTGAGATAATTTTTTCTCACTGTTAGTCCTGGAATGATCAAAAAATGTTCTTATAAGCCCTTTAAGATTAAGATTCAATGCAATGAGTTCCATTTTCTTCTTCAATCTGATTCCTCTTGCCCATCATCTAGTGACAGGTGTGTAGTACAATGTAATCAAAGAAAGCATAATTATTGCTTTAGGGTGTTTTTAAAACCACCAATAAGAAAATCAAATGCATGTCCACGTTCACACTGAAATATGCAACAAGTTCCACTAGAGAAAATACTTCTCTTAGCTCCTTTGTTCGATATGACTTGTCACTCACCATGCTCTCTATCAGAGTTTAAATGTATTCGCTTTTACACTGGGAAGTGACTTGCAAAGGTCTATCTTAGAAAAGTACATAGATGTGAAAGTAAGTGAAATAAAAATGACATGTTTGCTTTGGGTGTTAAAAGAAGTGAGGTCCAAGTGCTGAGCCTCACAGGGGGAAATATAAACTGAATAAAACATGGGCTCAGCTCCTCGAGAAGCTTCCACATTGGCAGTGAAGCTAATGCATGGAAATAAATACAATTCGGAGGGGAGAGACTGCATTTTTGTGAAAGACAATAGTATAGAAGAGGTCCCAGTCATTTAAACAGCAACCCTGGGAGCTATTTTCTCAAAGAGGTGGCATATGAAGGAGAATATATATTCTTGTTTCATTAACAACTCTGTGTGTGTATATCTTGTCAGAGCTTCAAGACTCTCAATTACTCCTATACATTGATTTGTTTTGGTATGATTTGGTTAACAGGATGATGCTCATTCATTAACACCTAGTCAGTCTCCCAGGGGATTCTTATTCTGGACGCAGAATCTCCACTTTAAGAGACAATGTAACATACAAAGAATGCTAGCAATGCATCATGACTGTTAGCTGTTTACTTATATTTCCACCTATTAAGGACAATTTTTAAAGGTCTATCCCTAATTAAAGTTGTTACTAGCTAAAGTGGGTATACTCCACCCTTCCTTCTTCCTCTCTGTCTTCTTTCTCCCTATTATACCTTTCTTTCACCTCCTATCTCTCTTCCCTCTTTCCATTTCTCTACTCCAAAGAGCTGTGCTTCCATACAACGTAGCTGCTCTGAGAATAGATTGATATGCCAATCGCAGAATGCATCACAGTAGATATTGGAGACTGATAATTTCTTAAACACATATCATTCTCATAGTCCCTTTGAAATATGAGATACCATTTTACGTTAGTGTAGTTGGAAAGAAACATACAGGCTCCTTCCCAATGAAGTAATCACAAAAATATAGTGTCACCTGAAAAATATCACAGGTTTTCCTTCACTGAACACTTGAATGTTTATTGGGTTACAGTCCCTATACTATTTTATTTTGTTTATATGGCAAATAAAAAAAGTCTATCATGATATTAAGGGATTTTCTGGGAAGGGGAAGCAGAAGAGATAATATTTTCAAATATTTAGTCATTTATTCTTTGAGTTAGAGCCTTGGATAGTTAGGCCTGCTTGCAGTCCTGTTCAGTGGCCTGTAAACAAAGGTGGTGTGTGTCAGGTTAAAGAAAAGCCAATTCATAGCCCTTTCCATCTCTCCTTTTCAGTCTTTTCACAATGGCACTGCTTCTAGGAATGCAGAGAGTGGAAGGTCATCTGACCTCATCAAACAACGATGAAAGGAGGAAAATGCCATTGTTGAGATATCCCACTGAGATAGAACTTGTTTATTTTTCAAAATGTGGTGGCATTGCCTAATTTGACTAATACAGCTAATTAGAGCCAGGAAAAAAAATCATCACTTTGGGGAAAGGGTTACAAAATGACTTCTGCAACAGGATGCTCAGGAAGTGTCAGGAAATGTTGCTCCAAGAAGTACTAGAACTTTCGGTGCCGATGCCTTTTCACCAGGCTTGCTAATGCCAGTAATAGTTTTCTTTGCACAATATAAAAGGTACGATTTATGAGAAATGGTCAAGGGAGCATTACAGACAAATGACAAAATGTGCTAATAAAAATTAACTGATAGAGGAGGGTCTGAACGGCAGACTATGGAGCCTGCACATATATAGAAAATAAAGAATGTGAAAAGTGCTATACACACTTGGATATAAGAGAGCTTAGAATAGTACTTGGCAATCATTTTGATAGACGGAGACAAAATAGCACACTGAAAACATAAGGTCTGGCATTTTGAGACGTTTACCAGGTATCATTTTCTTAGTTATTTTCCCAGCATTGATTGTCAAGATGCTTATATGTAGAATCTAATGATGTGTCAAAAGGAATAACGGTGCTCTTGGATATATTGTTGTGAGTCACATAAATTATATGTGCATATGATTTTTCAGAATACCTGTCATTAAAAGAATACTGAAATAGGGTAAGAGTTGTTACTTTATAATACCCAATACTGTAGACATGATCTCCATGAGGCCCTTTACATCAGCTATTGTGTGGCAAGCATTACAAAGGTTATAAGAAATCTGTGACATCATAGCCATGTTTCTTTTCTTTTTGTGTCTGTAGTCTATATGAGTAGAGGGAGGGAGCATGCTTCATCTTAGGACAAACTGAAAGTGAAAGTAAAGTATAGAGGCTTTGTCTTCAATAAATTAGTTAGTAATGCATTCTGCTTCTATCTACCTCTCTCCCGTGCAAAGGTTTCTCCATTTTCAAACAGAATATTCTCTGACCTTCTTTCAAATCCTCAATTTTGTCTTCTTCCTGCTTGTTTAGCACCCAGAGTTTGAAGTCACTCAAAACAGAAATGTCAAGGCATAAAAGAACTGGTATCTTCAGATGCAGGGCCAAAACTGAGCAGAGAAAAAAGATCAATATTTCATAACAAGCTTCAGCAATAGTGAGGCTCAACAGCCTGCAGTGTTTCATCCAACCTCTCCTGAGCCACCCAAGACACCCGTCTTTCACGGAGGCAGATGGGCTTGGATCCATAAAGTTATCCCAAACATCCTTAATCCCCAATTTGCTTACTTCCTCAGAACACAGTGAAGAGTAATGATCTCCTCCTAGAGATCATGATAACCCTGTTCCTACTTTTTTATTTATACTTTGTTCAAAATATGTCTGTGGGAATAAAAACATTTCTAATTTCTTTTGCATTTCAACCACCACAGGTATGTTTGTAAAGGAGACTTAAAATATGCTACCCTCATTAAAGCTTATCAAAAACTTTGCCAACCACAGCAAATCAAAATGTTCCATTCTCTTATTTAAATATCTATGATTTAAAGGCTTAAAATAAAATCAGTTGTTGTCTTACAGCAACAAAGGAAGAAGCCTTTGAGTTTATCTAATTGCTCAGATAATCACTCATTTCTGGGGTATTTCAAATAATTTGGCAATAGCTTCTCAATCACATGAAAAGCATATCATAAATTGTAGATAGCACTTCAATTTGAAATGAAAATTATGTTCTAATACCTTGTACATATTTTTTCTACTTGAGATGCCCATTTTTGCACAGTTCTATTTCTCTATGAATTATAATATGCATAAGAGAGCTACCACTTCTTGTCAGGTGTGCTAAGAATAGTTCTTCGGTGTGCCCTTCATCTAAACTTAGATATAGCCTATGTTAGTGGGATCAAAAAGAACATCACATAGGAAACTAAGAGAATTAACAGAAATCTTTGCTATGCTTCCCTGTTTCTGTTGCCTAAGGCTTATTTTACTTGGAAATGAGAACTTTGGTCAGTAAATAAATGCTCCTAGAGAATGGAAGAACAAAATACTTTGAATAAAGTAGAATTTTTGATAAGTGAAAGAAGAGATATTTTTTAATGATGTGGAACTTTGTTATTCAAAGTGCATCCATGCACCCATAGGATCATTAGCATAGAGGATGTTTAATGAACAGGCTATTGAGCTATACCCCCACCTTATTCCTAAAACTTACTGTATTATTCTGCATTTGTGTGGGATATTACACATATATTTGTGCCAGGAATATTTGGAAAACTTTGTGCTAGAGAATATACATACATTCTCCAGGAACTCCCAGGACAATGTAGTGGAGAGAAGAAATACTGTATCTTGAGGGACAACCCACACTATATGGCGTCACATAGACAGGAATGTGGAAGTAAGGTCATATGTATCTTCCTGAGAAAGCCATGACTATAAATCATGAAAGCTATATGTGAATCTAGACTTGATTGTGTGTCTGACATTTTTCCATGTCATTAGATAGAAAATAAAAATGCCAGTAAGTTTGAGGAGCAGAATTTTCTATCTGCTTTTGAAATATGCACAACACGGCTGATGTTGCTGGCTTAAACTTCTCAAAACATTTGCTTTTCCTGGGAACTATAGCTATCCCTATATAACAACAACAATCCTAAGATATCTAAATAATTCTATTAACACAACATCCTTTTTAATCTTTTTGTATAAGCAATTGGGCTTATTATGCACAGATTCTATATATGTACATTTGTTTCCTTATAAAAGTCTATTGTTTCTTCTAATCCAGCATTCATAATGCTTAGAAGGTCATTTGTAGCCATGAACAAGCTGGCAAATCTGAGGATTGCTCAACATTGACATTCCCATGGAAGATCAACAAAGGTGATGCACTCTGTATTTTCTGTTTAGCTTTTCATATTACAGATGGGTATCTTTAACGCCATTTGTTTAGTTGCAGATTTTTCTATAGTTTTTAGTTTGGTTTCTTGATTTTACTTTTTAAAATTGCCTTTAGATTTAACACTAAAGTGTTGACCAATTTTTCTTCTGGTAAAAAGTTGTAATATGCCTTCTAAAGGGTAAAGTTGTATTAGTTATGCTTCTTTCAGACATGGTTGACAATGCCGCTAATCACAAACTGAATATTAATGAATATTAATATTAATATGTGTGCTAATTGATGTGTGAAATCATAGTTTGTATAAGACATTCTATATTAATCATTTAACAAAAATATTGTATCTTGTGGTTCTCAGAATTTCAACCTTGTATTTCCATAGGAACAGTCAATGCCAAATCAGTGTTCAAGGTTTACTTTGTAAATCATCAACTTAACTAATAGTAATTGTCTCCACATGCTCTGTGTTGTGAAGTATATACAGGCATACAGTTATTCTGTTTGGTTTTTTTGAACCTATGTTGATACATAAGAGATGATAGATAGATAGATAGATAGATAGATAGATAGATAGATAGATAGATAGATAGATAGATAAATGGTAGATGGATGGGTGGGTAAGTGTGTGGGCAGGCGGGTGAGCAAACGAGCAGACAGAGAGACAGATAGATTAGATGGATAGACGATGGATAGATGAATAAGTGTATGATAGATAATTGATATGCATTTTATATGATTTTGAGATACATTCTTTTATAAGCCATTATTTCTATCAAGAGAATTTTTCAGGCTTTGATTTTTCCTGGAAATGACAGTTAAATTTGATAGTGCCATTATTTCTATGGTAATTATTTATGTAGTAGAAGCAATTAAAGTTCCGGACAGAATAATAAATAAACCTATTGGATTATATGATCAATAATAACTGGAGTCACCAGGAAAAGCTTCCAACTAATACAGAATCAAGACAAGCAGAAGCAGGACAATAATAAATAAAAAAGCATCACAAGATTTGTGCACACAAAGGAGACAAGACAGACACAAAAGACAGAACCAGAATGCTCTGGAGGAACATGAGGGATATGAAGCAGAGAAGATGCTGTTTGAATATTAGATGCAAGTGAAAATGATACACACAGACATGGATAAAACAGATGTCTTGAGCATCTGGAAGTCATCACAGAGATAGAGATGTTTGTTTCTTTCAGATGAATTAAAAACTCAATAGTTTGTAACACTAAAATATAGATTTGCATTTTCCCAAAGGATGATCTGTAACCTCTTGTTCATATAGAAGGATGAAACAAAAATATGACACTATTTTAAAAATTCATAAAATGAAAATTCTAAATCCACATTTTATAGAAAATTCAAATATTTTTCCTCTTGTCAGATTTTTTTATTATTTAAAAGTTTGTTTATTCCTTTTATATAACAACCGCAGTTCCCCCTCCCCTCCCCTTCTCCTACTCACTCCTCATCTTCCCCTCTCCCCACTTCCCTATACAATTCTGGAGAGAGTAAGGCCTCCCATGTGGAGTCAACAAAGTCTGCCATATTAAGTTGAGGCAGGACCAAGTTGCTCCCCCCTTGTAAAAGCTCAGCAAGATATCCCTTTATAAAGAATGGATTACAAAAAGCCACTTCATGCACTAGGGATAAAACTTTGTCTCACTGCCAGAGGCTCCACAAACTGCTCAAGCCCCACAACTGTCATCCACATTCAAAGGGATAGTTTGGTCCCATGCAGATTCCCCAGCTGTCAATCCAGAGTGAGCTTATAGTAGCTTGGGTCTTCTATATCTGCAGGTTTTCCCATCATGATCTTGATCCCTTTGCTCATATAATCCCTCCCTCCTCTCTTTGACTGGACTGGGAACTATACCCAGTGCTTAGCTGTGGATCTCTGCATCTGCTCCCTCAGTTACTGCCTGAATGTTCTAAGAGGACATCAATTTGATAACAGGGGAAGGCCAGTTGAGGTACCCTTTTTACTATTGCTTAGAATTTTAGCTGGGGTCATCCTGTTTGATTTCAGGGAATTTACCTAGCACCAAGTTTCTCACTGACTCCAAAGTGGCTCCCTTTATCAAGATACCTCTTTCTTTGCTCTTCCTCTCTGTCCCTAACTTAATTCAACCATTCTGTTCCCTTGTGTGATTTTCCCACCTCCCTTTGTTCCCTCCACCTCTCATGCTCCCAATTTACTCAGATGATCTTACATATGTCCCCTTCCCAGAGAAATCCATGGATGTCTCTCTTAAAGTTTTCCTTGTTACCTAGCTTCTCTGGAATTGTGGTTTGCATTTGATTTTCTTTTGCTTTATAGCTAATATCCAATAATGAATGAGTGCATACGACGTTTGTCTTTCTGGGTCTGGGTTACCTCATTCAGGATGGGTTTTTTTATTTACTTTTTTCTAGTTTCATCCATTTGCCTGAAAATGTGAAATGTCGTTTTTATTTTGACTGTTGAGTAGTACTCTACTGTGTAAATGTACCACATTTTTTTAAATCCTGTCATTGGTTGAAGGGCATATAGGTTATTTCCAGTTTCTGACTATTATAAATAATGCTACTATGAACAAACTTGAGCAAATGCCCTTGCATTTGGGTATAATCCAAAGAGTGTTATGTCTGGATTATGAGGTAGATTGATCCCCAGTTTTCTAAGAAACTGTCAATCTGATTTCCAAAGTGGCTGTACAAGTTTATACTCCCACCAGCAGTGTTTCCCTTACTCCCCATTCCCCCAACATAGGTTGTCATTAGTGTTTTTGATCTTAGACATTCTGACAAGTGTAAGATGGAATCTCAGAGTTATGCTGATTTTAATTTCTATGATGGCTAGGAATGTTAAGAAATTATTTAAGTGTCTTTCTTTTGGCCATCTGAAGTTCTTCTGATAAAGTCATTGTTTAGATCTGTACTACATTTTTAAATTGGATTATTTGGTATTTTGATGTCTAGTTTCTTTAGTTCTTTATATATTTTAGAAATCAGCCCTCTGTCAGATGTAAAGTTGGTGAGATCTTTTCCCATTCTGTCATTTTTTTCTTATTGGCCATGTCCTTTGCCTAACAGAAGCTTCTCAGTTTCAGGAGATCCCATTTATTAATTGTTGCTCTCAGTGTCTGTGTGACTGGTGTTATATTTAGAAAGTGGTCTCCTGTGCCAATGCATTCAAAGCAATTTCCCACTTTGTCTTCTATTAGGTGCAGTAAAACTGGACATATAGTTCTTTCATTTGTTTGGTTAGAGATACTCGAAGATATTTTATGTTATGTTACTTGTGGCTATTCTAAAGAGTGATGTTTTCCTGATTTATTTCCAGCAGTTTATTTTTTGTATATAGAAAGATTTTGTTAATCTCGTACCCTGCCACATTGCTGAAGGTGTTTATCATGTGTAGGAGTTCCCTAGTAGAATTTATGTATATTGTCATATCATCTGCAAATGTCAAATATTAATTTTTTTCCTTTTCAATTTATGTCCCATCCCCTTGGTCTCCTTTGGTTGTTATGTTGCTAGAGCTAGAACTTTGAGTGCTATATTGAATAGATATGGATAATGGAAGCCTTGTCTTGTTCCTGATTTTAGTTGAATTGCTTTGAGTTTCTTGCCATTTACTCTGATGTTGGCTGTTGGCTTGCTGTATATTGCCTTTATTAAGTTTAGGTATATTCCTGGTATTCCTGATATCTCCAAGACCTTTATCATGGGACAGTGTTGTATTTTATAATCTAATGAGATGATCATCTTGTTTATATGGTGGATAACACTGACAATTTCCATATATTGACCCATCCCAGCAACTCTGCATTGAAGCCTATTTGATTATGGTGGATGGTGGATGGCTTTTATTGATGTGTTCCTGGATTTGGTTTAACAATTTTTTATTGAGGTCATGAGGGAGTTTGTTCTGTAATTCTCTTTTTTATTGTGTCTTTGTGTAGTTTGAGTATCGGGATGATTGTAACTTCATAAAAAGAGCATAGCCATGCTCCTTCTATTTCTGTTGTGGGCATAATTTGAGGAGTATTGGTATTAGCTCTTCTTTGAAATTCTTGTAGAATTCTAAACTGAAATCATTTGGCCCTGTGTAGTAAGAGGTTTCTGGCCCAGACTTTCAGGCCTAGCCTCAATGTTTAAGCCCGCAGACCCACAGACTGGCAGAAAAACACAGATGCTTACAATAGTTTTAGGCTGACTGGCCTAAGGCTCAGGCATATAACTTGCTAACTCTTTGCCCTTAATCTAACCCATTACTCTTATCCTGTTCAGTCATGCACCTCAGTACCTTTTCTCAGACAGCATAGTTGTCTTCTGCTTCTTCTGGCTTCTCTCTGGCATTCTATGCTCTGTTCTTCCTGTTCCCAGAGTTTTCTTAGTCTGGTATCCCCGCCCACACTTCCTGTATTCCTTAGGCCACTCAGCACTTTTTATTAAACCAGTAGGTGGGACAACTATTTACATGGAACAACATAATCCCCTTATAGCCCTGGGCTTTTTTTTGTTGTTGTTAGGAGACTTTTAATAACTTGGGATTATAGGTCTATTTAAGATATTCATCAGGTCTTCATTTAATTTTAGTATGTGTTACCTATCCAGAAAGCTGTCCATTTCTTTTAGGTTTTCCAATTTTGTAAATTATGGGCTTTTGAAGTATTGCCTAATGGTTCTCTAGATTTTCTTGGTGTCTGTTGTTATGTCCTTATAATTTCTGATTTTGATGATTTGGATATTCTCTCTCTGTCTTTTGGTTAGCTTGGATGAGGGTTTGTCTATTTTGTTGATTTTCTCAAAGAACCAACTTCCTAGAAAAATGAATCCACAACATATCAAACTTATGGGACATAATGAAAGCAGTACTAAGAGGAAAGTTCATAGCACTAAATGCTTATATAAAGAATTTGGAGAAATCTCACACAAGAGATCTAACAGCACAGCTGAAAGCTCTAAAACAAAAAGAAGCAAATTCACCTAGAAGCAGTAGAGAAAAAGAAATAATCAAACTCGGGGCTGAAATTAACACATTTGAAACAGACCCATACAAAGAATCAATAAAACAAATATAACCGGTTGTGATGGCGCATGCCGGTAGGATTTGCTGAAGGAGGCAGAGGCAGGAGGATCACAAATATCTCTTAATAAATGACCAAACAGCTTTTATTGACATATCCCTTCACAAGACACTGTTATATGTGGTTTCTGGCCTGGACTTTCTGGCCTACAGTCCCATAGTCCCACTGAAACACACAAATGCTTATATTAATTGTATGCTGATGGACCTGGGGCCTAGGCATATAACTTACTAACTCTTTACCCTTAAACTAACCCATGACTCTTATCCTGTCCAGCCATGTGTCTCAGTACCTTTTCTCAGATCATCTGAATTATCCTCTGCATCTTCTGGCTCGTCTGGCAACTCTGGCATATTTGCTCTGTTCTTCCTGTTCCCAGAGTTTTCTTAGTCTGGTAGCCCCGCCCACACTTCCTGTCTGCCTTAGGCCAATCAGCATTTTTATTAAACCAGTAGGCAGGAGGATTGTTGACAGTGTAACAACAAAATTTCACTATAAGGCACTTTCATGTGAAGTGTCTCAAATAGTATTTCTTTTTTTATGCTATAGTTTGTGTAAATGTCATTTAATTTGAGATACAGCATCTTAAAGTCTTTATAGTCATTATATCTGAAGTCTTTATGCTTTTCTATTCTACAGTTTCCAAGATCTCATTCATGGGCTATCAAGATGGCTCAGGACTTAAGGCTCTTGTTGCCAAATGTGAAGAAATGAGTTTGATTCCCAGCATCCACATTGTAAAGAAAAGTATTGATGCTTGCATATTGTCACCTGGCTTACACACTAACACTGTGGCTGAGGGTCCCCTCCAAACAAATAAAAATAAATAATGTCTATTAAAGTTCATTCTACTACTTCTCCTAACTTGAAATTTGTGATTTACCCTGGGTTTAATTGAAATGATAACCAAATATTTTTCTTTTAAAGTGTCTTTTTCCCTCTGTGCATCTTCCTTAAAGCAGAAGGACTATGCCCCTGTCATAGTGGAAATACTCATTTTTTGTCTGAGACAATTTAGATTGAGTTGTTTAAAGAAATTGTTTTGAAAACATGACAATTTTTTCTTCACTTAAAAGATGAGTGCCAACCTCTGAAAATAAACTTGCATCTTAAACACAAATCTCCAAGAGCTGAAGCCCACAGTCAATATTGCCTTTTAATCATCTTCAATCATTTTGTGCACAACAGTCAGTTATGAACTTATTCTCCTTACATAATTGGGGAAACTTAACTGATCTCTAGCAGAGAAGGTATGATTTTAAAGTTTATATCTCATTGTGGAGACATCAAATGTTTCAGAGAGTGAATGTGTATATTCCCTCCAGGTTCAGGATGTGAGGTGACCTCATGTTTGTTTTAGAGCCTTCACAGCACTTTGCTAATGATTGCTTCCTATGTTCAGCTGTCTAGTAAATGAGCAGTCACTGCATATTTAAAATTCTGCTCTCTTTGGCATAGAAGAGTAAACCAAATCTGTAAATACCTACCTCCCACACACACGTTACCCATCATCTATGAGCAAAATGGGTTTTCAGAAAATATTAAGAGCCATGGATAGTTATGCTTCACATGGTACTAATTCTGTCCCCAGTAGTTCAAAAAGCATAAAATTCCCTGAATTATTTACATCTTTAGTAGGATATAAATATTTTGAGGATAGGTATGTGGCCCACTGTAAAATTCTGGTGATTTCTAGAATACTATGAAATGTAATGTCTGGTCCTAATAGTAGACTACAGAGTCATCAGTGACCTGGTCTACTAGGAATTCAATGTCCTATACTTTTCTTCCTTGGACAGACATTGCCACATTTCTGCCACTAAAAAGTTCATTGTTAATAGTTAACAGTTGACAAAACTATGCTTAATTAAGTTAACATGAGAATGATTGCCGAGAGTAGTAGTTCCCAACCTGTCTAATACTGTGAATCCTACAATAAAGTTCCTCATGTTGAGGTGATCCCCAACAATAAAATTATTTTGTTACTATTTCATGAGTATAATTTTTCTACTATTTTAAACTGTAATATAAATATCTGATATGCAAGATATTTGATTGCAGCCTACATGTGAAGAACCACTGACCTAGAAGCTCCACACTGTATGGTGCAGCCTTTTTAGACCAGATCCTCAAGCCCAAGGGCTAACACACTGAAGTGATGAGATGCTGACCATGAAGTGAATAATGACTTTGACTGTCAATTCTGACAGTTATTAGGAGAAGCAAGTTATCAGAGTCAGCACTCACACTCCTCATTACTGTAATGTAGGGTTAAAAGTACATTCTTTGCCAAGTGTATACCTATAAAATGATTGACAGCTAACATATATCAGTTGACTGGATTTTGAAAGTAGTGTTAAGAAAATATCACTCTGTTTTCGGAGACTCTGCTTCCTTTTGAGACTCTCTTCTAACTGTGCAATGAGAATCATCCCTTTATTATTGCTACTAGCTACTGATAAAGTTTTTTTTGCCATGAGATAAAATGGTGAAATGGGCATTATTTATCTGTCTGCTCTGGAAGTTCTAGGATGGAAAGGAGAAGCAAAGGAAGACTGTTAAAATGATTGGCCCCATGAGACTGTTGGCAATGTTTCTAATGTGAGTCATAAAACACTGGAGCCTGTGACATTCCTGAGTCCCCAAGCCCCAAAGCTATTAAAAATAAATCAAAGGAGAATGGAATCTTTGGGGTAAATGCAATGGTGACTGTAAAGTAATAATGTATTAAGAAAGTTTAAAAAGGGGTTGGGGGTCCTAGGTTTGTTTTCAGGGTTACTTTATAAAGCTTTTGTGTGGTGGATCCCAATGGAAGCTACTAATGAAAAGGGTCAAGTTCACAGCTAACTATAATTCTTTCCATTTGAGGCCTTTAATTTGCACTAATTTGCTATAAAAAAAAAATCTTAGCTGAGGGTTTGTTAGACCTTTGTCATTTGCTGTCAAGTTTCCTAACTTCCTCAGTGAGCACAGAGTGATTTTATTGATTTGCTGTTTGCAAAGATTTGTCTCTAGTGAAGACCATGTTATAGTGAATCCAGCAACTTCAAACACAAATACTTTGTTTTAAAAATGTGCCTGGGATGACTCATGCAGCAGTTTTTAGAACTTATTTTGCTTTCAAGGACCCATTTATGCTTAATCTATTTTCCCAACAAATACAAAATACCATCTATGTTTACCCTTTACCTTCTTAAAATGATGATACTTTTGGGGTAAGAAGTCAGCATGTGTACCTGGTCTAGGTAGCAGTAGACTATTATCTTAAGTGTAATAGTTTTCTAAGTAGCATTTCTGGACCCTGTGTTTCTGATTGTTCTGAATGTAAATGTAATGACTGAAAAGTCAGCAGAGACTGACATGGCCATCACAGAGCCTACATTGGTCTGTGCTAGTTTCTCTGCGTGCATGTTATGGCTGTTTAGCTTGGGAGTTTGTGGGACTCTTAACAGTAACAGGGCCATATCTGACTTTTTTGCCTGCTTTGGGAACCTCCATCTGGGTTGCCTCATCCAGCCTTGATATGAGAGTTTATGCCTAGTCTTATTGCACATTATAGTGATATCACTTGGAGGCCTTATTTTTTTCTGAAAGGAAACAGAGAAGCAGTGAATCTTGGGCCAGGGGCAGGAATGGGGAAGACTCAGAGGAGTGGAGGGAGAGGAAGCTATGGCTGGGATGTATTGTATGAGAGAAGACTAAATAAAAAGAAAAAATAGTAAAATTCAAAGGTCAAGCTGTGTATTCAAGAGGCAGGCATATGCTTGCTGTCATTTTTATTTGAGACTGAGACTGTTTTGTATGTTATCATTTTAGTTGAATTATTTGTCTGTAATTAGCACAGAATGATTATAATATTTAGGGAGTACAGTATGGTGATTTGAAACATATATACAATGTGTAATAACCAATTAGTCATTTACCATTTTCAGCTTCTTTAAAAACATGCACTTCTCAGTATTTAAAGCCTTTAAAATTTGTTTTTATTGTTCTTTATAAACATGAAATGTGAAATTCAGTCACCTTGCTGTGTTTATCCAGCATCACTGTACACACTCTCATCTCCATCTTCTTCCCTTCAAGAAGGGACACATTCTTCTACTGTCTAACCACTCCGTACTGAGCAGGTTGGCTGCACTTTCTGACCTACAGGCTAGAAGGGCAGTTGTACAATTAAAGACACATTATATGTCAAGGATATAACATAGGTAATAGAGTGACATAGATGGAACACAACAGTATGCTCTAATCAGACATGTGTTCCTAGGAAAGTGAATTATTAAGAGCATTCTCTGAGCAGAAGGGAGGAATCAAAGGGGTAGAAGTGGAGACTAAAATTGTCTGGAAGGGAACAAAGCCAAATAAGGAAGTCTGTCGGTGTCCCTGGCCCTGATCAATTGTTAAGAAAGGAATTAATTTCCTTCAGATTTTTTAAATTTTTGCCAAGACTTTAAGCCAGAGACTTGGATCACCTCTCTCATCAAACTAATCATTCCAGCTATAGGATACAGTAGGCAATAAACTGCCTGGAACTTTTGCTCTTCTATCTCTTGGACTCAGAAGCCCCCAAATTCCAAGGGCCATGAGACAGAGGTGAGTCAGTCTCAGGAGTTGGGAAGACTGTACATAAAGCAAAAGCTTGCAAAGATAATGAGTGCCAGATACTGATAGCCTGAGCCCAAGGAGATCCAGATTATCCCTGGTGTACCCTACCATATTACACTGAAAACTGCCACTAATTTTCACTCTTTTTTTCCCATTCTTTTGTACAAGTTTTCACTGTGGGTTGACCCCCCAATTTGTAATGTCTTTGAGTTCTAAATTGCAAGCTTTTAACTTTTCCAGAGACCACAATGAGGGTATGCAAGACCTGAAGAAATGGGATCATAATGTGGTTTTAGTTTGTTGTAAATTTCATTGTTACAAAGGAGTGACACAGCCACAATAGCTACTGTTTGTTACTGTCACTGCTACCCACTGTAATTATGCAATCAAATGCTGCAATTTTTTTTACTTTAAATTATTAGTGACACATTATAAAATTTACTTCAATGTTTTCAATAAGAGGTAAACGGCATGGCACATCTGAGTTATCTTTTCTGTCAAAATCAAGAGCATGTCAACGGTTCCCTGGTGTACTCAAGATGAAAACACGAAAGAACAAACTTGATTCTCTCCCATAAAACGCTGGACCCCAGGAACCTTCCGCAATTGCCTGTCCGGGCTCATGGCCATTAGCAGCCAATGTAATTGAGAGCTGGGGAGAAGAGTAGGAAATTGCGTTGAGTCCTTACAGGGTTGTCCTATTGATCTCATTGGACTATAAAGCGCTATTTGTGGAGCTGACATTGCAGACTGCCTTTGGGCCCTGCAAATGGACAATGATAGAGACAGAACTGTCTGGTGATCTAAACCCTAGGGGTCCAAAACAACTGACCAACGATGTAAGGTTGTGCAAACCTAATCTATGTCTGAAAACATGACTTTGCCTCCCTTCAATTCCTGTCACTCAGACAAAAGGAAATGTTTTCCCAAGCTGTGTTTACCAGACTGAGTTTGGAGAAGTGACATTTACTTTTAATTCATTCAGTAACTCTTTCCCTAGCATGTAATCTCCACAAACACTTTGGATCCCAGATGGAGTTTATACTGTGTCTTGAAAATTAATGGGTCCTGCTAGTGATGCATGAAAGAGGAAAGCCATAAGTTCCACTGGGGATTTCTCAGGGTGTCCCCAGCAACGCAGAACTAAACTTTGTAAAGCAAAGGAAAGCCTGCTCAGGGAAAAGAACGGTTACCCTTGAACTTTGCTCGTTAGAAAATGTGGCTGGAGCTAAAACCCATTCTAGTCCTGTGCACCCTGCATTTTAAGTGGAAAAAGAATTGACACAGCATGTGGAGCTGGAGCATTATCAGTGCAACTTGTGTGATTAAAGAGGCAAATTGCATCCACTCAGGCAGCTAATGCCTTCAGGCTGGTTTGTTTTTAACACTGATCTGTAAACAAGTACAATGGATATTTCTGATGAAGCATCAGGACAATCTGGGTTTCCCTTGGCTTATGTACTGTGCAAGAATTCCAGTTAGGGGAATGGGCCACAATAGATACAACTGGGAACCTCTGAACATTTCCCCTCCTTCCCCCTAGGCCAGCTGGTTGGGTTTAACATTTAAAGTAACACACACATAAGCAGAGAGGGGGAGGAGGAAGGAGGGAGAGAGGGGAGAGAACCCCTTTTACAAGTGTTTTAAATGGTAATTATAAGACAACTAAATGAAAATACATTTGGTTATCCTACGAGCATGTGTTTATAGTATTTGATATACAGAGAGGATTTATTTTTGATACAAGCCTACTGGATTTTGCCATAGATACCATATTCAGTTTCCTTCAGCACTTGCACAATAAATGCATAACAATATTTTCCATGGTGCGTGATTTTCATGCAAGCAGAACACCTGCTTATTGTTTTACTTTGTCACCAGAAGCACTTTTCAAAAACTGTATGTAAGTCTGTATTGTAAGCCTGACGGTGTTCATTTCAAAATCCCTTGTTCTTTAGAAGAACCCAGTATAGAATTCTATAATGGTGAGCTCAATAATGTATTCACTCAGGAAATTTGCATTTGGCACTTTAGAAACCTTATAGAGTTCAGGGCTAACATCCGTAGGCTTCTCTGTATTTTACATTAATACTCCATCTGGCTTTTAATTGTTTCCTCTGACTCCATTCCTGTTTAAGAGAATCAGTTATAAAATCTGAGAAAAATCTGAAAGTCCTTAAAGAAATAGCACAAGGCAGGTGCTCTGAAGATCAAGAGGCAGAAAAAAAGGGACATTGACTAAAGGCTCTCTTGTGACCCTAGATATATGACTTCTTCATAAATATTTCTTGGCTTGGCTCTTTTAAAAAAATTTATTAATTATGCTCAAAATCTGAACTTGGTGGTTATTCCTCATCAATAGAAACATATGGAGAATTTTCTGCTCTCTTATTGAATATCAACTGTAATGTAATGTATTTAATAGGATCAAGTTTTATTCTTCTTGAGTACAGATCAAAGAGGTCTTAAGGATATAGAAAAATTGAGTTCTTTTCTGGAATTTAAAATCTGCTCATAGCAAATTTAAAGGCCTAAGGAAAGAAAATGAAGTATTTCTCAGTAGCTTTGGTTTATTTTATTCATTAACAGTTAAACACTTTTCTTTAAAGAAGACTTCCCACATGTCCAATATAACAGACAACAGTAGAGTAGAGCGTTCCAAGTTAGTGAAGGATGGAATTCAGCATCCAAATATCTTGTTCCTGTCTCTTCCTCAGAAGCTGTGTATCAGTCTACTTTCTGTTTTCATTTTCAAATCCCTGAGCTTACAAGTTAGATACTTTATGAAAAGAATTCTATTTAACTACAATTATGGAGATTTAAAATCCAAAGTGGGAGGGTTGGTTCAGATCTCTCTTTTCTGAGACCTTCTTAAGCAGAAAAGCTACATGCAGATGACACCACAGTCAGAGCACATGTATAAAAGATCACATGCTGAGACAATAAATGATAAAATGAGGAGGGGCATTTCTTTTAAATAACACTGTAGCATTGCGGGAACTCTCTAGGTTCCAAGAGAACAAGGTTAATCTCTTCTGAAGTCAGAGAGAATCCCAGTAAGCTTCTCACTTCTCATATTCTACTAGGTACTGGTACTAACTCTGAGAGACATCACCTACCCCATCCCCTACATTATCCACTAATATAGCTTGAGCAACAGATAACACAGAGGTAGGTAGCTCTTGGCATATTTACATTTGTACATATGGAGAGAGAGAGAAAGAGGGGGAGATTTTGCAATAGCGTTATCCTATGTAGCTCCAGCTGTCCTCAAAGTTTATGTGTAGACCAGGCTGGCCTTGAACTCAAAGATCTGCCTTCCGCTGCCTGCTCAGTGCTGAGGTTAAAGGTATGAACCGCCACCACACACCCAGCTTAAGTTTATTTTTTTACAGGCTGTTACTTTGTTTCTGTTTCATTATTTGTAATAATAGGTGTTTGTGGCTTCAAATGTCAGCCCAAATCATCTTTTGGCAGATCTCACAATACTTGTGAGGCTTTCTTAAGGTTAATTAAAAATCATTGTCCCCAAATTTTTTCAAATCAAGTGGGCTCATAAATAGTTTTAGACTATGTTTGCACATTATCAGCTCAGAAACTCTACTAAAATGTCAAGCATGAGACAGCAATTTTCTTTAGTAGACCATTTTAGAGTCCTCAAAATAGGCTTAAGAAAGTTTCCTTGGAAAGCTTATAAGAAATAATTTTCTTGAACAGCATCTACCATGCTGGATTCAACCTTGAGAAAATATTTCTTAGTTATAAATTTACCAAAAAAGCTTGGTGTTGGAAAATAATAATGAAAATGCCAATAATAGACTCTTAGCAAGCAACCTGGACAGAACCTGATTGTTCCAAAGCAAACTCCGCCAACTGTGATAGTTACATATTGTCCAGGTCTCCAGACAACACATTCATCCCTCCTGTGGTATTGACTAGTCTCAGATTTTAAGCGAGGCACAAATGCAAACACAAAATACTGTGGGATAAGAGCTCATCCATCGAGACACCCATGGGAGAAAGAAAAAGAAAAGGCTTAATTTTGAGTTTGTTTTCTTTGAGGAGTGGAAATACATCCAAAATTTACAAAATGCCAGAGGATGTAGGCAAGTCTGGAATTTCTTCCATGTTGTCACTACATGCAATGCAGAGAATGTTCAACTGGCCTGCTGCATGGTTTAACTAATCATAGTTAATTTCAATGAAACACAGCCTTACTTAATTGTTTGTGTACTGTCTACTGTTGGTTTCATGCTGAAGCGGCAGGATTCAGTAATTATAGCACACACCTTCAGTTGTTCTTAGTGCCTAACTCATTTCCTACCTGGGGCTTTACAGAAAAAAGCTAGCAAGTTGTGCTTCAGGGTGGTGACACAGACTTCATCCAACAACCAGTTAGTGTTGCATATAGAATTGTCCAGTGGGACCACATTACAAATAGCTTAGGTATAAAGTCACTCAGAGAACCTTAAAGATGACTCACTCCAAAGCATTTATATGTTGACACATACGTACAAATGACACAGATACACAAACAGAGAGTTGTCTAGTGAAAAAAAAATGTTCCTTGCAGGTGCCACAGTGAAAAGGCACCCTCATGCATGTCTTATGTTAAAAATACTTACCTATTAGAATATTAGAGCACACAGCCATATACTAGCAGTTAATATTCATATTGTCTATATATCAGAATTCAAAAATAAATATGAAAGGTATCAAGCAGCAGCAGAACCAGTAGAATGCTAGAAATTGGTTTCAAGTTTTAATAGATACAATGATGTGAACTTTAGTTATTATCTATAAATTTGATATAATAATACAAAATTTCTCTTCGTTAATCCAAACATCTCAAGTCCAAGGATATTGGCAAGCAGAAAGAAAAAGATTTAATAAACCTTGATAAAGTTAAGCAAATAACTGTCTTGGTTTAGACATATCGGTTTCAAGATATGCAGGAAAGTATAAGATGTTTATGAAGTGATTCCAAAATGTCATATGAACTGGTTACTGGTGGACAATTAAGCAAAGAAAATGATAAAACATTTAGCATATGAGACACATTCCTGAAGGAACCCTCAGGAACAATCCACAGTAGACAAGGCCTGTTTCTTATCAAGCTAGGTGAGTGCTGTTCAATCAGTGCTTTGAAGAACATTTCTCTGAGAAAAGTCACACTGTCAGACACAACCATATACAAGTAGCTATACATAAAGCTGCCTTAAGAGATTTCAAAGGCAAGTCAAGAAGATAGAATTGAAATATCAATTATTCTTGCTACAAAAAGCAATATTGTTTCCATTAAATCCAAGTTTAGTTATACAAAATCTAGTCTACAAATACTCCAATCCAGTAACAATTATACTTACTTGAGTTTTTGAAGTATCAAATGCAACAAAATCTGCATGTTTTTATTAATGCTAATTACTGTTGATGTCCTGAAATCTTTGAGATGGTCAATTTTTTTTTTTTAGATTAAAAACTTATATGGAGTCAGGAACCTACTATAAGTATATATGCTCTTGGTAGGGGGTGTTTCACTGGACTGTTGAAAACAGAACAAAACTCTGTTGTCCTTCTATGAAGAGAACTATATATTGAGTGCACTGGAAATGGGAGAAGTCATATCTATTGGGACTAATATTTCTGATACAATAGAAGTTTAGGTATGTGCCAATGCAAATATTAGAATGGAAAAATAAATTACTTTTAGCATTACTTCAAGATGAGAAGCTCTATGCAATCAAAGTACCCACTGTTAGTTGAAAAGCATGAAAGCCTACAGAGGACGGGAGAAATGCATGGTTATTTATTTTCCATGAAGATCTTCATCAGCTAGTATTAATGGATCTATTGTGAAGGATCCCCCCTCAAGACATCTTGAGTTTCTAACTTGGAAGACCCAGTTAGCAGTAAGCAGGTTCAGTAGCTTCATTCCTTAGAGATGGCTTTTCAGGTATTTTGTCATAGTTTCATCAGTTTGTATGATACCATGCAACAAGCCACTTAATGAAAACAGTTTATTTTGGCTCACAATTCAGGTTGCAATGCATCTTGGCAAAAAATGTCACTGTAGCAGAATGATAAGGATGATGCTCCCATTGTTTTCACAGTGAAGAAACAGAATGCCAATGGATACCTTTGACACATTTACTTAATTATATAGTCTTAGATCTTTTCCCAGAGAAGGGTTCTTCTGATCACAATCAAGATGAACCCTCATAGGCATTTCCTGGTCACATGGCCAACTCCAAGAAGGTTCTGTATCTATCATATTGGCAGTTAACACAGTGATCTGCCTTTGGTCTTAGAAAGTCAGAAGTGCATCTCAACACACAAACTGGACTTTATGAACATTTTCATTTATGTCTGCTTTGTACAGTCCAAAGAAAGACTATATTCAAAAGTTTATCTAATCATGTTTAATATTAACTAAATTATTTTCATCTATACCTTTATCTCACAGCAGAGAAGAATGGATAACATGAATAGGGCATGGGAAAGATACTAATTTGATAATGCCCCAATCCTTGATGCATCAGATGTTCTATTAACAAGTACTCAAATAAATCTGTGCAGTTGGAAACTTTATTAAGCAAAAGACATACTGATTTAAAAAATAATTCTTTCCAGGTATGTGTCTTTAACTAGTCAGTCTAGAAAACAGACATTTCTAATAGGGACAGAAAAGAGAAGTAGGCCAATCCTGGAACTGTTCTGGGAATCATCGAAGATTCCAGTATTCATGGCTTTGATGATAGTGCAAAAGACTGGTGTTTTCACCAATTCAAATAAGAAATTTTATGGGTAATTCTAATTAAAAGGGAGATCAGTAACTAAATTTTAGAACTGATGTTGGTAAAATATCATATGAGGTAATTAATGAGTGTGGTATACAAAAAGTTCAAAATGGAAATATACATTTTCGAACATTAGTATATATACACATATTTTAAAACATGTGGTTGGATAACAGTAAATGGATTTTGTATGCATCAGCCCAAAGAGACAAGTATGACCTAAGAGATGCACACACAGTTCAGAATAATATCTATTTTTCTGCTATAGAGATTTT
The DNA here is from genome assembly GCA_033318265.1 of Phyllotis vaccarum. Classification (NCBI taxonomy): domain Eukaryota; kingdom Metazoa; phylum Chordata; class Mammalia; order Rodentia; family Cricetidae; genus Phyllotis; species Phyllotis vaccarum. The sequence continues at coordinate 94,896,226 of JARWLC010000015.1, read as the reverse complement.
TCAAAAGAGAAGCTCAATTTGTGAATTTCAAAGCAAAGAACAGTGAAAGAAGTTTCCAGCTAGATGGTTTCAACTTGAATGAACGATTAATTTTTCAAAATAATGGCCTGGAAATAAAATAAGAATGCCAGTCAAGTCTTACTCTGAGGACAGGCATACAGCTCAGGGCTCTCAAATAAGCAGACTCCCCCACAGGAAACCTCCTCTCATTGATCAGAGTAGCCCAAGTGAGTACCCCCAAAATATAGCCAATGGTTTTCTCAGAACTGAGGGTGGAACCTACTGCTAACATCATTGCGCACACTTGGGACAGAAGACTAATATGCTCAAGTAAGTTCTGACTTAAAGCCTCCTTTCTACAGTCTAGAAAATGCTATCCAAGATGCCAAGGGAGGGAAGCAATTAAACATTCCTACCCAGCTGCAATGCCTACGAACCGTAACAATGACCAGCATGGCAAATATGCTGGTGTGGCACGCACATGTAGTGACCAACGGCTGTCTAATTTGAATTAAGACTCATTCAGCCAGAAATAAATAATTTCCAAAAACCCTAGCAAAGAACTACAGACAACTAATAACTGGTACAGAAGAGGAATAAGCCTCTTCTAAGGATAAGACCCCTTGATTGTCCAATGTAGCATAGTCATGTACTCACAAAAATTGACTCAACAGGTTTTAGTTATATATTTATCAATATATGTATATATTTATTGTATATATACATATATGTGCATATATATATATGTATATGCTTGTGTGTGTGTGTGTGTGTGTGTGTGTGTGTGTATCAAAGAAAATAATGCTATCAATTCAACTGGGTGGCATGAGATGGCTTGTTAAAGGTACCTGGCAGTAACTGGAGAAGAGAAAGAGAGGAAAATGATACAATGCTATTTCAATTTTTTTAAAAAAAAAAATAAAAGTAAATTTAAAATAAAAGCAGGTCAAATAGATCTTTCACATTAGGTCCCATTAAGGAAAGTTATCTCTATGCCTGGAGTCTTGTGCAACAAGCAGAGTCTTCTCTATTAGCATCCCAGTAGGGTTATCACAGAGCATTTTCTACCTAATTACCTAAAATGCTTTTTCCTACCAGTAGAAATACAGTAAGTAAATACAAAGTAGATTTCTGAGGACTAAAATTAAGATCTTAACCAGGTTAGATTGCCTTCTGGAGTATGACAAAGAGAACCTAGCTGGTTGTTAAGGGTTTATTCTCCTACAGTTTCTAAAGGCTGAAGGTCACCCTGATCATGAATGCTTTCAGTGCTGACTGCCCCAGCCTTTGCTTCACATCTCCTTCCCTGCAGGTCTCTCACTTTCTTGCTTTCATCTTTCTGTTTAGGGATTCTTGATGTTCTTGGGCTCTCTTGGATGCTTTAGGATCATCTGATCTCAAACATGTCTTGGTTTGCTAGAGTCAATATAGTAAAATGCCACAGACCATGAAGAATTTACAGAAATGATGGAATTTCTCGAAGATCATAATACCTGAAGTCCATTAGCTGACTGTTAGGTGGAGTCCTCCAAGGACCTCTACTTATGCTTTGTCCACATTCACTTCACTTACCTATGTGTGCACCTCTCTGGTGTCACTTTTCCAGGAGCCATTTATATGGAAATAAATATCCACCTCTGACCTCAGATGACCTTAATTACACACAACCCCCCATCTGTCTCTTTTCTTTCTCCTCTCTCCCCATGCCTTACTTTCCTCCTAGGCTGGAGATTGAATCCAAACAGGAAGCAGAGCTTCATGCATGCTACACAATTACTCTTTTCAAATCCAGTCACACTGATGCTTAAAGGCCAAGCACAGGAATTTTGATGAGATACTTCAGGTCTTATCAGTCCTTAATTTGATTAGATTAGTAAAGTCTTCTTGGTGACCTGAGTTGTACTTTGAAATTTTAAGGAGCTGAGCATTGCCATTTGGCAGGAGCTATTTTGGGGGGGAATTCTGACCACTGAAATGTTTCCTTTGATGTGCCTCCATTGTTAACACTTTATTCTGTTTCATGAATCCCTATTACAAAGAGAGAAAGGAATTCCACGACTCTGGCCAGCCCACATCCGCTTTTAAACTTCCCCATGTAATTGTAGGATTCTGGGAAGAAGTTAACAAAATGGAGTTTCAGGAACACTTTATCTCAAGTCAGAGAGAGAGAGAGAGAGTAACAAGAGCCGGACTATGTTTAAGGGACCATACAACTCTGATTGGAGAGGATGAGGATGAATGCAGCCACTTTGAAAACTGGGAAGCTACAGTGGTCAGGAAGAAGAGGAGGAAATGCCTGCAATGCCACCCCCACCTCCCACCCCTTGCTTCTTCTAGTGAACCCAAACTGAAGGCACACTATGCTGATAAAAGGAAATGAGAGAGATAATATCACCTCTCCATCGATACTTACAGCAATTTATTTTCCCTTTATTGTACTTTTATACATACAGATTCATTTTATTTTAAAGCCTATTACTACAACTTTTTTATTACCTTAGGGTCTAGTGTTGTAATGTCAAAACATATAGCAATATTGTCTACTGTTGTATTTGAGTCCATCCTAGGCTAGGCATACTGAAGCGACATAAGAAGTGGATAGGAAATGATTGAAGGAAAGTAGAAAGAAAGATCAGTCTGATCGAGCAATAATTGTATTTGATTTTATTCTGTTGTTCTCTGCCCTGCCCCATAATGGTGTCTACTTGTCTTCTTTAGCGATTCTATGTATGTTAGTCTAAGTTCCCTGCTAAACACTTAGATGTAAAAGTAGAATTAGTCTCTGGCAAAGTCTGTTATCATCCCATCTATAATGGAAGCCCTAGCTCCTCTGGCTTCTTGATTGCCATTCATCTCCCAAGCTTTGACAACACACATGCAGAGTACCATGGTGGACCTTTCTCCTCTCAGGACCCTCCCATTTCACATAGCACACAGGGCAAACTCTAATAACAAGAGCTAAGCTGTGGAACATGGGAGAAGACAGTCGATGGCCATGACAAGTCTTAAACATGCTGAATTCTCATACCATTTTTTCGATATAGGAAATTGTTGATATTATATTGGAAAAGCTTATTGGATTCCCCAGTGAATGTCTTTTCAGGTTACACTCGGTCTTGTCCTTTATCCTCATTAAATGCAAAGGTTGGCCACAGAGCTTTACATATGAAAACCACAAAAATGTTTCATACAGAAATTAGTTACCACTTATTTCACTCTTAACATCTGTGAGGGCTGGATAGATTGTAGAAGGCAGACGGTAGGACACCTATTGTTGGATGATGTCTTCTAGACTTTGCAGAGACTCAGAACCTGTAAAATCTCAAATATGGTTACCTAAACAGGATCTAAAAAATGACAACTCCAGTTGAAGGAAAGATGGATAGAGAAATTTCTATAAAGCTGCATCCCTAACTGGAGAGCTGCAGGCAGTTTGTAGCTCCTGAGAGAGCCTTTCCTGAGAACAAGCATTATGGTGTTACCCAGAACCATGTACATATGTATGTAAAATTATGTTAATTGGGTGGGTGTGTGGATGTATAATGATGATGATTATATCATAGTTCTAGGTCATGAACTTGAAAGAGATAGAAGATATATTACAGGAGTTAGGGACAGAGGAAAGAGAGACAGATTATGTGACTACAATACTATAATAATTCTCAAATAAAACATAATTTTAAAAATCTTGAAAACAATACAATGTTTACATGAAGATAAATAAATTTCCATGTGACCCTTGAACATATGTGAAAAAGTTAAATATAAGAAACTATGAAGAATAGGTGTTTACTGAATTCAAAATTATGTTTGATGTGATTTGAGACAGAATTTTCTTTCTACCAATCTAAGGTCAACAACAATAGAATCTTATTGCGCACACCAGAAAACAGCCCTGTATTAAGTATATTGACATTCACTAAATGTCAGCAGTTAAGGCTGAAATTTTGAAGAGCCACTGAAGAAAACTGTCTACTCCAAATAGAGCCAATTAGTGAGGATAATAACAAATTTAATACCAGTAGTTAAATGACATCTTTAGAAAATGTGTTAATGTATAGAACTTTCTTTAGAAATCTATTCTAACTGCCAAGCCAGTTTCTAGCAAGCTAACTCAAAAAAATTTCTCTGTCTGAGAATGACAGCAAATATTATGTAAGGTTTGCCAAATTTGCAAGAATAAAATGATGTCACAAAAAATACTATTAAGTATAACTCAGTGTGTCATTGATGGTTTGGAAGGAAACCAGGGGTCAGGAGTGACTCTTTTCAGTATCATAAACATTTATCAGGTGAACAGAGAATCTGATTGGGAGAAGACTGCGTAGAAAGATTACAGACTGATAGTCAGAAGGTCTTTGCACCATTTAATAATGTCATAAAGGAAAATAAAATAATAATTTCCTTATTGCAAGTCATACTGAGTTGTATGATTTTACTGAAATGTTTAAATTGAAACTGTAAAAGAGAAAACATGATACATCATGGACTTGCTACCCATTGCAGTATCCCTATGTTTAAGTGGAAATTAACAGCCACCCTCCTCTCCAGGGAGTTTCTGACACAGGAGCTGCACAGAGAGTCAGTTTTCTTCAACATACCCATCCCCAGCACTTGTTTGCCAGGCTTCCTTCAAGCCCTCTTGGTTGATGTGAAGAACTTACTTGTTTTAACTAGCAATTATCTAATGACTTATAAACATGGTAAACACCTTCCCTCATGCTTGTCTTTCTCTTTGTATAGTTAAAAAGAAATGTATATTTATATAATGTCTCCATGGTTTTTAACATTTGCCTTTATTTTTTTGACTTTTTTTTGTTTAAAAAAGATATATATTCATATCAACCACAGTTCCAGCAACACCCCCATCCACTTCACCCACTACTCAAGGAGGGTAAGGCCTCCCATGGGGTGTCAACAAAGTCTGGTAAAGGAAGTTGAGGCAGCACCAAACCCCTCCCCTCCCCATTCTATCAAGGCTCAGCAAGGTGTCCCTCTGTAGGGAACAGGCTATAAAGTCCCAGTGCATGCAATAGGGAGAAATCCTTGTCCCAGTGCCAGAGGCCCCACCAACTTCTCAAGCCACACAGATTTCATTCACAGTCAAAGGCCCAGTTTGGTCCTAGACAGTCCCAGCTGTCAGTCCAGAGTCAGTGAGCTCCCAGTAGCTCAGGTCAGCTGCTTTTGTGGGTTTCCCCATCATGGTCTTGACCCCTTTACTCACATAATCCCTCCTCTTTCTCTTTGCCTGGACTGGGAGCTCAGAGCAGTGCTTAGCTGTGGATCTCTGCATCTGCTTCCATCAGTTGCTGGATGAAGTTCTGTGATAACAATCATAGGTGGTCATCAGTTTGATTACGGGGGAAGGCCAGTTCAGGCAGCCTCTCCACTATTGCTTGAAGTCCTAGCCCGAGTCATCCCCCTGGATTCCTGGGAGTTTCCCAGGCACCAGATTTCTCCATAACTTCCAAATAGCTTCCTCTGTCAAGATATATATTTTGATGTTCTTTCTGTCTCTCCCCCAACTGTACCATCCCATTCCCTCATGTTCTCTAGTACTTTTATGTGTTTATGTGGATATCTGCACATGATAATATGTGTGGAGTGGCACTCCACCTCTGAGAAGCTGGCATTGCAGTACATCTTCTTAACCCTTGAGCCAAATGCCCAACCCTTTTCTCAATTTTTAAGTTGTATGTCTATCTCTCTATTATAGGGGCATAGAAATTCATAAATACTAATTACAAAACTTTTTCTAGATACATAATTCTAAGAGAAATTCAATCATTCGATGTGCTGTCTTTTCACGTTAGAGAAACTTTGGCTGGATTTTTGTTTGTTTGTTTGTTTCTTGCTATCTATGACCATGATTTCTTTTAGAGCTTTGGAAAAATTATAATGGCTGCTCATTAATATCCTAGAAATTATTCTAGACTTTTATTTCCTGAGATAGTCATTTACTTACTTATATTTTTATTATAATTATGTGAAAAGGAAATCAAGGAATAAATACAAGACACTAAAGAACAACAATGATCATTTGAACCCAATAACTTGAGTTTTTCCATGAAAAAATAAACTTTAGTATTCGTGTATGATGACTTCAGAAGGAACTAAGAGAACATATATTACATTTTGTTTAGTGCATTATCATATATGCACTATTTTGGTACACATCACAAAATAAATCCAACTTTATTGTTCAGTTGTTTTAACCCCTGGCTTATATTTCTGTGGATTTTTTCAGTAATTAATGTTTCTTTTCATTCATTACATATAACTTTGTAAAATGTTAAAAAAAAAAATTGGAAGTGGCAAGGGTTTGAAAATTACTTCCAACCTTGAACGTTTTTATGGTATACTTCCTGCATGGATCGTGTAACATGAGGCAATGATGGGTTACAATGAAGTGAAATCTTGGCCAAAATGGATGCAAGAAAAATAAAGATTATAATGTTGTGGTTGTATACACAAATCAATTAATGTAAGTCGTCCGCCTTATATAGACTAATAATTCAGAATTGCCTTGAAATATTTAAAGTATCACCCTTTTGTTTCTCCAAATATGACTTTTCAGAAACAGATTTTTATAACATCAGGTGAAAGGTTAAGTATGAATGTGTCATATAATATTTAGTATGCAAACATTCTGTTTCTAGATGTATGTAGAAGTGTAGAAGTAGAAAGTTCATTGTGTGAGCATGCTTATGATATGATTCTACCAATACTGGGTTATGTTGCATTCTTCCATGGACAGAGATTTCACAAGAAAATAAAGACTGGGAAAATGAGAACCCCAAATCAAATTAATTTGAGAAACTTGAGCAGATTTAAAAAAATTAAAATGTCTTAGTCTTTGCAGTTCCTGACATACTCAAATAATCCAAGACAAGTTGAAATTTCTTCCTCCCAGTTCCTCTGGATGTGCTACTCTATCACACAAAGCATTTTTTTCATTAAAAAAAAATTATTGTATTCACTTATAGTTGAATATAAGAATTAATAATAATAGTTTCATTAAATACTTAGACTTTTGACAAAGAAAAATAAATGAATTAAAATTTGAGAACCTCTTTACTCTCTTAGATACCCCATTACTGGAGTTTCCTTTAAATCTCAGCATCTTCTAGGAGTGAAAGGCCATAACCCAGAGGAACCATTATAGCACTGAGCTCCCTGTGCACACTAGAGCTGAAATCCTTTGTTGATAGGTTAATAATGAGTGTATTGATTGGTTTATGGTGTAGAAGATGCTTACCTATCTATAGGCAGATTAGAGAATATTATCTGAGAGATATTTTGAAATGACTGTACAACTTTGTTAATATATGTGGCATGCTGTGCAAGATGTTCTTCTTTCGTTTATGTTATTCAGTAGAGTGTAGAATACTCTCAGAGGACTGTAAGAGAAACTGGTGGGGGAAAGTAGGAATAGAACTCGGTGTTTCTCAAAGAGTAAACCTAATTAACCTATGTGTCCCTGTGTTATTGGAAGAGCAGTCAGGAGATTGGAAGCAATGCATCTCATCCCATGGTCTGAACTTCACCACCGTCTGGACCAACAATCCACAAAAAACTCCTATTTTTTTTTTCCTGTCTGTGATATGTACATGCTAGAGCTATGTGTGCAGAACTCCAGGGTTGGCTGCAGTTCAAAACATTTCTAGGGCTAGGTAGATTGTTGCTTACATAGAAAAACACTTGCTGAAAAACACAACAATCTGTGTTTAAATCCCCAGAACACATGTAGACATGACCTCTGCAACACACACATCCCTGTAGTCTCAGGCCTCCTACCTACATGAGATGCAAGACAGACAGGAGAACCACTAGAAGGTGGCAAGCCAGCCAGCCTGGCACATGCAGTTGTGGCAACAAAGAACACCTTCTCTCAAACAAGGTAGAAGGTGATGACTGACTCTCAAGGTTTCCTCCTGGCCATCCCTTGGTCACCATCGCACACATGTGCCTCAATACATGCATGTAAACTTACCTCAGTCACTATGGCATACCTGTGCCTAAATACATGCATGCAAACTTGCAAATTAATTAGTATTAATTATAAAGTACTTCTAATATGCTTTTAAATTATCCCAACTATACACATGTATTTATGCCAAATTTACCTCTGAATTATAAATTATAACTTTGTGTTCTATATAATAGTGTAAAGAGACTAAGCATGAATATATAAAATTTATCTTCAACTTCATCATATAACTTTAGTTCATTTACCAAGGTAGTATATCTCTGCAAATAAAGTCTATATACTTATTAATATCAAAAAATTAATAAGCAATGATTCTGGTAGACTGGAAATTGTGTTCAAAATACTACATCATGCTTCATATATACTCTGACTCTGTATATGTAATTTTATTTAACTTGGAAAAAAGTTATGACATATATTGCTTAAATGGTGCCTAAATTACTAACGTCTAAATAGGTCAAGATCCTAGTCATAAGCTATGTAGTCAGCATTATTGGGCTAAACTATGCTATCCCAAAGTAAAAAAGAAAAATGTAATTCTCAATTCCAGTAATTTAAAATGTTAACTATATTTTGCAAAAGTTCTTAAAGGGCATGAAGCTAAAATAAAACCTACAGAGTAGGTCCTAATCAAGTAAGGCTGAGATCTTTATAAAATAAAAACTTAAGGCATAGAAAGCTCAAAATGGAAGGATAGATAGAGGGATCGGACAAAGAGAAAAGTGTAAGAAAGCACAGATACATAGAAAACAAAATCATCCTTAAGCCAAGAAAAGTGGCCTCAGATGAAATCAACCACCATTTTGATACCTGGCCTGCGTACAGATTCTATCCTCCACTAGTGTAAGAGACAGGAGAGTAATAAGTTTAGAATTTGAGGAACTCGGTCTGTGCTATTTTTTTGCAAGCCCTAATAAGCTATTAGTTTTTAAACTAGATTTAATGATTTGTGGATTCAAAATTAACTATACCTCAAATTTCCATTAACAAACTCAGCTTGCTTCAACTCTAATATGTAATTTGGGTAATTTTCATTATACCATCTGTTATTCAAGGTCTTGCATGAAAGAAGTCACAATGCAACATAAACTGTGAAAGCGTTAATCAAAGGAAGTAGGTGTCAGAGAAAATTGTACTTAAGTCTGGAGGAATCAAACGACGGTGCATATCTGACCCCAAGTGAAAGATAGAGAATAAGAGATGGATGTGATCTCCACCACAATGCCATATAACGGCAGTCCTCTCAGGAGCTTAGGAACCAAGTTAGCTTTAAGATGAATCCCATCTTCCATGCAGATAAGCCTGACATTGTCCCTCACAGACTTGTCATTTGCCAGAAGAATTTGTAGGAGATATAGCTACAATACAAAAAATGCATGAATACAGGAGCTTTGAATTGCTCATGTTCATATTTGTACAGTGAGTACTTAGAGGCACTTTATCTTCTAATTACATGACAACATGAAGTATTCTGATTTCCAGGGGTGAATCACGTAGACCACAATAGGAGTTAGTATATACATTCAAAAAATGTTTGCAGAGTGTGTGAGTGTGTTGAGGGCTTGAGAACCATTAAGGAGCAAAGGATATAAAAGCAAGTGAGAGTAGAGGACCAGCCATACTCTGTTCCTCTGCAAACTTGCAAAATAGAGTTATATAAGCAAAGAGTCAGTTATACAATTGCAAAAAATCTCTTAAAGGATGTTGAATATTATGTATAATATTAATTTATATATCTTTAGGTTCATTTTGCTTTTACTTCATATGCACATGTATAAACATATGTGTGTGTGTGTGTGTGTGTGTGTGTGTGTGTGTGTGTGTGTGTGTGTGTGTGTAAGTAGAGGTCATCATCAATAAGTGTCTATTCTCTGACTGTCTCCATCTAATTTTTAAACAAGTTCACTCATTGATCCTGCAGTCTGGGATCTGGCTGGCTCTGACTCCCACCCTCACTACATCCCCAGCAATGTTACAACTACAGGTGTGCACTGTGTCACCCCAGCTTTTCATGTAGATTCTGGGTAATCTGATATCAGTCGTGTGCTATGAAAACCATAATGATTGAGCCATTTGACCAAGCCTGAATTAAGTTTTTAGAGTGTAATAAAATAACCTATAATCAATGCATCAAAACTGTGATCTAACTGACAATATTACTTAGGGTATTAATGGTCTTATTTGGATGAGAATTTTAAGAAACTAGTTCATAGTAGAGCAAACGCAATGAAATGTTCTAAAGTTTAAAAAAACACCAACATGATGGATTGTGTGATTCTGATTTAACTGTCCCATAATTATATTAAATGACAAAAAATCCATGCCGAAACTAAAAAAAAAGAAAAATGAAAAAAGCTGTTATTGAGTTAAAATGGAAATTTTCTATCTACAAGGCACCGTTTTGGCTACCCTGTCAAGACAGCATTTTCTTTGTCAATTTAAGTAACCTTTAATATTCTTTCTAAAGTTAATATTTTATATCTTAAAGTTGTTTGGTTTTGATGAGCTCATTTCTTTAATACTTTGGGAAAGCCATATTCAAACTCTGAAGGAATTTTGAGACTTGATTTTTTACTTTTTTATACATGTATATATATGACAGTCAAGTCAGAGGCTGTGATGTTGCACATGGAAGATGCAGCATGTGGATAAGAGCTAGAAACATTGAGCATAAATTTTCTTCAGTTACAAAGGGATAATGAAGGAGTCCTTCCTGGAGAGGCCGTCAGTGTCAGAATATTGTAGATTGATGTGAGGAGTAAATAGACGTGTTTTGAGTGATAAACTTCTGGAGGCCAATGAGTATGGCAAAAAGTGATATGTAATTTGAATTTTTTTTGGAAACTATGTAAGATGGGAACATTTTAGCCACTTAAATATACAATTCAGTGACATTAAGTAAGGCACAGTGACAATATTGAGTAGTCATCATCAAAATAACTCAACATAAAAGTCATTTCCAATACTTACTCTCCTTAATAACTACAGTTCTTTCTGCCTTGGTGAGTTTCATTCTAAGCATCTTGGATATTTAAAAAGTCATATTTAATATACTTGGCTTTAGTTTCTAGCCTAATTAACTTAGAGCAATGTTTTAAGTGTTCATCCATATTAAAATAATTTTGAGAATACCATTCATTTTTAAGATTGAATAATAGTCTGCTGTGTTTATATTATACTGCTCATCTTTCTGAAAACCACTTTGAGGCCAATTTGGGTGTCTTTCCTGATAAACTAGCTAGGAGACAATTCATCCAGCAATTCTCAATTATGCCATAGAAGCAAAGTGCTGAAATTAGGTTCTCAGTGTAATAAGCTAAAGTGTTAACACATCCAAAGAGACATCTGTTGAATCTAGTGATAGACTGTAATAAGGGACTTTCTCAACAACATTTTGGAAAGAAGATTTTAATATGACTACTGATTCTTCTTTAAGATCTTTATTAGGCTGAGCTTTGCATGCTTGGAGACAGAGTGAAAATGAACTTCAGATTATAAATATGTTTTTATACCTAACCAGGAAACATAAACATTCAGGAGAGACATGTGTGCCTACAGATTTGGTGACTGAAAACACTTTCTATAAATCTGAATTATAAATGATCATTTATAATTCAGAAGCAGGTGCAATGCATGCATGCCAAGCTGTTGTGATGAGAAGTGTTATTTCCCCAAAGTTGGCCCAAAATAATGCCATCCCTGAGAATATGAAATACTACTGGTAGAAATGCTCATGTGCTCTGAGTATTCTAAGCATTTAAAAGACTTACAGAACAATATTAACTTGAGAACAGGACGGTAACTATTAAGACATATCAGACCTTTTAGGAACTGAGTGAAGTCTTGAGGTGTCCCAAAGAGAGCAAAAACAGCTCTTGTAATATAACCAGGGCAAATGTATGGCAAAAGCAGCCTTTCTAAACTTAATGAGGAAGAACAGCATCAGTGGGTTAGTGCTCTAACTAAGCAAAGAACTAATTATTTTCATTTACTGAAGTGAGTCTATTTTATCCATGTTTCCTTAGATATCCATAATTATAATCAAAGTTATTATTCATGTTTATGTCTAATTATTTATTTACTGTTGCTACACATTTCATCTAGAGATAGTTTTTAAAATAAAATTAAATATTATGCTAAGGTTGTATGAAAAGAAGATACATCTAAGTCATTTTAAATACTAGTTCCATGAATCTTGAACTGATGAAAGTAATAGCAACCTAAAATTTTTATTATTTTAAATAAGTCTCCATGTGTTTATTGAATAGATATTTATCTTCTAGTTTATTAACTTTGTATAATTTAATCTAATTTTTTTTCAGCCATGGTGGCTTTTTTAAAGACTATACACTATCACAAGCCAAGGGAATAAAATATGTTACAGAACAAAAGACATGGGAATGCTAATGTAGTTAGTATTAGATTATACTCTATAATCCCCAAGAGAAAAAGAGGGAGAGGTTGTACTCATACACACAAGAGAAAATGTTTATAGATAAGAAAGCCTAAACCGTGAATTCTAAGAAAAATAAAAAAGGATTAAAAGATTCATAAAGTGAATTGTACTTGTGTGAATATAGCAAAAAATTGTAAATGTGAAAAGATAAAATGAAATCTGTCATGTGTACAGAGACTAATTTAGATTACAAAATAAAAATCATTAAAGTTTTTTAACATGAATGTCGAGTTTCACATTTTCCATTCTATTGTGCACACAGTTGCTTTGTGTTGAAATCATCGATCTCAGGATGTTTTCTGCAAGCCAGGTAATGAAGGCCGCCTCATTATTGTGTGATCTTCCTCAGTTTTGCTCCTGGAGCAGAATTCTCTTGAATGATCGCTTAACTTGCTTGCAAATTTTTCCTGGTGAAACTTTTACTATTTTCCCAAATCAAATCTATCATTTAAAGGTCAGGGATTTTTCTGGCTGTAAACTTTCAAAAGAAGAAACTGCTAATGCGGCAAGCACTTGCCATCAGGAGTTTCACAGGAGGCGATGCACTTCAGAAAGATCATAAGATTAAATGTGCAGTTCCTCCAGGAACTGATGCAAAAATGCACCCTTTCACTTACATGTGTAATTTCTTTAGCAGTTAAAAAAAATTAAAACAGGTGCATCAATTTATAGCCACACCTGCGTGATCTCGGTAACGACCAGGACAGTAGAGACAAGTTCCTATAAAAGCAAACCACAGAAAATTCTGTTATTTGTCTTTGTTGCCTTAATAGTGATCTCCGTGTCCCTTGTGGTTTCGAATTTCTTCAAGACCTGGAGTATTCTTCATAAGTAACACAGATATGTGTAAGAACAACTAGGGAAGGTACCATAACTGCCCTTCTGGGTCAAAGTCTACAGTTGGTATTTGCCTGTTACTTACTAGGAAGCAGGGATGATCCAGAGAAATCATGTCTGTCTTTGAACTTCAAAGATCTTTTTGTTGTTGTTGTTTGAAAAGCAGCCTTTAGTACTTCCTTTACTTGAGAACTCACTGAAACAAAGCAATTTCAAAGAGGCCAATATTAGAATACATTGTAGGTTTCTGAAAATACATACCCAGTGACTTTGTCTGCAGTTTTACTAACTATTCAAAAAGATGTATTTCCAACCTACTAAGGGAAACAGACAGAAATGGTGATACCTTTTGTGATTGGTTCTGAAGTGAAATACATTAGAGAAGGCAGAGAAGCTGATAGACTTCAGTGAACTGTAATACAGATAAGTGCAAATCTACAAAAAAGAATGAGCATGACTGTGATTCTCTACATGTACAGACAAGATGCCGAAGATCAGCTGATCAATGTTTGACACAGAAAAGTAAAGAAATTCTCCAAGGGCAAATAAAATCAGATTTCTACCAGATAGCAGTTTTTATTCCTAGTGAATTAGAGTCAGAGCAGAGTTGGTTGACACTAACCCTTTAGATGGTGCAACAATGTCTCCCAACTTTAGTAACTCATTTAACATATACTTATTGTCTAACATGCACCACTAACCGAGGCAAATGGATTGTGGATAATACGCTTGAAGCCAACCTCTTATATTTATGATCATGATGTGTGGAAATCTTAAGTGTTTGAATTTTCTACAACACTCTGTTTGATCAAATTTTGCAATTTCAACTGTGTAAACCCAATGAATGAATGAATGAATGAATGAATGAATGAATGAATGATTTTACCTTGCTTGGTTTATTATGATCCAGGCTCTATCTTCTTCTTTGTCACTTCCAAAAGGAGCTGCTATGTGTCTACTTCCATGTGTGTGCTGTGTGGGTATGTGTGTGTGTGTACTTATGTATGTGCTTGAAATATAGTACATATTTTGAAAAATGTATAAGGCAGTCAAGAGAAATCTTGAGATGCTGATTAAGGGATAAAGATAAAAGGAATGTGGGTGTCTGAGTCCAAAGTGCTGCAGAAATAATAAATCATTTAATGTTCTTGTATGAAGTATTCAGTGAGTATCACCCTTCAGTTTTCAAAACAGAAAGTTTCTGTAGCTAAAAGATCTATTTATACTTATTTTAATCCACAGTACTATTAATGTTGTAAATAAAGTTTTATTTTAACTAGATATTTTAGAGCTCAGAACAACTCTTTGTCAATGTCAAAAACTCTTGGTGCAACCCAAATGTTTTAAGATATAATAACCTTCCCAAATCATTTTTCAACTTTCTCCTTAAAATCAAACAAAAACACAAGATAACAAGTATGGGAAGAAAGAGGAGTTTGAGGTAGCAATTCTAGAAAATACAAGTTTTCTAAGGTAAATTCCTTAGCAAAACATACCTCATAAAACAGGGTATGATTTTTCTTGTAAGTTAGAGTGATCACTATTTTCTCTCTATTCCAAACCTCCCTCCAGTCCTCACTTCTGAGCAGTATTGCTTGATGGGAACATTTTGGCAGCCACAATATGCTTAAACAGGTTTTTAATCATCCTGGACCGAGGGGACACTTTATTTCAGACTAGGAGCAGACTATGAAGCAAGAGACTCATTAGAAACAAAAACAGATAAGGTCCAATTAAACTAACTGCTGGCTGGCAAACCCCTGGTATCTTGGAGGTCAACTTTGCTTAACTAAGATTTACAAAACAAACAAGATGATTTCAGGAGTCATTTTTGAATATCCAGTCAAGGGATGACTCACAGCTGGTTTCTTGGTTAATTACTTCTTATTTATTGTCCCTGAGGGCTATAGGGAATCAGAACCTTCCATTTGGCACCACTGTTTTCTTCTGACATAATTACTGAGGAATATTCAGGGCACCGATAAGTTCAGGTCCTTTGGCTATATTTTAGAGCCTAGTAATAATGACTTTCTCTAAACTCTAGGACATGGTTACTGTGCTTCTAAAATCAGTCCTTGCCAGTTCCTTATTCTTTCATGGATTTTTTTCCCTTTGTGTCATGCCTACTCTTCAAGAAAACTCAATTTCCTTTTACTGTCTCCTACAAAGAGTAAAAGCGCTATTTGCCTATTAGTTCATCCAGCTAATGGTAGCTTTGGAAGCTACCATTGTCAAACCTTCATTGTTAGAACTTTTTCTATTTAAAAGTTTTCTTTCCATGTCTTCCACTGCTACCCCTCCCGTCCCTCCACCCAGTCTCCCACTTCTCCCTTACCCTCCCCTAACACCTCATTCCAGATCCATTCCCCCAGGAGAACGAGGAGTCCCATGGTGGGTTATTTCAATATGGTATATCCAGCTGAGGTAGGTCCGAGTCCCTCACCCCAGTATTAAGGCTGGGTTAGGTGTTCCTCTATAGGAAATGGGCTCTTAGATGTCAGTTCATACACCAGGAACATCGTCTACTACAAGAGGCTTCACAAACTGCCCACGCCATTTGACAGTCCTCTACCTTTGGAAGGTTTAGTTCCTTTCCCTGAAGGTTCCTCAGTGATTGTTTCTCAGTCAGTGAGCTCCAATAGCTCTGGTCAGCCATCTCTCTGAGTCTCCTCCTCATGTCCTAGTTCCTTTGTTCATATACTCTCTCAGTCATATGAGAATGCTTTTAAAAAGGCAGAATTTTTATTCTTGTTATTTATATTATTTAGTGAACTACTATTTATTCTAATACACACTCACCCTTCGGTATGAAAGCCATGGTCTTAAACAGTGGAATACATACCTTATGCATCAAGAAGACTTTGCTGGCACTACCAGGAAAACTATGTGACATATTTGCAGGACATCAGTCTTCAAATAGAAAGAACATGGATACAAGGACTTACCAAGCTAAGTTACATTCAGGTGCTATGTTTCATTGAGAATGTGCACTATATTCAAAATGTAGGTCATTAATGGCTGCATGTAAATTTCAGAAGAATTAAAGTGCCAGGCAAAATACATATTATGCTGGAAAAGTTTTTGGGATTAAATAGGAGGGTATCCAAGGTACCTATCATAGGGCCTATTCTTTCATACATCAAACCATGCAAAAAAAAATACAAACATCAGCTTCCTCAAACTTGATCATTTCAGTCAGTCTGAAAGAAAATTGCCAAATTTTGTTTTTTGAAAAATTCATCATCAAACTTATCCAACTCTTGAGCATAATTTGAGAGTTTATTTAGTCCAATCTTTCCTGTAAATTATATATTGAAAGATTAATTAGATAGATAACTAAAGATATTAAGTGTTCATGAGCTTTATTAAATAAATATTGATACATTATCAACTATTTGTTAATTAAATGGGCAGAATTGAAATAATACAAGCTTGCTGTGACTAGGCATCTCTGTATATACTCAAGAAGTACTTCCGTAAGTGGTAAAAGTGGATGATCCCAAGGGACTCATTAGCTTTATCTGAACCATAATCTCCTGGATATTTGAGGAAGACATAGCTTATCTACTGATGACTGGGAATTTATGGCTTGTAGTAGACATGAACTGAACCACTCCATGTTACCCCCAGACTGTTATCAGGAGAACATAATGAAATCATTTTAGACATCTGATCTTCAGTTAACAGAATGACTCGTGTTTTACTGGGAATATCCCTCTGTAATATATGATTAATTTCTACAGTAGAACTATACTTACCTGAAATGATGTATACATTATTTTTTTCATTCAGATGTGCTAATAAGATACTGGTAAATCAGAGCCAAGTAATACCTTGGTGATCCTTCTGTTTCTAGAGTTGCTTGAGCTCACCATGTGTTTCTTTCCTGCTTCCTCTTCAATATATTCACCATTCTGACTAAGCAACGTCCTTTTATATAGTCCACCATCACAACTTAAAATTTTTAAATCCCAATGAAACAGAAGAACATCATCTTAAATTTGATATCTAGTAATTCATACAATTGGGATTTTTATTCACTCTTCTTTTGGAGCAACATTGGAAGCATGAAGTTGACTTTCAGTTTCATGGGAATCAACCTCACTGCATACTTAATTCAAATTTTCAGTAAATATGGAGATTTCTTTTTCATTTTCTGTTTCTTAACACAGGATTTCTCTTTATTCTTACCTTCTCAGCTCTCTCTCATTTTTACTAATGGATATTTCTTCAGTAACTACCCAGCACTCTACTCTTGCCTTGAGTCATCCTGCACACTCTTGTGGCTTGAACACAGTGCCATGGTAAACTAACTAGACACTCCAGCAGTTATGATAAAACAAACAATATGTTAGCTTTACTATCTCTATATGGCCAAATTTATTCTTTCTTCTTCTATCTCATCCATCAGTTAACCAAGCAATAAACTTCAGAGTCATCTTTACACTCTTCACTGTTTAATCAAGCAACATTTGCATTATTTTATACCTCTAAAGTATCTCTTGAATTTCCCTCTACTTACTTCATTGCTAGTTCAATTGACTGCACAGGCTTTTTCTTCTGATGCCCAGAATGTTACAATCGTAAATTGTGTCATATCTTAATTATGTCATGTCTTTAGTCTGTGATAACGTACCTCTCTTCTGTGCCCCACCTTTTAGGTTTACCCTATGGCCAGAAGCAATGAAGATACACATCCCATAATGCCACTGTACTTACTAATTTCTTTAATAACTTTTGATGAATTTCAAATGCCATAAGGTGACACATCTGGCTGATATGATAGGCTTCAAGGCATCTCAGCAGCCTCATTTGTCACTGGTCATTGCCTTCAATTGATTCACTTCCAGTGTTACGGAGTTTCTAACAGTTCCCCCAAACATATCATATAACTTTAAAGTTCCATGTCTTTGGTTAGGCATCATCTCTGCCTAGAATCCTGGCCCTAACCTTATCAAATGGAATAATTCTTGCTAATCATTAAAATTCTCTAATACCATAGGTGCCCAGAGGGTGCATGTGAAATGCCCTAGAGGTGGCTGCTTGTGAAAAAAAAAAAGCTGCCATATTTTATTTAGTAAGGCAGCAATAGCAACAACACCCATTTAGAAGGTAAATTAACCTACATTGGACTAATGGTTATAAAATTTCTACAACTAATTTTGAAAAAATCTTTATGTTCCCAGAAAAATCAGTCCACTACTTTGGTTTTAAACTCCTGTTTGCCTTCAATAAGCAATTAAAGTAAATATTCTCCAAATTCTCTCCCGCTTCTATTTTCTGTGTCCTTTCTGCAGGAACAACACATTTCAGGGTTGTCAATAAGTCAGCAGTGTAGTACAACTACAAGCCTTGTTGTTTATTGATCATTCCCAGGTAAAGTGGCTTTTATATGAAATCAATACATGTGTTAAATGTATTCAAAGTAATTGCTTTGTATACTTAAAGCAAAGAGTGCCCTTAGCAAAGAGAATTTCCTAGCCCTACCTTGTGGACCACATGTCTATTTTCTGTTTTCTTTTCTTTTACTAGATACCCGCTAGGGCAAGAGAAAGTGGAAAGGAAAGGGTCATGGACTTTATAATTTGTTCCAGATTCACATCTTATCACTGTCATTAACATCCTTTGTGACATTAGCAAAGTTATATAACTATATTTCTTCAGTATTAAAGTGGGCACAGTTACCACTATGGAATATCAGTAAATCAAACATATGTCAAACTGAAGACAGTCTGTATGAACATAGGTAGCCTGTAATTATACTAATTAGGTCAAAGAATAATAGGTAAGAATGATTGCTGAGTCTTTCACAATAAGGGAGCATTTATACTACTGTTAGTAATGGGAAGTTAGTGTTGTAGTCTTGTGCTAGATTGAAAACAAATTCAGATAAAAGTTGGATTTCCTGATTTATTTTATGGACAACAAGTATGAAAGCCAGAAATGTCAAATAACTCATCCGAAAATAAATCCCTACCACCTGATACTCCAAAGACTTGAACCTATGCCTCTGGGACTAAACGTAGTCTTTTTCATTTAAATTGCTCCAAAGTTGGCTTATGTCACAATCACTCACAACACTACTGAAGCACTGAATTATATGCTGAACCTTTAGAGTTTGGTTCTGCAAGTCTGGAAGGATGGGGGATTTGCACTGGGAACATGTGCCACATGTAGCTAATGCTGTAATTTGAAGTATGCTCCTGCAGATAAATGCATTCTGAACTGGCTAGAAAATGTTCTCAGCTTTCGAAACATGTTACCTGTAGAGACTGAGAGTGTGGGAATGTTGAAACTGCATATCTTGCCTAATTCCTATTGCATTTTGTGTATGAAAGCACTGGAAACATCAGGATGTTCATACCTTTCCCCTGGCTGGCTTTTGCCAGCATATGTTTAAACAAGAATACAGATTTCTGAAGAGCCATATTCCCAGATTTATTTGATAAAAATTGCATTTTGCTTTGGATGATGTGTTTGCAGTTGTACTTAGAGCTCTGTGGAAGCTGTAGTGTCTGAGATGAGAAATTGGCTATGGGAATCATCATTTACTATGTGCAAAGGAAAACCTTGTTTCCTTTGTACTTTCAGGGAGAAAGAAAACAGCCCAATGCCTTCTGCAAAGATGAAACACAAAATGAGTGGAAGGAATCAACGATGCCATCTATTTATCTTCTCTGGGAGGAGGGAAATGTGTCCTATTCCCAACTCCATTTTTTAAACGTGCAGTAAGAGCTCCCGGCCCCTGCTCTCGCATCTACACAAACTGTTAGAACGGGCTTTAAGGAACGTGGAAACAAAATTACCATGGGTAAAATTATTTTTTGAGTACAATAGCCTTTCACTTGGTGCCCAGAGGAAAGAGAGGCAGAAAACAAATAGGCGAGCAAGATGTGGAGGAGTCACTGTCCCAGACTTAATATTAGATCTGCTTTAGCAAGTTCTTTGCAAAAAGAGAAGGCATCTTTAAGCCTCTGAGTTTTCTTATTACTGTTAAGTCCAGATAATACATAACTCAAAGAGCGATCCTGATGGATAATGGGGTGTATACAGTGGCTCTGCCAGCGTCTTATCTTGAACAAAGAAGGCATTTGGTAAATACTTGTCAGCCTTTCTTAAGGGCTGTGCACTCTTCATTCTCTTTTTTCCACAGCCCCTGATTGGCCAGGAGGCAGATGAAAAGAGAACACTTAAAAACCCCACCTTTCTCATCCCTCAATTAGGCAGAACAATAACTGCTCTACCCAGCTTCAATATGAAATACCCAGGTTACCTCTCAGCACTCAGAAACAGCAGGTGCTCTCCACTTGAGCACCCACCTTCTAAGCCAGGCAGATTAATCTTGTTTTGTTAGCATTCCAAAACCTTAAGTTACTTTAAGTATGTTTTCGTTTCTCCATAAGCAATTTCTCACAAAATTGAATTGTGTTTTATTTTTCCTAGAGAAGGTTTGGAAATATCTTGAAACACTTGAATACTAAATATTTAAGATTGATATATTCTATATGCGTTCATCCGAGGTACAATGATGTGTAATTATGAAGGTGAAATTTACTAGTTTGTGTAGATATTTTACCAACTGTCATCACCTCATAAAAACCAAAAACAACAACAAGCAAAACCCACTGACTGCAAGTCAGGTTTGTTCTCAGTGCTGGGAACTGTGAATGAAGCTGATGACAATTCTGCCTAATGATATTCAGAGTCAAATGAGAAAAAGACAGTGAGTGAGGGCAATGCCTCCCTAGATCTTTAAAGTAAGGGATAAGGAATAGGAAAGAGATTTAAAGAGCTCTGTTGGAATTGGAAATACAAGACAGTAATCTTAAATAAAGTAACTTCTAGGCTTACCAAATTTAAGGTAAACAGAACTCTGAGTCCAAAGGCCCCAAAATAGAAGTATGCCTGCTCTAATCAAGGCACAGTGAGGAAATCTCTGTGGTCAGGGTAAAGAAAGAACAGAATCATGAAAGGTGAAGCCAGACAGCTGTCATCTAATATTCCATTGTAAGTGAAATTTTATTTTTGTTGTTTCTGCTTCCTTTTTAATTAATTGTTCTTAAGCAATACATTTTAATCATGTTTCTCCCTTCCCTCCTCCTCCCAAGCTCTTCTTACCTCTTTATCCAACCAGCTGTATGTACTCTCTTCCTATCTCTCACTCTTTCAAAAATAAACAAACAAAGAAACCAAAATAACCCCAAGAAACAAAACTGAAAGCTAAGCAATACAAAGATACTCCACAACAAACCCAAAAAGAGCAAAAGAAAACTTTTCTTTTCAGCATAAGACCGAATAAAGAATTTACAACAGATACATCTCATAATTTGACTGCATTTAAAAGGATTTGCTCTGACCTTTCTCTCCTTAGAATAGATTATGGGGAGGTAAGAGCATAAGCTGATAATGTGGATGCATCAGCCAGGGAAGACAGAGTGACAGTTTTGAACTGAGGGGTCACAGTGAGGTATTGGGAATTGACCAACTACATTTACTAATGGTTTATATGGTAGCCACAGTTTCTCCGATACAGCAAGGCTTGAAAAGCTGCTGTTTGCCTATCTGGGGAAATCATCATCCTGAGAAAGTTAGAAGAGGTGAAAATTGTCTACCCGGAAAAAGTCAGATGTGTTTGATTTTTGAATGGTCAACAATAAATTATTTCATGTAGCTTACTGAATACTTCTGTATACCATTCCTTGAAGACTGCATGCTGGATTGAGCACTCCAGAAAGAGAAAGCTGCACATGCATTGGCATAACGTACATTACCTAATCCCTTGTTGCTGCAGGAATACACACATCACTTTATCATCTGGTTGCCCAGTAACTGCTTTAAAGTGACCTCTTTCAACTTGAGGTGGAAGGCCACCGTCATTGTGGAGTCTTTACTGTTCCCTCACAGTTGATTACTTATAGAGTCTATCGGTTCAGTTGCTTCTGTATCTCTGTGTTCACCCTACTCTTCTCACAGTCAATGGAATTCCAATTCGTTTTTCACCCAGCTTCCTAGAAGTTCCTTTCCATTAGTCTCTTTGCCTTTAGTTCGCTAATGCTAATAATTTAACCCCACCAATTTTCAATACAGCAGCCACGCTGACTTGTCCGACGTGCAGATTCGATGTTCTGTTTACAACTATTGAGGACTCCCAGTCCTCTCAGTGTTAAGAAAGAAGACAATGGACTTGATCCTCTTCAAACGGACTTTGTGAACTGCTCCTGCCTTAGCAACAGCCACATATCTTGAGGTAGAATATTTTCTGAGACAACTCATCTTTTTTGATCTCTTTCTAAAAACAACCTTATATGAGAACAGGGAGTTGTTACAGCGTCTTACATGAAGCATGCTCTCTCCCATGGTTATAAGCAGTTTTGCCTCTTCATCCCCACACCTACCGTCTTATCTTTTTGCTATCCTTGCTCTTCCTTTATATGGTAGCTGCACTGAAGCTTTGTTCTAGGTAACTTGAGTGGTCTCATTGACTTTTCCTCTCAGTGTAACATCTCATCACTGCTTTCCCAGTTGTGTGCTCCCTGGTGGTCTATTGATGCCCAGAGAACAAGAACTACCTCAACTACTAGCGCTTGTTGGATTGCCTTGGGGAGAATGCAAAAGACAAGCAGTTTACAATTGATCCCATTGACTACATAACTAAACACACGGCTTAAGATACTCAGTCTCCTCTATTGAGTATCTATTTATATTAAAAAGTACTCCAGTCTTGTTTATATATAAAGGCATAACTGCATCCCTTGACATTAAAAATATGCTGGGAAAAGCTAGAATATAGAGAGAAATGAGACATAGATGTTTAGGCTTCTATTAATTAAAACTTGAAGACTACTATAATAGATCAATTAAGATAAACTCTTGTCTTTTCCTTTAAACATGTAAATACAAGAAATGATATGAGACAGTAAATCTACTAAGGTATATTATATATATAGATGTAGGATTTTACAGAGGTCTTGTGTTATATTTGAAAATGCCTTTAACTATTATGTGTCTCTTCCATACTGGTCCTTTAGTCTCATGCACATATGCAGAGACCCATAAGGTACACTCCTGCATTAATTTGTCCACAACAAATTGGCCCTAGAGTCACAACATACGTTGAAGGATGGCAATGCTTCTATGTTTGATACAATGGGCCATTACCTCCTTTATCTTGATTCTCATGAAATAGCATTTGCTAAAGTGTCTGTGGGCTTCTCTTATGATTTCTGTCTTTTGTTCCTGGAAGGACATTTATTTGGTTTCCCTTCTGTGTACATCTTTTCTATGAATTTTACATTTAGCCATGTCGTTTAAATTATTACTGTTATATGAGTGGCTTTGGAGTTTTAAATCTCTGACTATGAGTTCTTTCCCAAGGCATGTATCCACACTCTAAATCATTGGCCACTTGGATTCTCTGATGGTTTCCAAATATAATTTTATGAAAAGTTTATCCAACTTCACGTCTGCATGCTCCTATTTTCAGTAAAGGAGGTACATTGGCTATCTGGCTATACAGGTATTGCCTTTCCCCTAGAGGTAGTAAGCACAGGAGTGTGTTACGAGTTCTCATTTACTAGATCACCTATGAACACATAGAGATTAATCGAAGAGTATTTGCCTGATTCTGAATACAACAAACAGGACCTTCTTGCTTGATGCTTGAAAGTTTCAGGTCAATACATACCCTGACAGATACAAGCATGGTAAAGCCTAGCTGAGACAGATAGGGGCTGCCACTCAACTAAGTTCCTCTGATCTGCTCCTTTATAAGTTTTGATGTTTCTATCTTTCTTCAAGTTCGTTGGTTATCTCAACTTATTTTCAATGTATTCAAACACTACATGCATTTCACTAGTTAAGGCCAGTGAGACTCTGTAAAGCAATTGCCTTTTGTTTTATAGCCAGCTAAGATGCTTCTTTATTCCTCCTGAGTTCATCCTGAGCTTCACAATCTTCCTCTAGCTTCATTTTCCCATTTGTGTGCCTTTTCACCTCTATGCCAAATTGGAAATAGCCTGTCTACATGGATTCCCTTCTCTTGCTTCTTTTCACTGTTTCCATGTTGTGCTTTACATTGTTTTTATTATAACTAGATGAAGCAAAAGGACACAATTATCCATGTCTTATTCAGCTGGACTGCTTGCTGCATCTTTTAAAAACTTCCATATGTACATATATGTAAACATATGAGAATCTTCATTATCTAAGCTCCTTCATATGTTCAGTGTCTTGGGTTTAATTTTTAAGTCCAAGTACAGAAGGGGAGGTAATCACATATATTGGTGATTTAAAAAAAAATAGTGTGCATGAGAAAGTAGGCTTCACATGTAATGGGATTTCAGAGGCAGCAGCAAAGAAGGAGACTAGAAATTAGCCAGAGGTTACGTAGAAAGAGATTCACTAATTTCAGCTTCTGATCATTGCTGGTATATTTTATATGCTATCCATGTGAATGCCTATATGAGAAAAGGAGTTTATCTTCTGCCATTTAACATTCAACAACTAGTTATAGAAAATGCATCACCAGCTAGGTGTTAGCATCAGTACGATGTCATAACAAGTTACTAAGGGGGCATCATATAGGTAGCATCTGTGCAAATAGAAAGAGATAGAAAATGAACATACTAAAAAAGCTTTAAACTGAATGAGTTCAGAAAGAGTGAAGAATGCTATGCAAACAGAAGTACTGGCACTTGGTAGAGTGTAGCTGGGCAAGAGTGACTCAGAATAATTGTGATGAGTTAATCCTGTAAGCAAGTGATGAGAAAAATTAAAATGGAAACAACTTGAATGAGGGATCACTGTGTACAGTACATAGAGCCTCTGAATCACAAAGGCCAAAATAGCAATTATCTTGACTGACTCCAAAACCTCCATATATTATCTTCCCTCTTCTATATGTGTGTGTACATACATATAAACACATCCATATATTTACACACATATATAATATATATATGTGTATATATATAGAAAGAGAGAGAAGAGAGAGAGAGAGAGAGAGAGAGAGAGAGAGAGAGAGAGAGAGAGAGAGAGAGAGAGAGAGAGGGAGAGAGAGCGCAGAAATCCTAGGTTGTAAAACTGGCCTAAAATGCTATCAAGAAAAATCAAAAACAGTGGGTGTGGTGAGGGAACAGCACATGATTAAGAGTTACCAGAGGGCTATCCGCAGGGAATTTACATAAAGAGCATTCATTTCAACTTGGCTTCTATGAACATTCTGTACAGGTGTGAATGTGACTATATACAATCGGGTGTTTGTTACATGGCAGCTTGCCACATGTAGCACTGGAACACAGCAAGGCTCATGTTTGCATATTAGTAAGAAGTGATGAGATACAGTTTAGGTTTTTCAGGTGAATCCACCAGGGTGTGCTGAGTGCATAATACTAGGATGGCTTGAGTGTTCTACCATATAGTGAACACTGAATGAATGATGATTAAGTCAGTAAGAGCAAGAGTTGAGATGCCATTCTTAATCCAATGCAGACTCCATGTACTCTCTGATAGATGTCCATATCCCTTCTCTCCTGCTCACCTGCTGCCTCTGAAAGCCCATAGCAATTTAAACAGACCTTCTCCTTCTCATGTACATCAACCTTGGAGTCAGAAGTATCCATCTTTTGTATCTCTCCTTCTGGTCTCTAAGCTATATGGTATTATTGTTATCTCTCACCAAAATAAAGATCGGTTGTTCTCAGAAATGACTGAAGGCATAAATGAAGTAAAGCAAAAAGCCAGTGAAGGAATGGGCCCTAGAGAAATGGGTTATTCCTCAGTCCCCCACATGGAACCCAAACTGTTCTCCACAGAAACTGACCAACATCACAGCTGTATTTGCTAGGTTCTGTCTTTAGAAGAGGCTGAAGAAGAAGTGCAAGAGAGGCTTGAGGCTGATTACCCACTGTGCCTCTGGCATGGGCTCTGAGAGCAGGTTCTCTTGGCATAGGTTCCTAGCTTGCTCAGCCATTTCCAAACTTTGTATTGTGTGTCTTAACTATTCCAAATCACAGCTTCCTCATTTATAAAAATGGATATAAAAGAAAGAGTCCCAGTCTGAGTACTGGAAATAATCCTCACTGTTCTGACAAGCAGAGGACTTAACATGTCCTCTGTCCTACAGAATGCTTTAACAGCACACATCCATTGGTTGCCCCGACAAAGCTGTGAGTCAAGCACTTTACCAGTCTCATGTTATAAATCACTACCAACATAAGGCACCACAGCAACCAACAAAAGGAAAAACTCCCTATACACACCAGAGAAGAGAACCATTAAAACATGGACAGGGAGTGAAAATTACTGCTTGTTCAGCCCTTTTTTTTTTTCTTGCTGTTGTTGACCTGAATAAAACAAACATTCATAGCTGAAATGTTCTCATTTTTAAAATAGACTGCTATAAGACACAAAGAGAAAAATCCTGTAAAAGGATACAGGCTAAAAAATACAGGCTAATCTAGCCTAATAGCATTGATATATGTAGATGCCGGCAGAGTTAAGCCTACTTTTTAACTGAACTGGATAAAAAGTCAACACATTTAAAAGTAGTATTCCTAGGACAAAGCATACTGTTTCTGAAGAGAGGTCTCTGACCACTGGAAAAAGCCCGATGGCATGGTGTGGGCTGCCTCACACCACTCAGATAAATGTGGTATGCCTCTGTGTGTGTGTGTGTGTGTGTGTGTGTGTGTGTGTGTGTGTGTGTGTGTGTGTGTGTGTGTGTGTCTGTCTGTCTGTCTGTCTGTCTGTCTTTCTGTCTGTCTGTGTGACCATGTGCATGTGTGTGCATGTGTGTGTGTCAGTTATATGTATTCCCATGGCATAAATCCATTACAATGCTCTTCTGTATCTGTATTCCTGTAATAGAGGATCCCTCACTGAACTTGAAGAAGCTCACCGTTAAAGCTATGCTGACTGGCCAGCAAAGTTACTGATATGTGCTCTATTGTAGTGTGGTTTCTTGGTCCCGGGTGGCAAGAGGCCCCGACCCACAGACCTGCCACGCCAGACCCCTTAGCCACCCGCTGCTGCTCAGGTCCCCAGAAATCACTCAGAGGCTTATATTAAGTTCATGCTGTTTGGCCTATGGCCCAGGCACATTGCTAGCTTTCTCTTACATCTTAAATCAACCCATTTCTATTAATCTGTCTGCCACGTGACCCATGGCTCACCTGTGTTTCTTACATGTTGCTCCTGGTAGCTTGCTTGATCTGCCTGACTCCCCCCTGCTTCTCCTACCTATGCTCTGATTTCCCCTCCTACTTCTTCTATGGTACCTGTCATGGCCCAAAACATCTCCTTTATTTAAAGATTGATATTCACAGCATACAGAAAGGCATTCCCACATCAGTGCTTGTGTGCCTGGCAATCTTTATGTAGTTGTTGGGTTTCAAATAGGAGTCCTGATGTCTGTAAAGCAAGCAATCTTAGCAATTGAACATCTGTTCTACTCCCTACACTGTGCATTTTAGCTGAAGAGCTTGGTTCAGTTCTAGTTTTCTCTGTCTTAGAAAGACAATTAGTTGGGGTCTTAAGTGAGAGTCATCTTTCTCTTTCTAAAAAATAACTGTGCCTGCAGTATGACTATGACCTGGGAATCCTCCCAGAAGAATATTAGCATTATTATGCACATGCATAGCTCATGCTCCTGAAACTCGATTTACTTCTGCACATTTCTCCAGTATGTCTGACCACTAGCATGAGGGGAGACTGTTCTTCTGTCTGTTCATTGCCTTGTATATTTCCTAAACTGTTGATTGTTCCTTTCCTAATAATATAAAGTGTGAAGATTGAAAGTTCAAAGATAGGATGGCTAATTAAAACTACCCTTTCTTTCTGAGAGACAATTATTTTATGTATGACATGTGTGCATACGTGCGCGCTAGCGCGTGCACACACACACACACACACACACACACACACACACACACACACACACACACACACTTTCATATGCCATTATCCCAATGAGCTTCCTTTTGCCTAAAGCAGTAGAGTCAATGTATGTGGGTTTTACATTAGACTGTTTTCTTCCTGCCAAGATAATTTGTGTATTACCTCTGTTTGTATTGTTGGCAGGATAATAATCCACCTTTAAAAGACCCCTAAAAATGTCTACATGGATTTCTAGAACTTGGAAATATTTTAAGTTAAGGGTACATAGGTTTGCAAATGAAATTAAAATTGTCAGTCAGGTGATCATAAAGGAAGTGCTATATTCTTTATTAACCCGTAGACCTGATATAATAAACAAGTATCGTGATGAGGAATGCAGAAGAGTTCATGTCTAAATGATGACGGAAAGTGGAAAAGACTCATAGGGTGGTCACAGGCATTGGCCAGGGAGGTCACCAGAAGCTGAGAAAGGATACAATCTCTGGAAGCTAGGGAAAGGAAAACAGTAGGTGCTTTAAGTTTGCTTGAGGAATGCAGGCCATGGTCATTGTAATTTTAGCCGGTGATAGCCAGTTCAGACTCTGGCTTCAGAATTTAAAATCATGAAGTTGTGTTGTTTTAAGCAACAAAACTTGTAGCAATTTTTTAAAGGACATAGAATTACCATTATCTGTTTGCAGCATTACACTGATATTACACTCACAGAAAATAATAAGCAGTCTGAGAGAGATCAGCTGTAATACTAAATTTGAGGAGAAATGTCTCGAAACATTTTAAAGAGAAAGAGACCCTTTCCAGTTCTCCAGTCTCTGCGTTTGAAGCTGAAGTGTTGGACTCATCTTTCTTTGCTTGTTTATTTTAAAAATAAGACTTGGGTGGGGGAGGTAATGGATGGACAATGAGTTAAGAACACCCGCCACTCTTCCAAGGAACACATATTTAATTCCCAGCATGCACATGGCAGCTACCAAACATCTGTAATTCCAATTACAGAGTATCCAACATCTTCTGCTGGGTTTTTCAGACACAGAATGTATATGATACATAGACATACATGAAGACAGAACACTCAATATATATAAAATAAAAATACATAAGTACTTCTAAAAGTAAGACTTGGTTAATTTTCTTGAAAGTATGCATTCATAGGTAGGTTCAGCATGACTGACTACTATTCACAATGGATCCTGGAAACTATTTATTTATTGATGTTTCTGAGTTGCAATAATCAACATTCAAAAGCATTAATACAGAAACAAGTTAATATTAGTCTGTCCTTCATGACCACCTCACATGCCTTTGTTTTACGGCAATTCCTCTATCTAGAATTTCATTCTTCTGTATGTGTATTTCTTCCCTGCTTGTGAAATAGCTAGTGTATACATATTTTAACTCCTGTTGACAAACCATTTGTGGGTGAGGTTCAAGCCTATCAGGCCTCAGCCAATAACCCCAGAGAACTCACACTAAGATAACCAATGCCAGCCATGACCATGATCCACTTCTTGAATTCCAGTGGACCTTCCCTAAGCATCCATTCTCTAAATGCTCTGTTCAACATGAATGAAGAAGGTGGGCCGCTCTTGGCTCTGAGAGAGGACATGACTCATGGGTTTAATTCACTCGGACACGACACAAAAGGAACATGATCTCAGTGATAACAATGTCTTTTTTCACACATGCATGTATGCTCATTACCAATGGAGGTAAGGTAGGGAGAGCAGGAAATAGGGAAAGAAGACATGGACAGCAAGAGGATTTGGAAGCATTTTGAGAAGACAATTTTGAGGACTTTGCAAAATATTATTTACAAGTCTATAAAATAAAATATCTGGAACATTACTCATTATCTCAGCAGATTTACAACACATCTAAGGCTAAGCTTGCTGGGTTCCACCTTCCAAAACCCTGCTCTGGTGCAAGGAATGAGGTAACACAGTGTGAAGAACACTCTCCAGGCTCTTAGCATCCTGCACACAAGAACTGAGAAAATAAAGCTGATAGCACGGGTGTGACGAATCCAAGCAGCCAGGCCTCTGTGAGTGGGAATGTGCCTCCGCTTAAGCTCAGACCGAGGAGACAGGACTGAACCCATAATGGCTAGCACAGCGACCATAGAGATGCCATCCACTCTGTTTTTCAGAGTGTCTGCTTCTTTCCAAAGGCCATGTAAAGCAGTTGTTGAGAAAGACAAACTGAACAGGTTCCCCGTGTGTATTGCTACAAGGACTCTAGCCAGTGATGAAGCAAGAAAGTGAAACTGATTCGAGAAAGATAACTTCTGCCTGTTGCTTTTTCTGTAGTCTTTGTTCCTGTTTCAGAGGACAGCTGGGGGATCTGTGGATTGCTTAAGCCACAGGCAAGCCTCCTTCATTGAGCCAGCCATATAGGCTTGGTTCCTTCCTTCCCTCTTTCTGATTCTCCTCTCCATTCTGTTCAGCCTTTCTCCCTCCACTTCCTTTTATTTGGAACCACTTCCTGAAATTTCTTCCTTCTTATTTTTTATTTAACCTTGCTAACGCAAGGAATAAACATTTATGCTTCAGGATGACATTAGGGACAACTTGTGTTTTTGAAGATCAATGGCATTTTAAAACTTGTTTATGATTGTGCCATGGGATCATGATTTATTTTTAAAAGAAACCAAATAAGGATAATATTAACCCAGAACATACACATTCCTTCACATACATGATTCCTGCGTTTTGCATGAGGATTCAGGAAGCCAGGCCCCTGTTCTTCCATATTTGGCATGGCCATTTGGAACTTTTCCGCAAGCTTTTGTATCTCTGTATATTCAAATATAAGTGTGAATATTATTATATTAACTATCTCTGTAGAATAATATGGCAGTTCATAGAGACAGTCTGTATAATGTACACAGTACATTGTATGCTAATTATCAGTGGCTCAGAGCTATTCACATATTAGTTATAATGTAGTACATCAAAAGATAATCATTATTATCATGGAAATCTTCATCCTAAATGAAATCAGCAGGGTGGTATGCAACAGTTCTTATAGAGAGACCACATGCAAAGGGATGTGAAAAGACACAAGAAATTGCATGCTGGGAGAGAATAACAAACCTGGAACCCATGTAGTTTAAGTCAGAAAGGAGACAGAAAGGGGAAGGAAGAGCAGGAAACTAAGGAGGGGAAGAGATGTTGGAAGAGGGAATGAAAAAAATAAGGGAAAAGGGGAGGAGGAAAGTGCATGTCCCCAAAAATTTGTCTTCTAATGAAAGTTTCATTGTGGTACATATTAATAACCAGATAATTTATTTTTATGATTATATAGTTCACATGCTTTTATAAGAAGATACATAGAAACTATTATAGCAATTCATTGTATAATATTGCTGCAAATTTCTAAAGATGCACAGGTGTTTCCCCTCAATTCACTACCTTAAAATGTGGTCAGCCATATGGATTCAAAAAAGCACCCTGATAGGAAGGTTGTGTTGCTTAAGTGTTTAATGGACATCCATGTTTTTAAAATTCCATTAAAGACACATTCACCAACCCTTCAGTATGATTCTTGAGCTAAGTGAAAGAATTATTCCCATGAAGAACACAGAAGGAGTTCCTCAGTGTAACCTAAGAATTGCAAAATAGAGGGGCATTCAATGTCTCAGGGCAGAAAAGTAATTTTGAGTAGAATATAGAACATCTGAAGGTGAAGAGTTTCCATTTTTGTGGTAATAAAATCTTCCAATTTGCAGAGACCCAAAAGGTCACATGTTGATATTGCCCATTGCTTTCTCTGTCAGATTCTAATGTTAAGAGACGTCTTCTAACAATTGCCCAGTTAATCAACAGTTTGTGGATATCCTTTGCCCTTCAGGGAAGGCTTTATAGTCTCAAGCTTATTTATAAAGACCTGTATTCAGCCTCTTTCTTTATTGGAACCTCCCCTCCAAATGCCAGACATACTGATGGCATACTTCTCTTACCGCCAGTTAACTGAGAAAATAATTTTCCACATATCTGCTTAATTTCTTACTGTCTCATTCTAGTTTTACCTGTAATAAAGCAGACAGGATTTAGATAAGTTGTTAAGTTTCTACCTGTGTCCTTGAACCTTCAATAAGTAGATTTTGGCTTTTTTAATGCACCTCCATTTATTTAATAATTATTTGTTTTATGAGTATGGCTGCTTCCCTGTGGATGTGTATTATAAGATGCATAGCTGATGCCAAAAGAGGCCAGGAGAAGGTGTGGGAGATCTTGAAACTGGAGGTACACAGCTATGAGATGGCAAGTGGTTTCTGGGAACTGAATCCGGGTCATCAGCAGAAACAGCAAGTACTCTTAACCTCTTAGTAACCCCACCAACTCCAGAATCTGCATTTTTAGTAAGAATTGTTTCAAAAGACACATGTGTGTGTGTAGGAAAAGACATCTTTTCTCTGTCTTCATAATATTTATTAGGTGAACCTACAAAGTAAAGTAATGAGACAAATTGACATGATAAAATTAAAATGTTTATTAACATAGAATTAGGGTAAATATGAGCTACACAGACATCAAGACATATTTTTTTGGTTATTTGGTTTTTGGCCTTTTGCTTTTTTAAGACAGGGTTTCTCTGTGCGGCCCTAGTTGTCCTGGAATTTGTTCTGTGGGACAGGCAGCCTTGAACTTGGATCCACTTGTCTCCGAAGTTGAAGTACTGGGATTAAAGGTGTGCACCACTACCATACTGCAACTCAGACAGAATTTTAAGAGTCAGACCTTGTAGATTTTAAGCCATCACAGCAAAGAGTGATAAGATGTGAAGAAATGTCAAAAAAGCAGACTTGTTCTTTTAGAGGTTATAAATTACAGAAAGTAAGATATATGGAGGGAATTAACTAATAGAAATTAGAGCTGTATAGGCTCAGCTACTGCACAGTGAGGAAGAGTACCTGACAAAGTGGAGTTGGTGCATTTATCCCTTGCCATTGACATAAAATGAAAGTCAAATATCTCTTTTTGTGTTTCCCATATCTTAGTTAGCTTCAGCTCAAAATAATCTTTATAACAAAGTGGCATGCTAAAATGGCCATTCTCTCTAGTATCCATTATTGTCTTAAATTTAAAGAGGCCATATGCACAGATTATAATCTTGCCTATATTTCTGAAGATATAAAGATGGACAATATTGACAGCTAATATGTGACTAAAGGTATTTTTCTACTGTGCTCCACTTAGTTGTATATATGTATTGAGGCAAAAGTATGGGGGATGCATTGCTGAACGCCCTGACTGATTTAGTTCAAATGAAAGCAGGATAATGTTTTAAGAAATTACAAAGAAATGAAATTGATCAGGTGTTATCACTCTTAAAATCTCAGACTGAAGCTATAGCCAAGAAGAAGGAAATAATCAATTTTATGTTTCAGTGATTCACCTCCTTTGAGAGGCTAAAAAAAAAAAAAATCACAAATGATCAGTATATTAACAGTGGAAGTCTACCCTACTCTTTCTCTGCCTGGTCCACAGATATGGCCACACCCCCTTCAAGGAACTTTTCACTTATCTAAAAGCTTTGCCAATATTTTTACCTCACCATCCCTTACCACAGCCCCAGATAAAGTTCTATTAACCATGACGCAGAGTGAATGAAGTGGGGAAGGGCAGATGTGTAAGACCTAACACCTATGATAGCTATGTTTAAATCCCAATTTTTCCAAGTGCTTATTTACGAGATCACAGACAAATTGCTTAACTATTTTAATCTTGAATTTCTTCTCTGAGAGCAGAGTATTAATATGATAATAGGATTTCTGAAGGGACAGGGTTTACAGCATTTACTGACACAATACTTACAAGTATTCATGGTTATTATATGCTGAATAAATTGCTTTCAAGATTTCAAGTTCTGGTTTTACTCTGCATTGATATAACTTTGTCAAAATAATTTTATCTCAGTGCCACTTTTGTTTTACTGCTTTTTTTAAAGCAAAATTGGTGGTTGAATGGTGGTTGGAGAGATAGATATTCCTTTTGAACATCTTATCCAAAATGAATACACCATTATAAAGGATATCCATGGTGCCTCAAGTTTATTCCTGATATACAGAAAGAAAAGTAGCTCTGTAACTATGGGTAGTCAACAAGCAAGTCTTTCTGGGGCATAAACTAGAACCCAACTAGGACAGGAGCAGCACAGTCAGGAAAGGGCATAGCTACTTCATCCCATGAGATCCTGCAAAGCCTAAGAGCTAACATTCCACAGTTATCTCCCAAGTTCTGAGGTGGAGCGAAGGTATCAGGGACTGGGCTTAGATGTTCACACTACAAATTTATTTTAAAACAGCTAGTAATAAGGCTGTAGCATTTCTGTTTTAAATGGCAGAACTGAGGGTCATAAGGAATTGTTTCCTCAAGCAAAAGAGACCCAGGATTTAGTTAAAGTTTGTATAACCTGAGTATGTCTTACCTCCTACTCCTACTAAGAATGACAATTACTGTCATTAACCAGGTTTACCTCTGTGTTAAAGCTCTTGGCACTGCTACTCATTCTTCCAAAGAATAACTAACTAACTTAACTCCTGTTCTCCCATGGTGGCGGAGAGAGATATTCCATAGGCCACTGAAGTCATTGATCCCGCTCTATCTAATGCTTCATCTTCTACTAAAATTTTCCCAAACAGAGGATAGAGATTTTCATCATCTTATCAATGGAGTACCATTCAAACCTAGTTCCGACAGCTAGAAAAACACAAAGGAGTAACTTGATGTAACCCAGTGCTTTACAGGCATGATGTCAACAACTTGGCAAGCATGTAAACTCCAGTTTCTTAACCTGTGGAGTGAAGATGATTGTAATACCTATCTCACTGAGCTATGGGGAGTAAGTTACTCTGTTACTTTGCAATACAGTTGTGCCCATAGTAAATGCTTAGTAAATGTTAACTGTTATTAGACCCAGGTTTATTTTACAATTATCTTTACATTGAGTGCTTACATTAAAATATCATGATACTAAATTCAAGAATGTGAAATGTTTTCAAAGAAGTTGAATGTATTGTAGAAGTTCACAAACACACAAGCACAAAGTAAATTCCATAAGGATCTGAGCTAAAATTGGGAAGCTCTTATGGATCCCAAAGAGCTATAGGTCCACAGTGTTTATCCTGATTTTCCTTGCAATGCCACCAGCATTCCTGATCTGAATTAGGCAGAGTGGGGTAAAGAAGCTGAGGGATTAAGCCAGTGGACAATCCTTAGAAGTCACCTCTTCTACGGCTTGGAGTAGCTTGAGACTGGATGATAGGATCCTGGAGATTCAGGACAGACAAAGATCTCCTGTTGATCAGGATTATTTGAGTCAAAGCACACTGTTATATTCTGAAGCAGACTCTTAACAAGAGGACTTTTTATTTCTTTAAAGCAAGTGTCATGATTTGTATCATCAAGGAAGTTTGTGAAACTTTGCCTAGTAGAAACTGAGGCTGGACTTCAGAATGGTGTTCATCCGCTGACCCTTAAGAGGTCTGCTCTGTCCTAATCTCCATTCCTGTTGATTTATTAATCTGAGGACTCAATGCCATCCATGTCTGTGTTTTTGTAAACCTGAGGACTCAATGGAGCTTGCTTAGGGACCAGAACAGCTGGAGAGGGGCAAAGTTGAGCATGGCTTCATTGATCTTGGCTACATACTCATTGGGTTGATTTCTTATACTTTTCTCCACCAAAGAAGAAAGCAATCATAGGGACTTTAGCCTCAACCACTCACTGGAACTGCCCCTCCACCCCTCCATCCAGAGAGCAGGCTGAGCTTTCTCCCAGAGGAGGCTCTGGGAAGCGAAAGCAGCAGCTGTAGCAGAAAAGGGACACTCCTGCTTCCCAGGCAGCAAAGCAAACTAGCTCACACAGCCTTTGCCACACTGGCATCATCAATGCTTGGAGCATTAGCTTTCCCTCCGGGGCAAGTTCCTTGGGAGTGTCCCTTCTTCACAGACCCTGCAAAGTCTAGGTTCTCCAACAGATGTTTCTCCCTCAGCTCTGAACTCAGAACACCCACCTGCCTGCTGCAGCGCAGGGTCCGGAGCCTGGATGCGCTGTGGCTGAACTGAACCCCTCCAAGCAAATGAGAGGCTGGACTTTAGCCCAGGTCTGTCCTCACCCCGGGGGGCCGCCTGCTTGGCACTGTGCATCTGTGAGAAGCCGCTGCTCACTTTCCCCCCTTGCAAGTCTTTGTTCCAAGCCAGACATTGCTCGGATTCTCTAATTAACTCCCTCCATTCCAAAAAAGGTCCGGAGGCTGGGATGCTCTGAGACCTTAGAGGATGCTGACTCTAGAGTGGGAGTCGGAAGGACTGCAAACAGTGGGTATTGTTGTGATTATATGTGCATCTCTGAAGCTGCTTCATTTGCTGGGACTGATTGATTTTTCTGAAGGTAAAGTGGTCGCTCCCAGTCTGTGCGCTTTGGTCAGGTCTGGTTCCGAACTAGATACAGATGCTGCAGAAGTTACAAAGGCTTAATGCCCAAAGCAAAAGTTTTAGAATTTGCATGCTTCACATAGAGAGCAGCCTAGCACCTGGACAGTTCATTTATGTTTCCCTGGGCAGCTGATTCTGGGGGGAAGGGTTTTGTAGCCGCCTCTTTCTATTCGAGAACAATTATTTGGGTGTAGGGTTATTTGTGCGTTAAATGTGGCATCCTGAGTGCTTGCTCTTGGTTGTCAAGTTCATTTTGGCTACTACACCTTGAAGTCGTTGGTGAATACCTCCCTCTAGAAGAGTCTTGAATTGTGACGGAAACGCTATGTGTGTGTCATTAGTTATAAGTTGCTGGACTCATGATTATGATATGAAATGGTGTAACATGGAGTTAATGAGTGCTCAGCAGAAATTGCTTTAAATACTTAATTTGCAGCTGTTTCATTTATAATCGCCAATGAGCCACTTTAATAATTTGTCTCCTGACCTGGGAACCTGTGCATAC
The DNA here is from genome assembly GCA_033318265.1 of Phyllotis vaccarum. Lineage (NCBI taxonomy): Eukaryota > Metazoa > Chordata > Mammalia > Rodentia > Cricetidae > Phyllotis > Phyllotis vaccarum. The sequence goes on along the minus strand of JARWLC010000015.1, from coordinate 94,859,109 downwards.
AAGAACAGCACCGATGCCTCTGAGATGTTATCTCTCTAATAATCTTCTCACCTTTTCTAGCAAAAATCGATTTTAACATTAAAATAATGGCTATTTAAAGAAAAAGTTGATTAACTTGGCTTTTAACTATTTGAATATACATCTATGTATATATGTGTATATATATGTATATATATGTACATCTCTACATATGCATACAGTTATGCAAGCACACATGTGGCCACTTACATAAATATGTGATAGTGTTCTACTGAAATAACAACATGCTTCAGAAGTTGTTAGCGTAAGTCATCCAATTCCTATTCTGTATACAAGCTCTCATTTTTTTCTTAAGTGCAAGAATTCAGATCTGGGGTCCTTGCTCATATTTCTTCTTGTAACATGTATGCTGAGCTATGAACAGTCACTTCTCACATAGTTTATAATGTGAGATAAGGAAATATTTAACTGTCCCAACTTATCATAGTTATTCTAACTTCAAGAATGATAGCTAAGAAGACATCATCACCAGCTACATCTGGTACACGTGTTGTTTCTCGTAACATGTTGATATTTATCAGCATCCTTTAAATTCAGTATCCTCTTATCCTTACAAAATAGGTTCAATAATGTATAATGTTGTTAAGCCAAAATCCATGTAAAGTTCTCAGGCAATTTTTACATTTTTAAAGTATTTACAATATATGACAAGTTCTGCTTATATATAATTAAAGGGGTATTGTAATAAGATTAAATAGTTAAATAGTTAATACTTGTTAAATAGTTGTTACTTATTTTACAGAGAAATTCCATTTAAATCCTAATTGAAAAACAATACATAAGTAAACTTCTATGAATGTTAAACAATAGTATTTCATTCTCTTGGGATTCTGCCACAATGAGTTAACATGGTGTTTTATGTAAATCCAAACAGAATAATTTCAGTTTCTACAATCACAATAATATTCATTGATATCAAATTATTCACCTATTAGTATTTCTTTTCTGGATATGGTGTTCTCAGAATTAGTGAACTGTGGTCAAGAGGCTTGCTTTAGAGCTGAGTACAAAAGTGAAGAACCACCAGGAATGTCAATTTTCTCAGCAGTGAAAGACATTAAGTAGTTCTTCTATCATTGGTGATAGTGTTATAGAAAGTTTACAATTAAATGCTTCAAGCTGAATAACTGTGTCAATGACTCAGATTTTTAGTTTTAAGTCAACTAAACTAAGCATTGGGATTGGCACTCAAGTGTGACTGTCAAATGTGATGTAATAGAATTGTAAACTCAACTTTCCCTAATATAGTCAATAAATTTCGACTTGATGTGAATGACAGCCTTGAGGTGAATATCCAAGTTATTGTTATACGTGTACTTGAGTCTCTCTATGTAGCTATAAATACAGATATGCCTACATATTTGTAAATATTGTGCTTAATACACAATAATCTGGGATAAATTTGTGTTCAACGAACAAGTCTTAATTATTTCCATATATATATGGGTATATATAGAATATATATACCCATATTTATTTGGTAAAAATAGATTGTTTTTGACCCATAATACATTTTAAATAATGCTGGTCCAACCCAGCTCTATCAGTTTATACAGATAATTTTTAAAAAGGTATGTGAATTATCAAAAATGATGCAATCTGGGAACTGAAAGAAGACCCAAGTCAAATACCATTGAGTGCTCTAGAGTGCTTATCTTACCACAACCTTCTGTTCTTCCACTGACATCTTCTAACGTGTGTAAAGAGAATAAATAAACATATACGTGGAGAGCTTTTTCTTGTCTAGCATTAGCTCCTAAGACATAGTAAGCAATCAGGAAGAAATATACTCATAGAAAATAAGATCACACAATAGCCAACTGAACTATGTAAGGTTTTGATCCCAACCTAAGCTTGGAATCTAAGCACACTGAGACTCCTGGCCCTCATTACACGTTAGAACAACAAACCAAGTAGTGTCCTATGCATCTTTCTAAATTCTGCATTGAATTTTAACCATCATTGATTCATATCCAATGATATTGAATGATAAGTCCACGTAGAGTCTGCTGATGATGAGACTCAGGCATAATATGACAGCTGTGGCTGAGGCTTTCTATATACACTTCTTTAGAATATAACAATCTCTAAGCACAGATAAAACAAACAATACTCTATAACTACAAGCCACATAGGGGATCAAGAAAAAATTAATAACTAAAGTTCAAGCTGTGAAATATCAGTTCATTCTTTGTACCTGCAATCATTAAAAGGCAGACCATGATGGTTAGCACTGTTATACACACACACACATACACACACACATACACACACACACACACACACACACACACACACACACACACACACACACACACACACACATACACACATACACCATACTTTGTGCACAGATATGGTGGCTAATGCCATTAAATGCAGCACTTAGAGGGCAGATACAGGCAGATTTCTGTTAACTAAAGGCCAGCCTGTCCTACACAGCAATTTCAAGAAAGTAGGACCCTGTCTCAAAAACTAATCCAAAAAACAAAACAAAACAACCAAGAGACACTGGCTATTCCAACTTAGATTGCAAACTACTTTACTGAGGTTGTGAAACCAATAAAATGACTCACAGTATGCCTAGTCTGAAAGAGTCAGCCATAGAAACAAATGTTGAGAGGCATTATTCTTTATTTTAAAATAGTTTTCTAGTTTTGACAATTTTAAAATAAAAGTCTTTAAACTTAAAATCAATATTTAGGAATCAACGTTTGTTGTAAAAGAAAACTAAAATTGAGTTATGAGTATTAGAGAGATGTTTTGTGGTTAGAAGGGCCAACAGCTCCTTCAGGGACCAAGGTTCGATTCCCAGCACCCACAGAGTATCTCAAACTATCTGAAGCTCTAACACAGTTCTAACTTCTCAGGACATCAGACCTGCAAATGGTGACCAGATATGCTTGCATGCAAAGAACCTATACATATAAAATAGTAATACAAAATTAATATGGATGGCTAATATAATTATTGAGATTTTATACATAGGCATTTGTTTAAAAAAGTAGAGAAAAAACTGACATCATTTCACACTTATACAATATCATCAATATCATATTGCATTCTGATTATGAATGTTAAATGTTCTCTCTTGGGTTTTGATTGAGTTTATGAGATGCTGAAAATGAACATTAATGGAAGATTCTTTCAGAGAACTTGCTTGTAGTAACAGAAATCATTACCAAAAAAGATAAAAGAAATAAAATTCTGAGTGTACACATACACAATGTTTCTTGGAGGCAGCATGAAGGTAGGAAATCTTTTACAGGGGGTTTATGGGAGTGTTTCTTAGGAAAAAAACTGCATGGCTCCTAGAAGGGGAAAAACAACTCCACAATAATGGCTTATATTTGGATATGCATATCTCAGTAATAATATTATTCAGTATTTTTTAATTTTATGCACCATGTATTCTGTTTAACCCAAGGATATGAAGACGAATAGATGACTATTTGCCTTAATGAACTCTTAGTTGAAAATGGGTAGACAAATGATTATATACATACATATATACATATACATATATGTGTATATATAATACACACACACACACATACACACACACATACACAGGCAAATCTACTCAAGCAAGACATTCTACGAAGACTAAATACATCCACAAATCCACTCAGAAAATTCAGAAAAAATTCAGAGGTGGGCAAGATATAGTTTTCTTCATGCTGTATTGTTATTGATAAATAGAAGTATATCAAATTTATATGCAAGAAAGGTGCTTAGGCAAGTACTATATATAAGGCAATGGATGACATAACACTGCCATAGAAACACAAGGATCTGGCGCACCATATGGGGTTTTTGAAACAACACAAGAATGTGTGAAGGCTAGACACAGTTTTATTTCTCCTTGGTTTTGATCATCCATGATGGTTAGCACTGTTCACACACACACACACACACACACACACACACACACACACACACACACACGCACGCACGCACGCACGCACGCACGCACGCACGCACGCACACCATACTTTGTGCACTAGGAATGGAATCTAAGACCTGCAATAACCCTTTTTTCATTTTGTATATCAACCACAGTTTCCCCTCACTCCTCTCCTCCTGCTCCAGAGAGGGTAAAGTCTCCCATGGGAGTCAACAATGTCTGGCATATCAAGTTGAGGTAGGACCAAGCCCCTCCCCCCCTGCATAAATGCTGAGCAAGATATCGCTCCATAGAGAATGGGTTTCAAATAGCCAATTCATGCACTAGGGAAGAATCCTAGTTCCACTGCCAGGGACTCAGCAACTGCCTAAGCCACATAACTGTCACCCACAGTCAGAGGGCCTAGTTCATTTCCTTGCAATGACATTTTCAAGTGTCTCTGGTAGCCTTAATATTGTTCATTTACCTGATTACAATTTTCATGATTTATTTTTCTGATTTTATAGCAAATTTCCTCTCATACTGAATTCTGTGATACATGAGACTCTAAGACCCTAGGAATTAGTTTAAGCTGAAATATCTAGCTGTGAGCTGTACTTGCCTGACTCACATGGACTTTGCTTTGGATGGGAAAGCAGCCCATCTAGTTCTGTAACTGGGAAGGCATTTTAGATTTATAGCTGCAATTTATAATATATGCATGAAGCGCCTACTGTGTGGAGTTGAATTGAAGACAGCAGGATATTTTCATGTTCTTAAGTAGATTTCAAATTGCTTAGAGACCAAATGGCTCATAAATAACTTTTGCGAGATGGAAAAATATTTTGCTGTACAAAAAAGCAAAGCTTCTAGAAACTTACAAAAATCCTGCTGTCTTCTTTTGGTTTATAGATTTTGGGGATGGGTGTTCATGATTGAAAGTGGAGGCATTACAGATCAAAGATTTTGGTAGCTGGTAGAGACTGATGATACAGTTAGAAATATTAATTATGAAATTGGCAAAATTTTTATAAAATGCAGCTTCCTAAGCTGTCTTTTGATAGTCACATTGGCATGAAAAATAAGTAGGTCTGTGGATCTTGTTAAACACTGGGTGTCTTCTCTGCAAGTGCTTCAGGCTGATATTCTTTGAGACTATGCTTCAATTTTACTCATTTTCAGAACTCCTTCCCCATCTCATTATCTGGAAAAGAACTGCAGCTTTTATTGGGTGGTGAAGGCAAATGTATGGAGCAAGGGTTTCCTCAACCTCTCAGTCTTTTGCAGCAGTAGACAAACACCAGAAAACATATCTGTGTTTGGATAAATTGAGGTTTTTGCTCACTGAAAGGAGATACATTACACTGCACAGGAAATGTAGAGCATATCACAAAGAGGGTATTGGAAAATATCAGGGTTTTAGAGTCTATGGTGACTATATTTGAAGAGGGCTTTGGAAGCAGAACGTTGGGCTATAGTGCATGTTTCTAGGAAGACGGTGGCTATCTCACAGATCATCATAATCTCATCCACAAGTAATAAAAATCTGACAAGAGTGAAAGCCCTAATTAATAAAGAAGAAATGGTTATGTGTTTGGTAAAAAAACAGTCATTTTTTTCTGATTGAAGGAGTCTGTTTTCATATTTGTTCAGATATGATTTCAGAAGGGCCTTGTTTTAGTCTAGATCAGTCATGGAAATAGAACAATGAACTCTGATGTTCATATCCTATAAACTGTCTATTTTCCCTCTGAGATCCCCAGCATGAGCTAGTAAGCCAGGTGAGCCCCTACCAGATCCCAGTGCTGCTTGTCAGTCTTAAAGATGATAAGAATGTGAGGACCAAGACGTCTGTAGGTTTGATTTTTAATCCCAATTCAGTAACTCTGTGAAAATTACTCATTTAATTCTAGCTCCTTTCTCTTTAAAATAGTGACAGGCAAGATGTTGTAGGGTTTGCAAAACTGTTAGCAAAATACTGAACTCTGTGTCTCACTCATGAACAAGAGCCCATGAGCACCTCCCTTCTAACTGTCCAATGATATCTTGTTAGCCAACGATAGCAAGAGCGGTTTAAATCCTTGGGGATAGGCCTGTGACACTCAAGCCTCAAATGGCTCAGTACTAAACTGATAGCCCATGAAATCAAAGAGCCCATGTTATACTCCTGAGTTTCTGATTCAGTGAAGTCATGATCGGGTCAGAGTCCTTACATTGTTGATGGTTCCTTTGGTCGGTACTGCTTGTCCAAGGACCACTGTTTAATAACCATTGAGTTAGTCAATGGATCTGAGAGACAAAACCTTCTCAACCTCTAACAAGATTTGCAGTTCAGGGACGTCCTTCTTCTATTGAACCTTATTACAAAGTATTTAGCGGCCATGTTTTTCTACATTAAGTTTTGTGGTTCATATAGACAAACACAACTTTTCAGGACAAAACATAAACAAATGAGTACTACAGCAAAGCTTTATGAATGCTTAAATTAGATTTTCACAAAATGCTCATGTACCATGAAACACTCTTAAAACTTTCTCTTTAGTTACTTATCTAGAAAGCGATTTTTATCTGGCATGTGGTACAAAAAATAAAAAATAGAATAGATTTGGAATATACTAGCAGAACTATTCTTTGTTTATCCTGTAAATCTAATTATTCTGTAGTTATTATAATGTTTTATATAACTTTAAATTCAATACTAGAACATCAACATTTCTATATTAGATTACTAAGCCTTCATAAATATTTAATATTTTGCTATATTTTATGATTCTTTAGCTTATATTTTTCTCAGTATTTGAAAAATTATATAATAAAAACTTTGCACATGATGTTGCTTATATATTTAGCATTGTTTTAGGTTAGACTCTTTTAAGAATAATTTTTGGAGGGACGAGAAAATAAATTAACTTTCTTGACATATAAGGTGTATTTGTTTTATAAAGACATCACAAAAATTCACCCATTTCATTGACATGTGGAGAATTTTGTGGGTTTTTTTGGGAGGGGTGTGCATGTGGGGGGCGGAGAGAGGGAGAGAGGGAGAGAGATTTGAGCTCACCAGATTATCAAATCAGCTCTAAAGGAAGGGACACTCAGTCCCTTAATTTGAAGGCAGGCACAAAAGATGATGTTGGGAAGTTCAACATTATTGGCAACAGGTGATTTCAAAATACTGTCTTAGAGCGTCACTGCTAATGCCATTTACAATGTATTTGAAAATTTAACTCTGTGAAGGCAACATTCTCTTTGTAGCTTGAAGACATTCCACCCACTTTCCTCTCTTTTTAATTAGAATGTGCTTTGCTTATGAAAAAAACCTCAGCCTTTTGTCAAACTTAAAATCTAAATCATCAATCTTAGCAATGAGAAAGAATTAGATTATTCAATTTTTTAAGATGGCAATTTTGTATAAATCAATTTAGATTTTGTAAATCTCCAGGAAAATTGGTGCTTTGAAATTATTGCTTTGCATATTCACATAAATGTTTTCTAAGTCTTAAATAGCATTGAATGAGTAATGTCTTTTCTAAAGTTCATACATATACTGTTGTTTGGATATAAAGTGTTGCCCAAGGAATGTTGTGCTCTGAAGGCTAGGTCCCAGCTGGTGGATTCGGCTTTTATGAAGTGGTTGAATCAGTAGGCCTGGGACCTACTGACTGCTAAATCCACTTATGAGTTCATGACTTGATGGTATTACTGAGAATTGATGGAAATTTGGTGGATGGGTCTACCTTCAGGAAGGACAACAGAATTTTGAGATCAAACCCGCATCCTCTACTTGTTACACAGAAGTCTTCATGTTACAGTTCAGTTTTTCTAACCAGTGCTTGAGTGTTTCCTTTCTTACCCAGTTGGGTGGAAAAATGCTGAGTTGTCAAAAATATAATAAGATTTGCTGATTTTGTAAATTTGCGTTGTTATCTGTCCTGGGATCAGTTTTGTCATATTTTAAAGGCCAGTAGGTATTTTATTTGTCCATTATCATGCACTATGCAATTTGATTGAAGACACCAGTGACTTGTCTAACGTATATGCTGCCCAGTGCCAGAATTGGTACCAAACCTTAAGAAGCTGAAGTGTTTTGTTGGGGGTTACTAATTGCCCTAGTCTAACATTGCTTGAAATGCAAAGGCTTTTATTCTAAATTAATGATGAGTGTGGCTAATAATTAAAGGTTCTCAGAGTCACAAAATCAGGATAATACACTTGAAGTTAAGTCCAAGACTCTATTTCATATTGTGCACAATTAAAGACATATGGCTTTAGGTTCAGCCAATTTGATGTTATGAAGAACCTGTCTGAAGAAATCCTCCAGTGGATAAACAAGAGACTATCAACAACTTAGTATCAGTGACATAAACTGATAGTGTGATTCTCAGTTTAAACAAATTTCAAGAGAAATTGGATAATGATAAAACAATGAAAAGACAGGCATACCTGAATGCATAATTAAATAATGCATCTGTCCTTACTGTTTCCAGCCTCCTGAACACCTCTAGCTCATTGAAGGAGAAAATTAGTTCAGGCTTTTAAACATCATTTGACTAAAAAGTAAAGATTAACTCCTTCTCACTACTGTGACTGCTTAAAAAGACCCAAAGGGAATCAGTCAGCTTCTTTGCTTCACAATCAGAGAAATTACATAGCTAGCACTCTCTTTGAAAATACCTCATTAAAACAGTGCAAGAGCAAGATTTCAGACTAAAAGTTTAATGCTTACAGGGTAATCTAGCCTCAGTGTTATGGTATATCCCTCCTACAATGAGTCAACAATAAAACAACTTAATATTTTATATAATTTACTCAAGAAAAAAGTACAAAACTGGCAAAGAAATTTTGTGACTGTGAAAATCTTTATAAGCCACAGGGCTGACTTGCTTAGCTAGTATATTTTAAATACACAAATTTATCAGTAACAGGGACTGTTCCTGTCAATGACTTTCTACATCCTTCTACACCCTAGAGGCACCCTAATATGCCAGATCTGTAGGGGAAAATTTAAATTCTTTTGTAAATTTCTTACAGATGATATGTGACCCTCTCAGAAGACATTTAAACTCAGCCTAGTAATGGAGGGAAGTATGTCCAATGGATATGAAGGATCTGAGACCCTGAATGATAGCATCCCTCAAATGAGTTCCCCACTCTGAGAACTCACTCCTTTTGTTACAAATGGTATTGGTTGTGGCACCAGATTCTTCACTGTGAGACTTACACTTTGTGTTGCAGAATGAGTCACAGAAAGATTGCAGGTATAAGCCGCATGGTACGAATTCTGAAATGCCATGCATTGCTTAGAAACACTGTTGGGGTACCTAACACATCGTGAATTCAGTGGTCTGAAGGAATTCCCAGGCATACACAGGCTTTAGGGAAGAGACTGAGAATCCCTGACCATTCTTCCCTTCCTTTTCTTTTAATCCTTCTAAATTTAGGTAAGGGCTGTCTCCATAATTAACTATGGTAGGAAGAATGAGAATGGGTCTCCTGGAGAGGGTTCATTTAAACTCACATTCTTAGAGTCTCTTCTCCACTTCTCCTTTATAAGAACAAATGTTTAAATTTTGTCTTAAAGGAAATAAACAAATGAGAGGTTTTTAGACTTCTCCTACTATAAACTGCACTGATCTTCTCCCCTGTCATCATGAATTACTTCACAGTAGATGTGTTTTCTTTCAAAGAGCAAGAAAATTAGTGTTCAAATTAATCAAAAGGCTTACTTCCATGGGAGCGACTAAGCGCTTTAAGGCTGGGAACAGTCACAACTCTGTTGCCTGGGGAAAATAAACATTGTGAGCGTCAAACCTGCAAAGCAAATGGTACACCATAACTTTAGACTTAGCTTTGAGTAACTAGGGAGATTCATCAAGAAGGTAAAGATCAGAGGACTCAGTTAATTGTATGACCAAGATTGTGTTTAGTTACAGCTACAGTACATTTTTTAAAAGTATCAAAGCAATAGCTTTTTTGGTATAATAATTGCATAAATTATGGCTATTTCTAAGAATGTTATCTGAATATCTATTTCAGCCACATATTTTAATTATGGCTCTCATATGCATTTCTGTCTTCAGATCAAACCAAATTCTCCCCCTCACTAACAGAAGAGTTGCTAGTTGATGAGGAGTGTATATACCCGCATATATACCACTCAGTCCCTATGGAGGTTAGAGGTCAGCTAGTAATGGTTCCCTCTTTTTACCATGTGGGTTCTAAGAAATGAACCTAAGTCCTCAGGCTTAAGAGCAATTGCCCAAACCCACTGAGCCATAGTTCCAGCCCCAGTTTTGAATTATTGCTCTATTATGCATGAGATGTTCATAGTCTTGGACAAATTATTTCATTATTCTAAAACTGTTTTCTCTTACACAAAACAGCAACACATTTTTATTCTATTATTATAATTATTAAAGACTCAAGACATTTTATATTTTATAGACTGTACACATATAAAGTGTTCAGTGGTTCAGTAACATTGATAATTCCCAGTAAACAAAAAATTTTAGGAGTTAAGCACATTGAGTTATTTTATACATAATATGTAAAATGTTGATTAATCTATAGTCATGTCAAGCAGAGACTACATTTTTAGCAAAAAACAAAATGAAGAGGTTGACATGGACCTCTGATCACCAACAAGATACAGAAAAGTGTCTGATTACCTGATTTAGAAAGATGAAATTTCTAAATTAAAAAAGCAAATGAAAATCCATTATGCTGTTTAATTTTATTGTTTATATGTCACTATGTATGAGTGAAGAAAGAACAGCCACATGATGCCACAGTGATTTATGGAAACGTGTTGCCATGGAAACCAAAGGAGTGGTAGTAGTGGAGAGGGATCCTTTTGCTTCACACTGAACTCTTGATCATCTCCAACAGATAGTCATGGTTTCATATGTTAAAGTACACTTGGATTATTAATTTAAAGTCACTTTTAATAAAATGTGTTGAGTGTAGAGTGCATTAATCAGTCTTCCTATTGAAGGATATTTCAGATTGTTTTCATTCATGCAAGAAAGTCTGCAGCTAGGATCATCTGGGTTTTGATTCTCATATGAAATCTCTCTTTCACACACGTCTTGTTTGTGAGCCAGGCATCGTTTAGTTTTACACAATACAATGAACAAATGATCATTTATGTGGACTGGATGGAAGCTTGAGTTATTTATATATATTTTCTTTTATATTTCAGTTTTTGTAAGTAAAAAAGAGGAAAGTAAAGAGAACAAATAGGGAAATATGTCAGCTGTGCACTATTTATGGACATTCCGTGGTAGTTTGGGTCTTCATTTCTCAAAACCATAATTTCCACTCAGAATCTTAGAAACTGAGCCTTTATGCAAATATTATCTTATATGATGAGTGTTTTAGAATTGAAGAATAATAATTAAATAAAATTTTAGAACAGATTTCTCTTATTTGATATACAAATGATCTTTTAAGAACATTCCCTTTATAGCTGGACATGCTGTTTGCAGACCTGCAATTTAGAGACCAGGAGACTCAGTAGTTTAAAGTCATCTTCAGCTACATAATGAGTTCAAGGCCATCCTGGGATACAGTGTATCTTATCTAAACAAAGCAACATTTTTTAAAATATTAAATAATTCCATGTTTTAAAAAGTTATTTTTTGTGTGTCTGTGTGATTTTCCTTGAGTATTACCATTGAAAAGACAGTAAATATCAACTTAGATGTGCTAAATTCTTCTGCTTTTTGAGTTATTTTAACCAAATTTTTCTTTGAAAATTTCATACATATACATAATATATTTTCATAAATATTCCAACTTTCTCTTACTTCACTCCCATACCTATGCTCTTTCTTCCTCCTTAAAAGTCTCTTTCCAAGTTTTGTGTATTTTTATGTGTATTTTGTTTCTGTTTTTTAACTAACAAAGTTTAATGAGGACCATCTCTTTGACTGTTGGTTTAGAGGTGGGTGCTCACTAGAGTCTGCTGTGCTCATCAGAAACGACTCCCCCTCTCCCAGAATCTACAATGGTTACCAATAGCTCAACAATGAGAGATAGAACATGTAAGCCATTCTCCCATCTCTGTCTCACTATTGGAGGGCTCATTCTTATGCAGATAATGTGCAAGCAACAGCAGGTGTCCGTTTCTTATTGATATTGCTGTGTCTTGTCAAAGGTAGCTTTTCTCAGACTTTGTTTCTGTCTTCCATCTCTTACACTCTTTCTTTGCCCTCTTACACATTTTAATAGCCTCTGAGTGATAGTGTAAATGTCTTCCTTACTGCTAAGCAGTCAGTCATGAGCACCTTCAGCAGCCATGATATTCATCATTGTTCATAGAAGAAAGGGCCTTCTTTGTTTAAGGTTAAGGAAGCATACATCTATGAGTATAAACGTCAACATTGAGAAGGCCATTTGATACCTGAGAGGCAAAAACAGGTGGATCTCTGAGTTTGAGCCAAACAACTGTAAAGAGAGTTCCAATAGCCAGGGCTGCACAGAGAGACCCTGCCTTGGAAAAATAAAATAAAACCCCCTCTATGACTAATCACTTCCTGAACCAAGAGTTTTAGGCTGAGCTTGCAATACCAGTGTGGAGTCCCTATTAAGGAGCAAGTGTCATATCAAATCAAAGAGCCATTGGTTACACCCGTAACAACTGTGCTACTAATCCACAAATGTGCACATCTTTCATGTCAGGTTCCTATTTCCTGTCCTTCTTCTTTTCTATTTTTTTGTTTTATTTTTCAAGGCAGAATTTTCACAGAGATCCACTTGCCTCTGCCCCACAGAGTGCTAGAATTACAGCGTGTACCAACACCACCTGGTAGTCTTTTTCTTGACATTGCATTTTTAATGTGAGAAATTTTATATAATTGCCGGTAGAAAAAGGAAATTCTCACAATATCAAAAAATATAGCAAGATATTTTACAACATTGGTTCATATAAATGACTTCAAATACCAAAATATACTTGGAAAGTATAAGAACTCTTCAATACATATGATTCTTATGGATGATCAAACATGTCCAAAGTCACAGGAAGGACTTCCTAATTCTCTTATATAAAACTGTGTATATCTTCCTTCTTAACAGAACGTTTTTGCTCCTTAATCTTCCATTGTTTGTAGTACTAAGCCATTGCTTTCTAACGGATTTTATTTCCTTCAAAATCTGTTTTTTGCTGGTTTGTCTATTGTTTTGTTTTTGCTTTGTGGAAGCTCATTGCTGGATACCCAGCACATTACACATATTGAGACCTACATATCAGTTGATTTAAAGAACACATTTAAGTCAGAGTTTCAATGATGTAGCCTGCCACTAAGTATCTTTTAAAATGAAAAATCCCTTACTTATGTCTTAAAGTAGCTATTCTCTGATATGGTGAAGGCTTTTCCAGGGCATTGGCTGCAGGTTGAGTACACATAAGAGGTAAAATGGGGGCCAAAACCATGCATCCAGATACAGGACAACAAATAAACTGAGAAAATTCTCTACTGCTCTCTTGGCTGTGCCTAATTCTGTTAAAGTACTTCTGAAAAAGGCATTTAAAGCTAATCAGGCCAACCAGGCTCACTTCTTCCCTGATACTGGCTTAATGCTCAATATGGCCTAAGTATGATGATTGTCATGCTTTCACTTGGCTCCATAAAATTCTCTAAGAACATGTGTAAAAATATATTCAAGAAGCTTAAATTTGGGGTAAGGGTATTCAAAATAGATCCATGAATTCACATTTACATTAGCTATTTTCTTTATTTCAACCTAACTACGTGAAGAACTAGCAGAGAAATTATGTCACAACAATAAGAAAATCACTTTAGAAGTGCTCATTCCTTATGGATGCATTTATATTTTATAGTCAATTGCTTCATGCTGGTCTATTCATCTATGCCTGGCATAAAGCTAGATAATGTTGATATTAAAAACAACACTGGCAAAGATTTCACTGAGCCCCATGTTTTCAAAGCATTTATTATCTTATTTAATTATTGATATGATTCAGTGAAGTGAGTAAACCCATTTTCCTTATCTCAGCTGATATTATCCTTTGTTCCTCATATCATAAGTCTGGAGATCCAGAATGTAGGAACAGACACAGCTAGTCATCTTGCAGAACCCAACTTTCACATCCCTATTCAGCTTGAGCAATGATGCTATTTCTGCATAAATGGTTCAAAATGAAACCAGAGATGTACAAACAAAATTGCCGTAAGACATGATGGTGGTAACTAGGGGCACAGCAACTGACTCCAGTTATGGAATTTGGGGGACATCTCAGAAAAAGAGATATTGAGTAATTTTTAGACTGATTGGCAGCTTTCTGGGTAGAGGTGACAACATAAATAGGAGAGAAAATTTTCTAATCATTCTCCAAGAAATTCACTTTTCCTAGTGTTTTAGTAAAGTCATAGCAATGTGTTTTTCATGAATACGATTTTCATATTTTGGAGCCAATTTTTAAATTATTTATGAAAGTCCAAACTGGTCGCTCTCAGAAAGCATGACAAGTAAATGTTGTCTAAGTGTATATTATTATAGGCTAGGCACTGAAATAACACAAGACAGTGAGGAGATACTGTTACAGTCAATTTCAAAGGCTAGTCATTTATTCTGACCACTTCTGTCTATGAACCAAGAGGGTAACTGTCCCTCTCCAACCACTCTTGGATAATGGACTTAGCTCACATGAAAACTACTTATTTCTAGCCCTCATCTTTTTCAACTAAACTCTCTGCAGCAGATTTAATGCAGACCTTCCCAACTAGTCCAGGTAATCCTTTAGAGATCTATATGCACTTCCAAGTTTAACTGATATCATGATGGTTGGATTTCAATTTTGCTTGACATCCCACAGCTGTGAAGAATTAATCCCCAGTGTAGCATCCAGCCATGTCAATTTTTTTCACAAGCCGTACATGTCCATCTGTCATTCCCACAGCAGTAGGATTTTAGTAACTGTAGCTCTTCATGCTGGTGAAAATCAGCATACCTCTTCCAGAACTGCTGGAAGTCAGAGACCCCTACAGGGATGAGTCTTTTGATTCTTCCTGTCAACTACAGACAGTTCATAATTTAACTTAGATTCTTTTTTATAAACAGATGTGTGTCTCCCAAATGGATCTGTCATCTCAAAAACATTCTATTATAAACTTCTGAAAGAGATATTCTTGCTTATCTCTGAAGAATAAGAGGCATTTAGGAAAGTGAGTCTTCATTTAGTTCTTAGTTTAGTTGAAGGTTGTTCTGTGTATATGTTACATCCCCTTAATCCTGCCTCCAGGGATAATATATGCATGTTCCCCGTCATCAGCTTTTACTGTACAGTAAAGGCAAGAAGTCTGTGCTGTTGGGTCCTCAGGGGAAGCTCTCGCTTTCTTTGCTTACTCAGTGACATAAAGTGATAAGAGTATAACGAGAACTCTTCTGACCCTTAATTTCACCAGTAGTCTTCCTTCTCGACATGCACTTCCACATTAATTACCTTCCCCTCCAGTGAAGAACCAAATGCAGCAATTGGTTTTGTAGAAGTCACACTGCATTGCTTCCAACACAGACAGAAGTTCAATGGCCATTAAAAACTCTGCTTATTACATCCTCCTGGTCATAAAATTTAATCTCCCAGACCAGTGAATTTTTCTGCAGGTCTTCCCTGCATTACTTCCTTTATGATAGTATCTATTAAGTCTTTATTGAAGAGGTTTACTGAGCAAACTAGAGGACAAAAGAGTAGCAATTTTTATAAGAGAAAATGGAATGTACAAATGCAGTCTTTACTTGGTTCGAAGACTTGACTCAGCATTTCCTAAGAAGCTGGGATCCAGACCTAATTTTCTTGTGTTTCCTTCAGGAGTTTACCAGACAGGCTCCTGACTCCCATTCTGGTCCCCATTCAGGTTACACTTGTAAAGGAATTAGATATCAGAAATTATATGAGCCAACAGTATCTCCTAAAACATGCAAATTGAAGCATTATTTTTAGATAATTCTATATTTTCTTAGACTGGAGATTATATCATAATTATTAATGTTCTTAAAGTGGTGCATAATTATTTTGCTTACAATCGCCACAATAGTCACCAGAAGGTATGCACATGCCATCAGTTTAATTATTGCCTTTCTAACCCTGTGTCTCAAGAAAAATCCATATCTGAAGGTCATGGACTCTGAAGTGAACACGCACTGAAAAAGAAGTTCCAGAACATGTGGTTTGTTTGTAAAGTACCTTCTCACCAAACAAAGCATAAGCAATAAACTCGGGCAGACCTATCCACAGTTCCTCTGCCCTCTGCTATGGGTTCAGTATCAGAACTTGAGGTTAAATTTGTTATCAGCTACTCACAAGCAGTGTCTCAGACACTCGGCCTAACCTTGCTTTGAGAAATGAATGAACACATTAAGTATTTGTTGTCATGACCACTAGAGGAGAACAGAGTGTGCCTGACACCACATACATCCTCCTAGTAACCATGGGCAGTCATATCCCATTATCACAAATCAGTGGTAACAGCAGTAACAAGGGCTGGAATGCCTACTTTCAAGGTCATTGTGGAGAAAATTTATGGAATTTGGAGGAATAAAAACTGAAGTCGATCCTGTGTCTATTTCCTAATTGCATAATTTCGAATAGAGTTTAGGCTCAATGTCTCCAGTTTGCTCCTTATTTTCTCATGTCTTCCTATCCTCCCTTGTTCCCTTCCTGTGGCTCCCTTCTCTCCAGACTCTCAGTTTCTGTCTTTCTGTCTTCAGTTTTCCCTTTACTCATTCCTTTTGTCCTTTTTTCCTTCCCGATTTCCTCTTTTGTAACCATTCTTTGATAAATCCAGAACTGTTAATAATAGCTATTAATATGTGTTAGAACTGTCATAAGGCTCCCCTGAGCATTAGTATATAGTGTGTCTGCATATTACAAATATTGTGGAAATGATAGTCTTTATTTTTCTTCACGTTTCTGCTAGAATCTTATTTTGTGATATCATTCTGGTCAGTCCAATCAAAAGCTTATTCTACAGTGCCTCATATATTTACCCCAGTGACCACTCATTTTTAAGAAAGATATTCTGCTTTATTTATTGCCTTTACTATTAAGTTCAAACTGGAATTTAAATTTTTATTCCCTAATTTGTTTCTCCATTTTTTAAATCTATTGTATTCTTGTACCACAGGCATACTTTGAAAACATCATTCTATTCATTTCTTAAATATAAATTTTAATTTTTTAGGATTTCATGCATGATTGTTGTATTTATATTACACACCAACACCGTTCTCCAATTCTTTGCTTCTTTTTAAAATTATTATTGTTTTACACACACACACACACACACCATTGAGGCCACTTAATGTTGCTTGTATGTTTTCACCAGGGACTCTATGAGATTGAATAGTGTACCGAGGACCTTGGCTTGATCCTGAGTCACATGATATGAACACTTCATCTAGAGAGAAGGTTTTATGAAATTTTCCATCTTTGTTAGAATGTGTGGTGGTCTGGAGGAGAATTTCCCTCAATGGATCATATATTTGAATACCCAGTCCTAAATTAGTAAAAATGTTTGGGAAGGATTGGAAGGTATGGCATTGTCAGAGGAAATGCACTGCTGGGGATAAGCTTTGAGGTCCAAAAGCCCACGCCATTCCCAGTTCACCATTTCAGTACCATGCCTTCCTTACTGCCAGCATGCTCCATGCTATGAATTTAATGGACTCCCCAACAAACCTTTTTCTCTATGCTGCCTAGACATGATATCGTAACAAATGAATAGGAAAGTAACTACAACCACATGTCAACTGTTATTATCATTATACAGACCTTTATTTGGCAATTGTATTGTTAAATTTCATGGGTCCAGCTTCCCTGTCATATTTACAGAAGACAGTATCTCACAACAAACTTCCTAGTCCTCAGGCTCTTACAATTGTCTTAACCCCCTCCCCCTTCCAGGATATTTTCTGAGCCTTTATTAAGTATAAAGTTTGAGATTTTTACATATCTCATTTGGATTTAGGCATCCCAATGTCAATAATCAGTTGTTCTCTGCATTTTATCCACTTCTGCATTTCTGTTTTATCTCCCAACTATTGCAAAAAGGAGGAGTTTTGATGGAGAATGATAGCTCCACTTACCTATAGTCATCAAAAGAAGTATTTAGGATACAATTAGGAATTACTCTGATTTAGGATAGTGACTACCAATTTCTCTAGGGTCCATGACCCCTCTAGCTATTGGTAAAGCTGGAAAACATAAGTGTAATAATAATTATATAATATTTTATTATAAAAAATAAACAGCATTGCATTTTTGAGCATGTTACTTCTTTTTGGAAGTAAAGACCCATTTACTCTTAAGTAAAATTTAATTTAATGTAACACTGAATGGCTACCTAGGTTTACTCCAATAAAATGGTAAGGCAAATTCCTATCAATAGGTCTATAACTAAATATAGAAAAATAACATGCAAATTTGAAATATGAGATATTGGAAATTCAGTAAGTGTTACAAGATGGAATGGCAAAGGGGCTAGTAACAAAATCACTGAACACTGCCAAAAAGCAAAATTATAAATCCCATGCACTACTTTCATTTTATACAAATAATAATTTCAATTATGCCATAGTAACCTCTTTTGCTCTCTCATAAAATGGGGATATAAAAGTAAGAAATCAGTTAAACTGAGTGTCATCTCTTAAATTAACTTAGTCATATCATTTTTCCAGGAGTTATGAACAAAGAAACACAAAATTGAGAAAGATGTTTCTACCCAGCCCTGTTTTCCAAATTGAAGTGATAAAGAAATCCAGAACCCTAAGAGGCAATCTGAGTGAGGTGGTAGTTAACACCCTCTATAAATGATGACTCTTGAGAAAGAAGTTGAAAGAGATGAGACAATCTAGGCCATTTGCTAGAAATCAAAGAGGATGGCGGATAATAGGATCGGGGAACTCAAGTCATATCATAGGAGTAATAATGTAAGTTGGGGATGACAAATAGATTTCATCTTGCCAGGCAACTATAGCTAATTGGCTGTCAAGAACATAAAATTGAGAAAGATTAGAGAGTGCACCTCAGCTCTGCAGGATAATGCTCTGTGACTGATTGGTGATGTCTGCCAAAGTGCAGGCATGCTAGCATGCAGCAACTAATATCTCTATCTCATAGGCAGTTACTATCTGACCTGTTTGTTTGACTGATTAGTCCATGGTGTCTTGGGATGCTTGCTGTTAACGATCTTTGGTTATATCTCGATTAATCTCTCTACTCGCACAGTGATTATTCTTTGTTGACTAAAGCAAAGTATGATTGAGATTTTAATTATCTCTACACCAAACAAAGTATTTTATATACTCTAAGTAAGTTTCTAGTGTTGACTTTTAGCATCAGAAGCATTTTATTAACAAACATGTATTTTGTGTCCACTTCGAACAAAGTAACACTTAGGTTATGCCCCTGGGATTAATATAGTCCTTCCAAATACAAAGAACAAAATCATTCTATTTTGGCACCTTAATGTGCCTGATATACTTTTGAGCCAATCTTGTTTTCTACATACTGCGACTATTTTTATCTCCATCTTGCAGTTAATTTGAGCTAATACTTATTCTTAAAGATAGCTTTAGTTAAATCTTATATTGTCACACACACACACACACACACACACACACACACACACACACACACACACACACACACACATATATACATTCTCATTTCCAGAGGGGGCATCTAACCTGTCTGTTTAGGGAGGCTGATAATGCTTCTATGCATAATGAGGTTGAAGAAATATTAGTAAGATGTGTGTGTGGGGGGGTGGAGATGACATACATCTTATTAACTCTACCCATTTTAAATTGTCATTCTTTGCTCATTGTTTATGATGCATAATTCTTTGGGATATGGTACAGTGGTGGGAGGTGAAAGTACAGGCCATGAACTATAAACAAGCTTTATGAGTTTCCTTTGGGAGAAACACTGGCCTACTTAGAATGGATAGCATGGGAGGAAAGAGTAGTGAATATATCACTGGCTAAACAAAGAGTGGGGAGTAGGAATGCACATTTTTGTGACATCTAATATGAATTTTGTACCTTGAGAAGAGTATTGGTCTGAACATTCAATTCCTTTTACATGTCTATTGAAATATCATCTTTGGTTGGTAACATCAAGCACCAAAACTTTTGAAAGAATCTGGGGAGTCCCTGTTCACATAAATGGTGCTTGTACAGCTTGTACACTTAAAAAAAAGACTCCTGGGAGATAAACTTATTATTACTGAAAATCTAGGTGTTATAAACACATTTTAAGATGTGAAAGTAATTGAATAGGATTCGCTTTTGTTACTTATCTGCGATAAAACAATCAGAAGGGAGAGGAATATATGACTATTGTCATGTTGAAAAGAGGCCATTTTGGTCTTCAACCAAAGCATGAATCCATTGCAAATGGATTGTAGGATCAGTTGTTGTAGTAGGAAGTTTCTGGCCCTGACTTTCGGGCCTACCCTCAAGGTCTAGACCCGCAGCCCCTCAGTCCCGCAGTCCCACAGAGACACACAGAGGCTTACTATAGTTTTAGGCTGTTTGGCCTAAGTCCCAGGCATATAGCTTGCTAGCTCTCTACCCTTCATCTAACCCATGATTCTTCCTGTTCAGTCATGTGGCTCGGTACCTTTTCTTAGAGCAGCATAGTTGTCCTCTGCTTCTTCCGGCTTCTCTCTGGCATTCTGCTCTGTGCTTCCTGTTCTCAGAGTTTTTCTTAGTCTGGTAGCCCCGCCCACACCTCCTGCCTGCCTTTGGCCAATCAGCACTTTTTATTAAACCAGGGGGTTGGATAATTATTTGCAATGAAACAACACAATCTCCCACAAGTTGTGTTGTCTTCAGCTATGCAAATGAGCACAGATTTGATTTTCCTCCCACTGATCTCCTCCACAGGAAAGTTAATTCACAAACTCACAAAACAGAGCAGTACAAGGTCAATATTTAAATGGCCAGAATAGAGTTCTAGTCTGGTCTCACAATTATTAAAACTTAATACCTTTAAGAAGGAGTTTTCTGTGAGACTGTGTCTTCTAGTAACATTAGAAATTCTACCCATAAAGTCTTACCAACATGACTGCCTAGACATGAGCTGAACAAAGACAAAAGTAGAAATAAGCGAAGTAGACATGGCAGAACCCACAAGGCTTCAACCCTACACGAAAACTATAGACAAATAAAAATACAGAGCAAAGGAAAAACAGACTTCTTCAGGGAGGAGCACACTAACTGAATGTCTAATACCAAATGGTCAGCCTGAAAATATACATAGAAATAACTTTATATAGACATATAATATTATAGTTATGTGTGTGTATTTATACATGTATGTATTAGGTATATAATATATCCTCAAGAGAACAAAATGTATATATAAGCGGGTTTGGACAGAGGAAAAGAAGAAATTGTAAAATTGTGTGATTTTATTATAACTCAAAAATAAAAGAAAACCATGAATACTACTATACCTTTTAAAAAGAAGCACATGATAACTATTCATAATAAATATTTTAGGGTAGGGATGCAGAAAGAAAGAGAGAACAGGTTACAGCAGTTAGGATTTTGTCACAAAGACAGCCATTTGGAAAGGCTACATTATTTTCTACACATTAATTTACTAATAATTGTAATATTTTTAAAATCAGGACTTTGACATAATACATCTAAAACTTCTATCAAACTATATGAAATATGTGGAATTTCATAGGAATCATGATATATTAGTATACCTGGGTTTCTATAAAATGATGTATATTAAGGTATGACTAGCATGTCTTAATAGAAAGTTTACTTTTACCCAGCTCTAGAAGTTAGGAATTGGAGGTCAAGGTGTCATCTTGGTCAGGTTCTTGAGAGTAATACCTTTTTGGCTTTCAGAATATCCATCCACTATCTCTCTGTTTCCTCACATGGTTCCATCTTTATGCAGAGAGAAGGATAAAGAAAAAGATGATTGATAGATAGATAGATAGATAGATAGATAGATAGATAGATAGATAGATAGATAGATAGATGAAAATTGATAAGTAGGCAGACAATCAGGCAGGCAGGCAGACAGACAGATAGGTAGATGAGAAATAGATAGGTAAGTAGGTAGGCAGACAGACAGACAGATAGATAGATGAGAGATGGTAGATATGTAGAGAGAATAGTTGAATTCCCTAGTAGGTGTCCTCATAAAGCTCAACCTTTCTCAATCAGCCTAATTTAATCTTGAGTCCTTTCCTAAACAGCCAATCTTCAAATACATCCTATGTAAATTTCAGGTGGCCGAAAACATTAATACACTTTAAACTCAAACAATGCATTTTGAAATTAAAGTTTAAATAAAGAGAAATAACAAAGAATTCAGCCATAATGTCATGAACTACATTCAATGTTACTTTCTTGAAAAATTCAGCTTCAGATTAGTTTTGGGGAAGTCAAGTTGGTTTTGTAAGAGTCTTGGAGCCAAGTGCTGTGATTGCATTAATAACTGCAGAATCTGATTCCGGGGCTATAATCTCATTGGCTTCCACATCACATGTCTCTCCACTGCTTACAAAGGCTAAGCCAGTGGACCTGCAAAACAAGGAAAGCCTTTAATGGCATCACACTAGCCTGTTCAAAGTATTGATTGCATCAACGTGGAGTTTAAATTGCCACCAAGAAATCTAGTTAGATCTTCTTAGGTAGCTTGGGGATTTTGATTGTAGAATGGCTGAATGGATGTTTCCCAATATCAAAGACAAGCAACGGGGATTAAAAGAAACTCAGGCGTATTCATTCTGGCCAGCTTTTAAAAAAAAAAAAAAAAAAAAAAAAAAAAAAAAAAAAAAAAAAAAAAAAAAAAAAAAGGAAAGGAAAAAGTGTCCCCAGCAAAGAAATCAACTAAAACTCTGGGCTATTTTGTTTTGTTTTCATTTTCTACTTACCATCATACCTCAAAGTTAAAAGGAAAAGAAATAAGTAAAAAAGACTCAGGAGCCAAGATAGCAAGGAACCCGGCAGCTAAAGAATATATGCTAAGGGAAGGAAGACATTTACCTGTACCTTTTCCTTCCTTTACAAGGGGAAATATTTCATCCAGGGACAGATACAATCTTTGCTTCTTCTAATTATTAAACCATACGAGCAGAAAGTTCAAGCCCATATTCTGCTCTGCCACCTCAGGTCTGCCATCTGTATGAACATGGGTGTGGCTGTAGAAACCAATGCTACACAAATGCATACCATATGACATTCAGCTTGATACATAAAGCACGGTGTCTGAGTTCTAACATTAAAAAATTATTTTTACATGGTGACCCAGATTTCAACTCCTATCTTCCTTTCATTCTCTGGAATGTAATATGTAAAGCACCCACATTATTTTTTTTAATAACTGGATGCCAATTGGTCATATTTGCTAGTTGGAAATACTTACTATATCGCCATACTTGAGAACATTACCGTTAGTTTTACTTTGTAAATCTCAGTTGAAGACAAGGAAATCATTGTCAACAACAGTGACACTGAGATTAGTGAGAAGACGACAAAAGTGGTTTACTGATGCCCCTTAAATCATGCATATCCACTGAGGATGACCACCTGAATCTATCTTTCAAAACCAGGTGCTTTAGCAAGGTTAGTTGGGCAGAAGATCATGTCCCACCAAATTTGTGTTCCTTGGTTGGGAGCTGCAGACTGGCTTAATCAATTGAAAAATTAAGATTATCGTCAGATCGCAGCAAAATGAAAGACCTTGGTCAGTATCTATGGATTTTGTATTCCTGGGTCATAGAATCTTCCAATATGACTCATACTTTCTTTACCTGGGCCTTTTGTGTTTTGATTTAACCCTTAACTTGCTAGTGTTTCTGGTAAATGCAGTTCCATTTTAAAGCAGGAAAATGAGCCAAGCTTTGCCTTTAGGGTCACAGTGTTTCTCCAGAAACGGAATCTTTGCTGTTGTTCTGCTCCTATTTACTCAGTCATCTCATGGATATTTCACTGGATACTAACAACAACCCTTGAAAAGCAGAAGATCCAAACGTTTGTCATCTTTTTCCAAATTGTTCAAACTCAGGCTCAAGATTGTTCTACTAGCGTGTAATCCATGCGGAGCAGGGATCTGAGATCACAAAGCTCACTCTCTACTGAGAGGACCATATGAGGAGGTCCAATGAGAAGCTACCCAGATTGTTGCATACTAATCTTCATGTACTACCTGTCCTGTACATATTAACCATTACAAATGTCAGAGATTGTTATTGCTCTTGTATGTCTGTCTCTCCTTCTCAGAGAGAACAATAAGAAGGTCAAAAGACTTGTGTGACTTAACTTTTATGTGCATTGTGGCTGTTTATATCAGGAGGAATGACTACTTACATATAGACCAATTGGCTGGATATATAATAATATAATAGAGGCTAGGCAACCGGGAGCATGAGACGAATGATATTGAGCTCAAATGCACGAGGACTTCCTAGAAGCTGGAGAGGAGTAGTGGTCAAGGGCTTGACATCTGGAAACAGTGAGCATGAGGTAGTGCCAATGGCAAAGTGGTATGAATTACAGAAGATGAGACAGACTTGCACCTTTTCTCTAAAGACTATGGACAGCTGAGAGCAGAGATATCAAGAATCCCAGCGGAAAAGAATCCAAGAGCCTCTTTCTAGTCCTCAGCATCACTTATTTCAGCCTGTTAAAAATATCATAGACGAACTATCTTCCAGAATTCTAATTCAAGACATCCAGGTTGAATCTGACCAGTCTCACATGGAATTGATTTTGTAGAACAACAAACCACAGTCTGTAAACCACTGCTGTTGACAGTGGGGGGCCGCTGATTGCATGTGATTAGGCATCTGCTCGTAATTCTCACTGATGAATTTAGCTTCATGAATTAGGGTGAATGCTGAGATACAGTGATTGCCCTATAGTACTTAATAAACATCAGGAGGGTGGAATGTGAAAAGCCTCCACCATCCTGAGCTGAGTGTAAAACTGTGTGGTGCAGACTCTGAGCTTCTCCTTTCTCCATGTACATTCTTCATGGATTAGACAAACTGGAATTACTCTTCATCTCTGAAGGAGGCCCACCTCTAATCCACACCCACAGGGCTTGTTCACTCCAACCGAGGCCAGTCTTGACTAACTTATGCCCACCATTTCTATTTTCCCATAATCCCTAACTGATTCTCACTTTGAACTTTCCACTTTGTCTGGAGATCAGGCCCTAATCTGTACTTGTTTTCTCCTCCTTTAAGCCTCAGAAGAATTTTCATCTTAAAGGAGGCACCCTAACAACCAGTTTTACTACTATAGATTTGCTTGGTCATTTGTTTGTGTTCCCACAGAGTCCCTTCTTCACAAAAACTACATTAATTCAAGCTATTTAAATTCAGCACCCTTGTGGCCTTCCTCCTTTACCCACACCTGCACCCAAACTACATGGGGCCATGTCTTTGCTGAAATAGTTTCTCAATAAATATCCCTTTACTAAATATATCATTGTACTGTTGGAAAGACCCCTGCCACTTGCGGCCCATTTCTCTTCTCTAACTCTTTTTATTTTCCTATCTCATTTCCATTTCTCACTAAACTATACTTGATTTGAATGGCTGTCAGGGGAAATACAGTGCCTGCTGCCGGAACCTGCCATCATCCACCTGAGCCTATTACCCCCACATCTGTCACCATCTGGAAGAATACCCAGTGATTTCAGGCTGTGTGGACTTTATGAAAATGAAAACATGTTGGAGAGTCCCTCCGGGTTAAACCATTTTAAGAGCCCTTGAGATTTAAAAGAGAAAGGTATTCTTTTTTTGGCAAAGAGTCTGAGAATTAGGTTAAATTCTAAATTAAGTAGGGCAAAATTTGTCATATATGGCCCAGTTTTGTATTTAGAAACTCTGTGCGTGCCTGCGCGCGCGCGCGCACACACACACACACACACACACACACACACACACACACACACACACACACACACATCCTTTAAGATTCACTTTAATTCGAGTTGATATAACAGCATACAGATTTACCTTTTATAGTAGGAAAGTCCCTTCCTTCATGGCAGCATATTTTATAGAAATGAGGAAACAACATAGTTGTCATCATGCCTATTTTACTGACACAAAACAAAAAGATTTCAAGATGGTGGCAGAGAATATACAACTAAATTCAAGGCCTTTAATCTATGGGCTTTGCTATGGAATATTCTGGAAACTCAATTAAGGGCCACTTTCTCTTATTGGAGAAGAAGGTTCTTGAGTGATCTCTCCAAGAAGATGATTCTCCTGCTTCCCTTATTGGTGGGTAACTGATTACCAGTTTGAATTAGTTGGTCTGAATAAAGTCTGTAGTTTACATTTCTAGCTATTATAAATAGCTATCAAATGATGCTTATGACACATGGTCCATATTCTGCAGAGGGAGACATTGGAGCTAAATGATCTTTTAATGTGCTAAATTCACCTCAGTTTTTCAGGTACATGGCAGAAGTTGAGGAATATCTACTCTGCTGCATGCAGTTCTACTCCCAGGCTCTTATTTATGTGGGCTTTATGAAAGTCACTAAGACTTATTGAACTGATTCGCAAGGATCTTCCTGTACCTGCAAGTGGCTATAAATAGCTTGAGTTTAGCAGAGATGAGAGTATTTGGCAAGCAAGGGATTTCAAATGGAAATTTGAATCTGAAAAACTAGATAGGGTTATTTTTTACAACTGTGCAAGTGCCTATGTCTGGGGAGATACCACTGTTCCTATTCCTAAACTTAGATTTATTTTAGAATGAAGGTAGAGCCAAAAAGATAACAGATGTATAGGCTGAAGCCTGGGAAGTACCTGGGTTTCCTGGAACAGACGGAAAGTAACCAGCAAGCCTTCCTACATTTTTTTTTTTCAAGACAAGAGTCCACTGTACAGCAGTGGCTGTCATGAAACTCGCTGTGTAGACCAGACTGGTCTTAGACCAATAGAGATCAGCCTGGCTCTGCCTGCTGAGTGCTGCCTCCCTATATCTTTTGTCTATGCAGGTTGATAGTTGAGGATTTTCTGTGGGTTTGCATACTAATAGAAGCTGTCCCGACTGACAATGAAATAAGTCACAAAAGTACTTCAAGATTTTTTTTGTCATTTAGTCAAGCAAAAATGAACTTTCCATTTTACCTTTACTTGGTTACTGATGAGCATACAATCATGTCTGACTGCCCGGTAGTCCCTGTGAGTGAAATAAACAGGTTGTCTGAGTGAATGGCCATTGCTTGCTTTATAAGAATGCAGCTAGCTAGAAGCACAGTTAAGATCTCTCTTTGGTCCTTTGTAAGACCCCAGCATGGATAGAAGTCCTGCTATGCTTAGGTCTGGAACTGTTCTGCAAGATCCTGTAGATGCCTTGTGGAACCACTACAGAGTATAAAGTGTAGAGGAGGATTAGTGTCTATAGGAATGGTAAGTGTGATATTGCTATAGCAGTAAATCTGTGCTATGCTTGATGCTACATGCTTGACCACAAAGAAGTAGACATAAATGTTCTCATCTGCAGTAGATGAAAGAAACTGAGTTTCAGAGAAAACACCTGGTCAAGGTATCCTAAGATTATTGGTGCATTGTGCTATTTCTTATTTCTGACCTCCAAAATCAATATTCTCATACCCTTTCCTGGCTTCTGACTTTACTAAGTCTCCCAAGACTATGCCCGTGGCTGGTCTTTATTTCCACATTCCCAAAAATTTAACAGAAAGAAAACATGGTATTTTATTGAGCTTGTATAGTTTCTCTATTCATACTCTTTATTACAAAGCTGATTTTTACACATCTTACTGCAGGTCTCTCAAAGTGTGGATTGTGCTATATGATGATATGAATATAGGTTCTCAAATCAGAAACAGCTGGTTTTCAAATGGCAACTCATCAGTTTATTAATGATATAGACACAAAAATCTATACAAAAATCAGTTTCCTCTCCCATAAATTGAGATTAACAATTCATTCTGGGCCTATTAATATAACTACATGTGAATGGATTGAGGCTTTTGGTGCTATCTATCTAGCATTGAAAACATAGTATTATACAAGATAGGGGATGCACCAGTCAACAAATAAGATGTAAATTGCATAGCAGGCTTATGAACCTTAGCTATTGATTACAAATTATTAGCTCTAATTCAAATGGGCACTTCACTCTTAATTGTAAGGAGAAGATATACCATCCCAGGATGTGCAGTTTGCCATGACCACTTCTTTCTAAGAGTATGTCTATCTGAGCTCCACAAACCAATATATCTTGCCAACCCCTCAACCTTTGAAGAACTAAAAGCAGTCAACACACTTGAGTTTCTCATCAGATAGGCCCGGTTTTTGTTATTAAATATATTATATTATTAAATGATAGCATAAAATGTCTGAAAAATTCTAGACCAACCAACTCTAAGAAGCAAACAGACAAAATGCATATGTTTGAAGATGCGACATAGGTTCTTTGTGATTGTGTTATTTTCATAAGTAGGGTTCTTAATCACATTGATCCTTGCTTATGCTTAAAATAAGTAACATCAAGGCACAATATCCTAGTTAGAATTAACTAGGAGGAATTCGTCTCTGTGATGAACACTGGATCATTTTAAACAAGCTATGCAACATTCCTTGGGCCTTTGCTAATATATCTAAGCATTGTGGATAACAGTGGTCTTACCGTTTAAGTTCATGTTGTATATAAAAGAGAATGTCACATATCAGGGACCCAGAGCTTAGATGCTCTCCAGAAAGAGAAAGCTTGCCATATACTTCTATGGTTTCAATGGACTTCTGAGTCCTCAGGATGCAAAACTATATTCTTTGGGTCAGAGAAACTAGGTTGACAGATTTCAAGCTGAGACCCACAGCTGAGCTCTTCCCCTTCTGACGCTAGTTTGTTTCTCTGGAGGAAGGAAATAGTTCAACATGGATTATCAGTTGTTTGGGATGCAGAAATGAATTATGTTGTATCCCTTCCTACTCTCTCCCACCTACGGGATCCATGGCAGAAACCTCAGTTCTTACTCTTATAGGCAAGTCCAGAGCTGTACCACATATCAGTCTCACCTCTTCCACAACACTATTGAATAAGATTACTCATAGATGGTCCTCTCTTCAGTGGCCATTCAAAAAATCACCTTTTAAAGAAGCAGTCATTGACTGCCTATTGTTTTAGTAAGGGGCTTAAAAGAAAACATAAGATCTCCCTATTTTTTCTCCACATCTCCTCTTGCTATTGAGTTTCTCCTAAACTTAATGTTTCTGCTGCTGGCATCTGTTTTTCCTGGCTGTCCCAAAAAAGTATGTCTACTTTCTACACATGCATTGTGGCTATGAGGGTGGTACTTTCTGATCTATCTGGGGTCACATCTATATTTTAAAATAAATCTGGGTTTTTGACATTATAGAAATGATGAAATGTGAATGTTTTCAATGAAAGACCAAAGGTTGCAGACTGCTCTCTCATTTTTTTTTAATATCCTTGATAAATAGCATCTTATCTCTTTCTTCAACATGTCATTTCTGTTTTGTTAGAGTGCTCTACTTCAAAACTAATAACAATGACATTTTAAATATAAGACGACACAACATTCTTTAAAATAGTTAACCTTTCTCTGTGACATTTCATTGACTGTCTATTAAACAGTAATATTTTGATGTTTGCCATCTGAAATTTAAGAGATCTGTGATCTTCAGAGCTCTAAGGCTGCTTAAACAATCAGTCGTCATAACAAGGATTCACATCTTTACAGTCTCCTCTCCTTTTGCATTCCTCCTAATTCCTTCAGCCCATCATGAACTTTTGTAACATCCTCTCTGTGCTGGTTTTTCTAATAAGAAGTAGAATATTTCTCCTCTATAATTTTCCCTTTGAGGTGACAGGATTTTTTTCCCCTTTTGCCAATTATGAAAAGTTCATGCAAGCTCCACTTTTGTATAGTCAAGGGACATCCTCAACAATTTGTCTAGGGAAGCACAGCAGAAGTTCATTATCAAAGTAGAAAAATATACCTGTTATTTTATATTTCCTTTTATTTTGCATTCTGGACTGTTTCACTTCTTAAAAGCTTTATTCACACATATGTTGATGTTACAGATATTGACATAAACAAAATCATGAAAATCACTTAAATATTCAAACATTTATTATTTAGGCTTTTCTATCCATTACTTTCTTATCAAATTTAATGAGGAAAAAGGCAAACCAGATTTTTATCATGCCAAATAATTTTAAAGCATCAATTTATGTAATTTCTCAGTCATCCTGTAAGATAGCATTATTATTTTCATTTCATTATGATATAACATCATATTCAGAGTCTTAAGAAATAATTATTTTACATGTGAAATAAGATGCTTATTTCTCTGTCTTCCTGAGTAATTCCCTAGTTGTTAATTGTGAAAGCACATTTTCTAGAAGTAAGGATGCAAGTTATACATTGTGGCAACACTCTAGCTCAGATCTCAGCAGTGAATCTGGAAAAGGTCTACAGAGCAGAGTGTCAGAGAAAGTAACAGATAAATTTCACAACAATGCTAGAAGTTTTAATAGGACATTGGCAGTGGGGTTAGAGATGCTCATATATGAGCCCAAATAATCAGGATGGGCAGTTAGTAAAAGGGTGCAGCTCTAAGTTCAGCTAAGAAGCAAATGTGTGGGTGTTATTCTCCTGGGTTCTGATGAGAAACATGGCTGGAGGTGCCTGCTCTTCCCTAGAGTAACAGAAACTAGTTGTTTGATTCCTCGATAAACTAAAAATGAGTCACAAGCACAGAACTTTGGGGAAGACTACTAAAAGCAGATTCACGGACACTTTTAAGTGCTAAAAAATAACAGCTTGGAACATTAGCCAGGATTGTTTGGGATCTAACTACAGTCTAAGTCAATCAGCAATGATGTAGATGTATAAACTTTTATTGGTTTCATTCTTTTCTTCTCTTTATTTTACCCATCCTCAAAGGAGCAGTAAACATATAGCAAATAATACACACACATACACACACATGCACACACGTGCGCACACACACATATACTCACATATGCACGCATACACACAGGCATGTGTGTGCACACACACATACATATACACACACATGCATGCACACACACATACACACACACACACGCACACATGCACACAGACACATACATGCACACACACACACACACACACACGCCCACGCACACACACGCCCACGCATGCACTCACACACTTTGTATGAGAAAAACCTGGGGAGTTTTAAATATATACAAAACTGCATTTAGTATTCACAGTGGCATTTGCATGAACCTTTTTATCTTTTGAAGGTAAAAACAGGTATTTGTGAGAAAGCCTATTCATGCTTGGTTGGCTGTTTCTTTTGTTCCTACTTAAAATTGAAATCCACCAAAATTGAAGATATTCTATTTAGCTTTGGCAGCCTCAAGGGGGAAATGTTAGAAATATTTCTCTTTTTAAAAATTATCATTAAAATATGAATTGAGGAAGAATTAAATATATTTAAAACCTGACTTTATTAAGACGAAAAACAATGATGGCCTAATTAGTTATTGGGAGTTCACAGATTACTACTAAGGAGTCAGCCTTTGAGAGTTTGGTGACACCTCCCAGGATAAAAACACACTTTAACCTAATTATATTTGTGAGGAAAATTATTGAAGCCAAAAGAAAGATTAGATCCTTTCCCCTTATGTGGTTAAAATTAATTGTAAATAGTTGAAAACCAAACCCAAATATTAAAATAAAATAAAGAGATTGAACAGTGTACAGATTTTCTTCATCATACAAATGTTTGCTATTTTTCTCTTTACAAATTCTTTTGATTCCATAGGTCATTTTTGGCTTGTACCACGTCCTTCTAAACTGATCTTAAAAAATGGTGCCTATACACCGTATGCAGGTTTTCCAGTCTGAGAGTCCATATCCCCAAGGGAAGTGCCTCTCTCCTCTTTTCTGTGCAGAGAGTAGGAAAGACATTGTGAAAATGATGTCTTTTTCATTCAGCAAAGGCTCAGTGTGCTGTTCTACCTGCCTGAAATCATGGGGAGACAGCACTGAGGTCCCAAAGTAGCCACAAGGCAGACATACAAGACTGACTATTATTCCTTTGTGATCTGCACTCTGCCTTTAATAACTGAGGTTTTATTACTACTCATTTTTTAGGTAGCAGCCTTGAGCTACATTTTGTTTTGTTTTCTTTAGAGATGGATGGGAAGAGGTGAGAAGCAAAACCTGAATAGGAGAAAAATCTATGCCTGCTAACTGCTTGTGGACCAGCTAAGGGTACAGACATATGCAAAAAATAATGAAGAAATGAGTGTAAGAAACTGGATAAGGAAGACATGTTACCACCTGATTGTAAATGGGGAGACTTAATAGGGTAGATTGGGATATTAAGATTATATACATTCTTACATATATATGTGTTTGTGTGTATTACATATATTGTAATGTATATATATATACTTTATTATATATCTAATAATGTATAATATATATGTACACACACATTATATGTGTATACATATATATATGTATACACACACACACACACACACACTAAGGTACTAAGCTCAAAGTAACTATTCAATAAACAGTTGTAGAAGGAATGAATATCATCATTGATTTATACATAAAATCATGTTAACATGCCTTTATAAATCAAAAAATATTTAGGGCAAGAAATTCTTGTATCTTTTAAAAAAACTAAAACAGGCAATGCATATTTTCTAGTTTTCAATTTTAAATCATAACAGAAGAAATTTCTATCAACAATAGGGTTTCTCCTAAAAATGTTTTTAAGCTCTAAAACTACTCATGCCAGTATCACATTGCATGTAAATAATCTCAATGCCTGGTTAATGGATGACATAGAGTCTTTCCTAATTAAATTGTCAAAGTGATTGTCTATCAGCAGTATCTCTACCTGTGATTATGTAAGCCAGTCACACCAGAATAAAAGAATTGGGATTCTGTCAATCCTGTTATAATGTCAAAATAATGTACTTTTGGGGAGCATCTTTCCCTAAAATACCGCATTCTCTTCTGACAGAAAGTGCTGTGAAACAACTGTCCTTGTCATTACCATTACAACTGTTCTATGCTGGTGTCTGTCTCAGGGATCCTTCCCACTTAGGTTAATTTATAGATATAGAATGATAGTCAAATAAGGTATATGATATCAATCACATTTTCTAGGTAAGAGTCTAACAATCTGACAGAGAAGAAACCTAAGCACCTATATTAGTTTTTTTTAATTTATAATATAAAATCATAATTTTTCATCATTAATTATTGATATTAATTAAATGTATGTTCTTAAACGTTACAGTATACACTTTTGATGCTCTTGACAGGGTTATACATTAGTCAGATTTTTCTGTCTTCAAGACAAACTAGCTAACTTAAGTAGTTTAAAGGGAGGTTTATTTTATGTTATGTCTTCAGTCCCTAGTCATGAGCTCCATTAGTTGTGGGTCTCTCATAAGGCAGAGCAATATTGTAACATGGTGCTGTTCACTTCACAGCAAAAAGAAATAAGAAAGAAGGAACTGAGGACCAGTTTTAGGTTTCAAAGATATATTTCCATCCACCTATTTCTTCTAGCTAGAACTCACCTCTAAACTTTGTACTATGTCTCATGATGCCACCAGGAACTGTGAGCCATGTTTTTCAACACATAAGACATTGAAGGACATGTCATGTTCAAATCCTGAGAATGAGGGTGGTAATGATGAGTGCCCCAGTTGTATGGAAAGGATCAGCTACTTAAGGATGGCTGCTTTGTAGAATCTTTGGATAGATGTGCTGGGAGAAGGGTTTCCACGTTCCAGTGCAATACTCCTAAGCAAAAAATATTTTATAATATAGAGTTAATTTTTTCATAAATACAGTAGAGTTACTAAGAATATTGTGCAAACACATGAGTTAATAAAGTTCTTGCTCTGAATAATTCATGTTAATGGTTGTACAATGTTACTATGGACAATATGGACAAAAATTACAACCAAAGTAAAGGCTGTAAACTCAAGTATTGTGGTAACTTTTTAGGTTTATGGGCAGTAGAATTGGGAATTTAAAGGTCTAGAATTCATTCAAATATAGGCAAGTGTTAGTCAAGGTATAAGTGATTCCCCAAGTATCTCGCTGAATAATAGGGTTAGTTCGGTTATGTTACCTCCTAGGAAGTATTTTGGGGACAGCATCCTTGAATAATTCTGTGAGTGAATTTCATCAGATAAAATACATGGTTAAAATTAAGAATGAAAGCTACATTTTTCTTAAGGACAGGTTGGGAAAGAATAACCGAGAATTTGGGAGAGACACACAAGTTGACAAAATCTCAAGGAGGATGCCGAGGGCCAGAGCGATGGCTCCGTGAGTGAGAACAATTGCCACAGAAGCACAGACTTCAGTTCATAGCCCAGCACCCAAGTTAAAATTCTGGGTATGGTCACATGTACCTGCTCCATCAGCACATTAGGGACAAAGGACAAGAGGCTTCTGGGTATTTTTGAGCACCAGAGTAGTTTCTAGGGGAGTGTGAGAATAAAGTGGAGTGTAATTAAAACCTCCTTCTCTGGCCTACACATAAGCTCTCATTTACACACTCTCATGTATGCAGAAACTGCACACGCATACACATGTGAAGCTATTTGATCTAATAGTATATGGTGTATAATGATCTAGTAAACTGAGAAGGAACAAGGGCAGTCTCAAAACAGATATTTAGGGTTAAGGAGGCCATCAAAGCTATATGATCACATGTTAAAGAACATACTGGTTTGCTTTGAGAAGATCGTGCGTTTCCTAGTATTTCATTCTGTTCGTGCTCAAGTTGCATCAATTGATTTGTATGTGATTAACCAGCCTGATATTCTACCTCTCTTTTGTATTTCCAATTGGCATATTGAGGCTTTTTATTTCTTCCAAACTTGTAAAATTATATTTTGCTAGGAATATACCCATTCATTCTAGGTCATTTTATTTGTTGGCATATACTTTCACATCCTAGTTCTTTGTGACTCACTTTCTGAGATGTCTGTTGCAATTTTGCATTTACAGTTCTAATTTTATATTGCATTTATTTTCTTTCCTTTCCCCTTTATTTCTCCTCCATGTCTTTCTCCTGCCCCTCGCTTAATCCTTCTCTGTCTCCCTCCCTGCCACAGAAGAGACAGAAATTTGATTTTACTTTTTTCAGAGAAGAAACAGTTCTCAGATAGAATTTTTTTAATTTGGTTTTTTATTTTTACTTGATTTATTTTTGTTCCATTTTGCTAATTTTGGATTCAGTTATGTCAGTACGTATAATGCTAGACTATTTGAAAATTTTAAATGTCATATTTATTGCTTAAACTGTCTTTTAAGTACTTATCTGTATCCCATTGGTTTTAATATGTTCCATAGTCCCTCATCTCAAAATATTTACATAATTCCCCCTTCACTTCTTATCTATTGGTTCTTCAAGAAAATATCCTATACTTTCTCAGTATCGGTGAATTCTTAAGATCTATTTCCATTGCTATTTCCTCGTTTCTCACTTCTATAGCATCACTCTTGATAAAGACACCATAAGCTCACACATAAATACTTGGCCTTTATGCCAATGTGTCTTTCCATTATTCTTCTTTAAAGGGAGTAAATTATTCCTGTGGAAGAAAATCATGTTTTAATTATTAACAAGCCCAAATAATAGTTACTTAAACATAACAGCGCCTAGACAAATGATAGGTTAAAAATATACAATGTTTTGTTATTTTCCAGTTTAAAATATAAATAAATCTAACACTCTTATTTTGTTGCAATTATCAGCTATATATAACTGCAAGGGTGTTAGAAAGTTGTAAATAAATCCCACACACATTTTAATTTAAACTGTTATAAATACTGAAAACCAGCAGCTAGACTTCGGTCTCTATTCCCCCGTCTATGGATAAAGTGTGAACATAAAATGTGTCTGGTGTTCACATTTCTTTTCCATTTTTGATAAAGCCAATTCACAGTGGTAGCAATGTTCAATTAATAAAATGTCTTTTTCCTTTAAGACAATTATTATTACATTTCAAAGAACTCTAAAAGTGGAATGTTATTAATTCAAATTTGCTTTAGGATTATGATCCTGTACTTTGTAAATATTTGTTCCTCATATTGGTTAAATAAAATACTGGTTGGCCAGAAGGCAGACAGGAAGCATGGGTGAGGCTACCAGACTATGAAAGCTCTGGGAATAGGAAGCAGAGCAGAGATGCCAGGCAAACACAAAGGAAAGAAAAAATGCAGCTCTGAGAAAATGTACTAAGCCACTTGGCTGATCATGGGTTAGTTAGCAAGTAATATGCATGAGCCATAGGCCAAACAGCATGTAATTAATATGCCTTTGTGTGATTATTTGGGACTGAGAGTTCAGATCTCAGGGCTAGGGCATGCCAGAACGTCTCACTACACAAATTATTTAAGGTATATATATTTATGTGCTTGAATTATAAATGTTATAGCTTCCCCATTTGCATGTGCTATTATTACTCTAAGAAACAGCAATTTAACAATTTTATTCCCATTTACATCTTAACCCTTTTTTGTTCACAAAAATAATCACACACATTCTTGCCTCTCCTCTCCCCTCTCCACTTTTCCTTCCTCAATCTCTTTCCCTTTTTCTCTTTCCCCATATAATATATTCCGACGTAGAACTGGATATGTAAGTGAAAATCCTTTTCATTTCTGACCCTTTGCATCCATCTCCTGGAAGGCTGTGGTTACAGGTGTGTCTGACAATACCAACTCTTATGCTTGTGTATGCTAAGCAAGCATTCTGATAACTGAGATATGTCATCTATTTACTTATTTT
Organism: Phyllotis vaccarum; assembly: GCA_033318265.1. Taxonomy (NCBI): domain Eukaryota; kingdom Metazoa; phylum Chordata; class Mammalia; order Rodentia; family Cricetidae; genus Phyllotis; species Phyllotis vaccarum. Next base: position 94,822,332 of record JARWLC010000015.1, on the reverse strand, counting down.
CTTGGAAATACGCTATATGACCACATTTCAAAAATAAGCCAGTAAAGTAGCCTAATAACAATAATACAGAAAGACTATCTTCTGATAGTTTGCTTTTAATTTCTTGCTTTGCATAGAAAGCAATGCAGAGTAATTTCAGTTAGATAATTATATCCTGCAGCCAAAGACTTTTTTTCAGCAGGTGAAAATAAGGTGAAAGTTTAAGTATCAGAGGGAAACATGAAATCCAAGGTAGCTCATACAATCAGTGATTTTGAGTCAGTTAAGTACAGATTCATCCAAGAAAAATGACCTGACTGTAAAATGTTCAAATGTCTGCAAATGTGAGTGAATTTAAAAAATTTCACAATACTGGATTCTGAACTGACAAGATGATTTCTCCAAAAAATAGACTGTATAAATAAATGCATTTTTCACTCTTCCCATGATTACTCTAGAGGTTACCTTTAAGTCACAAGCCTACCTCATGTAGAACATAGTCATACTACACACACTTATTTCCATGATTATAGGTAAAGGTCTCTTTAATATGAGAGAATAATGCAATGAATAAAAAGGTGGCCTAATGATGTAATCAGTGAGTTCATCATACAACTTTTAACCTCTGATACACAAAACAGAGGAGTGATGATAGAATTTGAAGCATTCCTGTTTGTGTCTGTGTACCTTTGTCCTGGCAATTTAACTCCTATGTTTCTCTTCGGCAATCAATACAAAGGCTTCAAGTTCCAGGCATCATTTTAAATCGCAAATCCCTCAAGGCATTGTTTAAAAAGAGTTATCTCTGCAGGCCTGAGATTGGTAATGGTAGTCAGACATGTGCTCCTCTGTCACCCTTTTCTGGCATCTAAGAACTAGAGTGTCAAGAAGACTCATGTTATTTCCTTAGCTGACAAGAGCAGGTGATTGTATCCATAGTAGATGTAGGAAACCATGCATTCCTGCCAGCCTTCTGGGAATTTGAAGTCTTGGAGAATATGAATCAGAGGCTGCTTCCAAGACCAGATCCCAATAAAAGTCTATACACAAATTCTCTAATGAGAACAACATTTCAAATTGTTGTGACAACTTGTTGCTGAGAAAATTAACTGAGTCCCATGTGTCTCCTTTGGGAGACAGCTCATTGAGGCTTACATCTGATAGCTCCTGAATTTACCACATATCTCTTTCTCCTTTGCTGATGTTTTTGTGCCTTTCTGCAGCACATAATAAATCTTGGACATAAGTTTAACTTTATACTGACTCTTCCTAGTCCTAGGGAGCAAATCCTTGAGTCCAGGGATCAATTTCCAATGCATTCTTACACCATATGCAGTGGATTAGTCTCTGTTCTGTGCTTCTAGCTGAGTACTTGCAATTTATTTGTTTGGAACAGTCTAAGAAAACAGTCATCCAAATCATTTTCAAATGTAATTGTTGTTCTGGCAATATGACTCAGTGGGTAAAGGCACTTTCCTCTAAGCCTGATGCCCTGAAGTCAGTCCTTGGGGTCCAACATGGTGAAGAAACAGGGTCTCATAAGTTGTCCTCTACTTCATATGTACCCACATACATATACACACAGAAAAGGAGAAAAAATAAAGAATATTAATAAGATTTTTATGATTTTAAAATATTTTATTAATTCTATAAGAATTTCATGCAATGTACTTTGATCATATTCGTCTGCCCTACTTTTTCCAACTCCTTCCAGATTCACTTTCCTTCCTTAAGATATTTTATCCCCTCTTTCTTTTCTTTTGTTAAAGAAGACACTGTCTCAGAGTGGATCTTAGTCTGCTAGCTCTTACTATCTTTCCGTGTCCTCTACTGAGATGTGTCCTGAGGCTTAGATGTGCATGTGGGTTATATACACAAGCTTCCAATGGAGAAAAGCAATCAATAGTCCTATCTAACGGGAATGCTTATGAGCCACAGCTACAAGATGAGCAAGTACTCTGAAAGGGAAATAGTGATATTTGTATCCTGGAAGTAACCAACAGCTACCAAATTGAACTTAAAGCTCGCTCAATAGGAGTAAATTCATGCTTGACACTAAAATCGGCCAACCACAAAATTTCACTTGAATGTTGTCTCTTAATTAACCTTTCCATCTGAGAATCATAGTAACTAGCAAAATAATAATTCAATATTGATTATATTTTTATTTTATATTAGGTATTGTTTTAGTCAATGTTCTATAGCTGTGAAGATACACCATGACTTTGCCAACTTCGGTAAAAGAAAGAATTTAATTGGGGCTTGCTTACCATTTCAGAGATTTAGTCAATATTCAACAAGGCAGAAAGCATGGCAACCATGGTGTTAGAGGAGATGAGAGTTCTACATCCAGATGGACAAGTAGCAGGGAAGTACAAGATACTAGGATTACCTTAAGTATTTAAAGTGTCAAAGCCCACCTCCAGTAACACACTCCCTCCAACAAGGTCACATCTCCTAATCCCTCTCAAGCAGCATCACTTCCTAATGATCAAGCATTCAAATATAAGGGCCAATTTGGGCCATTCTTAGTCAAACCACCACGGATATTAATGCCAAACATTTTGTATACCAAAATAGCAATGTCAAATGAACCTATATAATGTTTACTGGGTGCTTCTGTAGGTCAAAGTTTGGCATATTTTATGTAACTCCCTGGATTCCCACTGTGTAGCCCAGTGAGGTCAGTAGTTGGCATAGCAGTCCCTTGGAATAATATTTTAAAATAGTTTCTAAAAACTATTTACCTTAAAATTATTATGATCTCCCTGGGATTCAATTTCTTTACCTGTAAATGACTACTGACATTATGTTCCTACAGACTTTTCCGTGAAAATGAAATTATTTTATATACCTACAGTGTCCACGTGGTTATTGCTGCCTCTAGGACCTGAAAAGAGCCAAGTCCCAAGCATCAATGATAAGTGCCCAAGTTCACTCACACAAACAAGTAGGTGGGTGTGAGTTCCCCTGAAACACTTTGCTCTCTATTGCCCTCAAAACTGCTGCGAGTAGACAGGAAAGAATATACGTTGTTAAACATGTTGATTCTTCAGACACACAAAAGTAATGGATTGGATTCTAGTAGAACTTTCAGACATACTTCAGTGTTACATTCATCCTAATAGAACTAAAGAACTGGACATGTAAAAAAAAACTGCCAATATGAATTTTTAGGTAGTTTTCTTACTCATATATCTTGAAAATTGCAAATAATTTTTAGGCTTTTATTTTGTACAATTTAGTTCATGAAAATTGCATTCTGAATTGAGAATGGTATAATGATACTGCATTTTTAAATAATTTCTTTCTTCCAAATAACCTATAAATCTATGGTAGAAATAAGAAAATAGTTGTTTACACTTCAAAGCAAGAGCCAGAGAGAGAGAGGGAGAGGAAGAGAGAGAGAGAGAATCCTTAATTTTAAATACAAAGCTAAAGGCAAAAGTGAAATTACATTTTAGGCCAGTTATACAAATATATAATGGTATGAAAATAAAGACAAAATACAAGGTATTTATTGAGTAATTTCCATGTACTAAGGACTTTCCCATTTGACTCTCCAAAGATTGTAGAGACACATACATTTATATACTTTGTTTTTGACACAGTATATAGCAAAAGCCCTTCAGAGTTCTTACTGCACAAAAGCAGTAGAGGTAAGAATTATCCATGCATTCCTGCTGGAGACCTAGTACGTAAATGATGAGGACACCTGAGGCCCTCCACTTCAAGGTCTATGGAGTTGACACTCAGATGGATTGGTCTGGTTCCTTTACATTATAACATAGTAAAGCATGCCAAATATAAGCCATTTTTAATTTTGCATTTGTTTCTTTATTTGTGAGTACGTGTGTGCATGTGTACATGTGTGCTGAGGTGAGCATGTGGAGGTTAAAGACAGATTGCCAGAGATGGCACATGTCATGATCAGTGGCAAGCACCTCTACACTTTGAACCATTTTATCAACTTTAACCTATTGTTTTTGATATCGCTCATATTTTCCATGATCATCCTGGTTATCACAACCTTCCAAATAATTTAACATAATATGTAACTGGAGATGGAAAGGAGAAGATAAATGAGGAAGGCAGCATGGTGGGACAGTATTGGCAACACTATAACCTCCAGCAGAAGAGAAACATGGCTGCCTTATTTTCAGCTGACCCCACACTTGATAACACAGCATCAAGAAACCTGTAGACATGTAATAAATACATATTTAAAGACTGAGGTAGGCAAAGGGGGTCACAGACTGTCTTGGGGATCATAGAGTGCCTATTATCTTCTTAGAAGAAGCAAAACCGAGACTATTCCCGAAAGGTATCAAAAGATGGGGAAGACAAAGAAAAAGTGTCCCCAGCACCAATCCACAACATGTACAGCTTAAGCTATGTTATCTAGTGCCAATTACTTACTTTATTATTACATAAGTAAGGAGTTTATCCATACTTAAAATACATCTTAAAAACTGGATCCAGAGAGCACAAAAAAATAAGTTGCTGAGGATCTTTCCTGTGCAGAGGTGGTGACGCCCTGAACACTTATGGAGGAATCTTCTAGCAGGTTAGCACCCCATCTGCTTGACAGTGTAGGTTTAACAGAGGCAGAAACAGCAAGGGGCTTGTTTAACAGCCCTTTCAACTCAGTGTCTTAGTGATTTGGAACAATTCGTACCTACATAAATAATTCACAAAGAAGAAAAACTCTACCAAAGCATCTTAGCAATTTACTTCAATAGTGTGCAGGGCTTTTTCACTCCCCCCCCCCCTTCATGGGGAGGAAGGAAAATAAAATATAAAGGTTTTGTTTATAGAATGTCAAAGTTCACCATGTGCTGATGAGGGACCATCCTGAAGGAAGACCAAGTTAGGACTTCAATATGGCAGTATCTTCCTCATGCCTATCAGCTATTGGCTCTTATTCAGACATGATTGCTTATCAAACAACACAGATAAATCCCTTAAATCTCTGTGTTCTGTAAGAACATCATCATCATATCTCTCTCTCTCTGTCTCTTTGTGTGTGTCTGTCTGTCTGTATGTATGTATATATGTATGTATGTATGTATATATGTATGTATGTATGTATGTATGTATGTATGTATGTATGTATGTATGTACGTATGTATGTATGTATGTATGTTGCTGGGGAGTAAATCCGGGACTTTGATCATGCTAAGCAAGTGAACCATAGTTGAACTATCAATGTAGCTCCTTGTCTTTGCTGAGCTTTGAAGGTTTTCTTTTGTACATAGGTAAAGTTGGAGTTATTAAGTTTTACAAAGATATCAATTGAAAATTTTGCCATTGCATGGACTACAGATAGTACTCAAAGAAAGAAAACTGATCAAAATCATATTTTGGGGCCCTAACAGTAGCAAATATTTTAGGAAATGAATGACAGCTTTCTGAAACAAATTTCTTCATTTTGTAAATAAGATAGTCTTATTTAACCCTCATTTCTAGAAGATGTAGAAAAGTAACATGTATAGCTACTGTTATAGGATATCTGCAGTGAATTTACTTGAAGCCCTGTTTTCCTCCATTTTAATGAATTTCCCACCTATGTGCATTTAATGTTGTTGATACTTAAGTTCTTGAAGGATTAACGTGTTATATTGGATTTTGACGTCTGGACTATCCCATGCTCCAAAATAATTTTCACGTAATAGCATCAAAAATTTTCTCTTGACATCATCAATACAGGGATCAATATTTAATTAGCATCTCTTATGTAATAAGCATTGTGCTTGGAATTTTCTAGGTTGTTAAAACAATTCTACACTGAGGTTTGTGGTTGAAGACTGGGATTCAGAGGGATGAAATATTACTCAGACTTCTCCTCTTATAAAAGGGAGCCATATCATTTAGTGCTGACTTGAATGAACTCGCCCTTTATTGCTGTCCAAGTCTCTCAAATGCTTAAGTAATTGAGAGATAAGTAAGACCAATCTCTCTTAGTTTCTTGATACCCCCCCCAATTCTATTCCTGTGGGAGAGAAAGTGCAAGTGGTAACAAGACAGTTATGATATAATCTTAGGTAGAAACACTATGAAGAGTACATATGGACTAGTAGGGTAGAGTGTCATGAGGTTAAGGGGGATCAACAGATCTCTGAAAGGATGCCTATGGAAGGTATCCTTGATCAATAGCATGAATGAGAAGACAAGTTGCCCCAAACTGAGAACACTCTTATTGTTGTTGTTATTATTATTATTATTATTATTATTATTATTATTATTATTTAATAATAATAATTTAAAAAGTGTCATTTTTATCTATGTATCCCCCTGCTCCCCCTCCCTTCCTTCCTCCCAATCCTCCCCAATCCACCTTCAGCCTCACCCCTTCCCACTCACCCATCCCCTACCCCAAAAGGGCAAAAAGTCCCAAGGTGGGTCAGCTCAGCATGCCACACCCACTCCAGGCAAGTCCCATTTCCTCAGCCCAAAGTCAAGACCGGGTTAGGTGTTGCTCTGCACGGAATGGGTTCCAAGGTGACAACCCACACACAGGGACACAGTCTGATCCCACCTTTCCTAGGGAGAAACATAAGAGAATGGAGTGCCCTGTGCCAGTCTACGCCAGAAGAGTAAGGATGGGAGCAACATATTAAAAAGAAGGGGTGTACGTACAGTAAGCAGGCTTTATGTTCCTTCTCAATTGGGCCACTGAGGAGGCACTATAGAAACAACTGTGTTGAATTTAGAATGAGGATGAATTTGGTCATCTGTGTTTGAAGAAAGTGTCCCCATCTCTGTGATGTCATCATCAGCCATTTCCCATAGTTTGTTTTATTTTGCTTTGTTTTATTGAAAAATTTCATTTTCTTTCTTTTGCAGCATTTTTTCATGCTTATTGTTATGAATAAGCTACCTTCTCTGGTTAATCTACAAACTTTCCGATAATGAAAATGGATGTGGTCTTGTCACTGTTGCATTCAAGGACAAAGCACAGGCTGAATATGATGAACATTTCTCAAACAATGAGGGAGCATTTAAACAACTATACATACACTTATCTAGGAAAATTAGTTAAATCCAGAACGATCTAATAATGAGAAATGATAAATTAAAGGAGTCAATGATATAAAAACATAACTAAGCACAAAGGGAATAAAAGGTTGGGGGGAGAAAATAAAAATAAACCTGAGTATGACTATAGAAAATTTATAAGGCATTAGACAAACAAAATTCTGGCCAGTGCAGAAGCTAATCATATCAGCAGTTAGTAGGAAAGGACTTTCTATGATGTGTTTAGCTTAACTATTTCTGTAGGACACTTAAGGCTCCGAATAAATGGCTCTCAAACCTTGGTAGCCATGCATTCTATGGGCAGGTTTTTGCAGGGGGTGGGTGTTGGGGGCTGTCGTTTTAACTAGATTCCAATTTAGCAGCATTTAGACATGCTGTGGTTATAAGTAATATTATTTCTGATTGTTTTGAGCGGATGCTAAAGGCTACCAATTAAAGTGAATTTCTGAAATCTCTTGAACTCATCTGTACGTGGAACAAAGAAAAAAAAAATTCCCCTTCCTCATTGTTTTTCTCTTATATATTATAATTCTACTTCTATTTCTACTGAACAGCACAAAGGGGAAAAAATGAACAGAACAACAATACCTTCAGTATAATGTAACCAGATTGCTTTCCGGACATCAGAGCAGCTTATTCTGCTGGAAAGCTGGATTGAATGCTGGAGCTCTATTTTGATGCAAAGTTCAGTGTGGGCATACTGATTGGGGAATACTGATGATTTCACTGATTGAAAGGCTTTGATGAGAACTATAAGTTCAAAGCCAAAAGGACAAAGAAAATAATAGAACTTGAGAAAGGGACACATACCTTAAAAAAAAAATAGTAATAACTTTTCTCTCACCTGTTTTCCTTCATTTTCTCTTGGAAACATTCATTTTGGTGAGTGAGTATTTTTGCCGAATTTATCTTTGTTTTACTTTACTAACACTATCATAACAGTGAGGAGGCAGAAGAGAAACAGACAAAGTTAGCTTGGCACGATGGTATATATCTGGATACCGGATAACATGGACATATACGGCTATTCTGGATAACTGAAAATCTCTTGGACCATGCCAGCGTAGTATAATAACTCCAATGAAGGAAACACTTCTCACAGTTACTTTGATGTGGTGTAGATGAGAAAGTTGGGGTCAGCATGAGACGTCAGTGGGGAGTGGAACAGTCAGGAGAACCTTGAGGAAGCAAGGAGGACATCTTACAAAGCAGGTAGTTCTTAGTGGAGACTGGCGAGCATAAGTAAAAGCAGATAAAAGCATGAATGGTTGTAAGCCCAAGGCCAGGAGAACTCTGAAAACTGAGCTGCTTTACCTGCTCCTTCAAATTGTTTCCCTTAGGAAAGAACCCAAGTCAAGTGCATACATTTGACAAGATGAAATGTCCTCCACTTACTAAGCCGTGAAGACAAACACAGTTTGAGGCAAAGAGATTAAAATTAAGTTTGAAAGTGATACTCAACTCCATTCTTCATAAGAATTTTTTTGTCATAAAAAATCAATCATTCATTTTTCCCCCCAGTGGCAAACTGAGATAAAATACTTTATAATTCTTATAAAGAAGACAGAGGGTTTAGTATTGATCATGTATCTGAAATAGTTCTTCTGAAATAGAAAAAAATCTTGTATTTTTATTAACGACAACTATTCTGTTTCAATTTATGTATGTATTTACATGTGCATATGTATATTATAGCCTCAGTTACACACCTAACTATGAATGTAATCTTCTGTGCTCCTCATTGTACAACATTATTCTTCCACAGAACAAAAAAAGAAAAAAATTACTATATTTCTGCATGACTTAAACTTAAGTATAATAGAATGTAGCTTTTGAGTAGCCTACTAAAGTATGTAGGTCTTTTTTGTATTGTTTGAAAAGAAAAATAAAGTGATGTTATATTAACTGATATTCCTTAATTCACTGACCATAAAGGAACATAAGTAAGTTTTCTTCTTCTGAAACACCTGGAAAAAAATACCCTGAGTCAAATATCTTTATTGTTTAAGATTTTCCCTTTGGAAGTCACCCTCCCTGCAAAGTAATGAACCGCTTTTTCTTCTTGCCTTGTGTCCCCGCTGATCAGCTCTGGAGGTGAACTTCAAAAAGCATTGCTGATGGCACACTTGCAAGAGCTGGTGCATGAAACTAGAAACTGAAGTTACTTGAATAATGTGTCTTCTTGAGGCACATAGGAGGAGTATCATTATAAAGAATAAATAAGATTTGGTGTCACTTTATAAAATAAAATATGTTGTCCTGGATGATTATAAATTGGTATGTAAAACCTGCCAATTGAAGCAAAAAACAAACTCCAAGCTTAAACACAGAAACCACTGTAGTCCTCTGCTGGGTTTTTCTAGATTCTTACTTTAAAAATAAAGCAGCCATCTTCCAGGCATCAAAACAATGTAAGAATTCTGAGGGAACTGATCTCTCAGACCTTTCTGCAAATTCCTGTACATTCTGGTAGAAAGCCAGATTTGCTTGTAAGGGAACTTAAAGAAATATGTTTTTCAAAACTCATAAAGATGATTCTGGCCAAGACTCCAAGCAGTAGTGGAGAGGGTGCCTACACTGGCCCTCCACTATAATCAAACTGATGTCTATCCTAATTTTCATTGTAGAACCTTTATCATGCAGCTATTGGAAGCATATGCAGAGATCCACAGATAAGCACTAAAGCAAGCTCCCAGTCAAGCTTAGGAGAAGGAGGACAGAGTATATGAGCAAAGGGGTCAAGAGCATGATAAGGAGATCCATCGAGAAGGCTGACCCAAGCTATTGAAGAGCTCATGACTCTGAAATGACAGTTAGGGAACCTACATGGGGCTGAACTAAGCCCTTGGAATATGGATGACAGTCGAATGGCACAGGCAGTTTGTGGGGCCTCTGGTAGTGGGACCATAATGTATTCTTGGTGCATAAACTTGCTTCTTGGAGCCCATTCTCTACAGAAGGACACCTTCCCTCAGCCTTGATACTGGGATCACTTGATACTGTGTAGGCTTAGCCGTACCTCAACTGGATATGCCAGATGGCATTGACTCACTCAGGGAATCCTTACCCTCTCTGAGGAATATATGGAGGAATGAGTCAAGCTCTTTGGTGAAAGGACAAAGGAAATAACAGGATTTGGAAAAGAAACAAAAAAGTAAAAGCCTTTCTCCTGAATTTCTTTTTCTCATCATATTCTGCTTCATTTTCTCTTGAAGTGATACTTTATGGTGTGTGTATGTGAGTGTGTACATCAATGTGAGTTTGTTTCCATAATTTTGTTTTGTTTTCCTAACCATATAGTAGTATTTATGAAGGTAAAACAGGAAAGGAAAAGAGAAAAAAAAAAACCCAAATGGAACTTGACGCAATGGGGGTAGATCTGAAAGGAAAAGATACTTGAAAGGTGAAGGTGGCTGGGTTCACTTGTCCACATGCTAAAGATAAAAGATTTGCATAAATACATTAACATACAAGTGGATGTATTAAAACAGAGTTTTGGTGGCCCTAATGAGGCTAGAGCTAGTCTAGATGATAGCATAGATAGATCATCATATCTGCTTTTAAGAAACTGCCAAAATGTCCACAACTTTGCAAATGCTACTTATCTTTCACCTTTCCTTATCTACAGAATTTCAATCTCTGTAAACCTCTTCCTTTCCCAGACTCCAAAGCAAAGACAGTTACTTAATTTATCCCTCACATTTATCTTACAAACACATGAAAAACATGAATATTCATTATTATGAAAAGGCCAGGACTCGAGTTAGAATGGAAGAAGTGAAGTATTTTTTTTTTTATAAGCAAGGGAACAGATTAAAAATATTTTAAAAATCTACACAGTGCAAAAACAGGAAGTGAAGAATATTCCTATATGACTACAGTCATAGAAACAGTAGAGAGAAGAATACTAAAAAATAGGAAAGTTCTGCATACTAAAGGACTTTCACTGCCATATGTAAGCGTGTGGTTTGTATTGTAGTCAATAGAAAGAGATAATAGTCCCCTAAACTTGTCTTTCTTATGACTATAGAAATCCTGACTTGTATTTCATACTTATGCACATGCTGAATAAATTAATGTTGAATTAAATGAGGCATTTATTAAATGAATCTAATGGCTAAAGTTTTTATATGTAAATATGCTTTAGAAAGATTGATCCCATTGAAGTGTGAGACATACATGAGTCTTGCCTATGGTATTTTAGTCTCATTGGCCTTCTGATGTTCAGAAGAACATCAACATGTTCCCATTCACACTTCAATCTATAATGTTGAAGAACATCACTGATAAGTACTTTTCATTTATTAGTTGTTATTGATCTACCCCATCAACAATCAGCAAACATTTATTGAAAGACCACTTTTATGTATCAACTAAAAAATCTGACATTTCACTACCTCAGAATGCAACTGAACCTTCAGATAAAGAGGGAGTCAAGCTAAAATGAAGTAATTAAGGTAGGCCTAATCTACTATGACTATTATCCTTGTAAGGGAGGGCAGCAGCAGCAAAGGCTAAAAGCATCGCCATGAGAAGCTGTCTATCTGAAATCCAAGTGGAGACACTGAATCTGATGACTCTTTGATCTTATATTTAAAGAAACCAGAGCTTGTCAGGTAGTATTGGGACACACCTTTAACCTCAGCACTCAGGAGGCTGAATCAGGCAGATTTCTATGTGTTTATGGTCAGCCTAGTCTATAAAGTGAATTCCAAGACTGTTGTTACACAGAGAAATCCTGTCTTTAAAAACAAAACAAACAAACTAAAAGGTACCAGAGCTATGAGATAAATCACTGAGCGTTTTGTTAAGGTAGTGATGTCAAATTAATTGTGTATAATTTCACTTGAACCCTAAAACACTCCTAGGATCTGAAAAAAAATTATCTCATGTCTTACTTGTAGGCTAAAGATACCTTCCTTAGGAACACTCCTTTCTCTTTATTCCCACAATCCTCCACTTCCCTTCTTCCTCCAAAATATACCTTCTGCCTGTTTTCTCTTTCCTTCTAAGTCCTCAAATAACTACAGATAAACACAAGTAGAAGAAATACATAGGCTCATATATTCATTTTGACAGAAAATAAAATTTAAAGCAGGTGCAAGTAAAAATCTCATAAAATTAAACCATTATTAGTATTTAATATTACATTATTAGTTGGGTATTTTATAATCAAAGTACAGAAAACTGTTAAAGTTTAATTAAATTAGCATTTTGTTGAGGACTGTGCAATCAATGGTACTAGAAAAATAGATTAGTTGTTTAAATGCTGCACATTAGCATGGATCATTTTGTATTAATTTTGAGAATATGTAATATAGTTTTTCTTTGCTACAATGAGCAGGATCCTTTTAAAAATACAGATAACAGGAGGGATGAGGAGGTAGGTCAGTAGGTAAAATGTTTCCTGAGTATGTGAAGCATCTATAATCCATACACATAAAAGATAGAAGCAGATAAAGATATACCATACCGCAGGAGTATGCAGGAGCCCAGCAGTCTACTTGGACCATTGAGTATTAGGTTCAGTGAGAGACTCTACAGAAAAGAATAAAGTGGAGAGCAGCAGAAAAAAGGATCTCACTATTGACCTCTGACATTCATACACAAATACAAGGGCCTATGTACCAGTACACACATGTGAATAAGTATACATACACACACACACACAGACACACACACACACACACACACACACGCACACGCACACGCACACGCACACACACACACACACAAAAAAAAAAAAAAAACAACATTGAGAAATTTCCATTTTGTTTGGCTTACAAAAATTCTAGAAAGCTTCAAAATCCTCAATAAGTAACTGGCAGTTTCAAAGTTCCAAATGAAATCATTGATATCTATAGGACTCAGCCTGGGCTTTGAATAGTGTGTAGCAGAAAATCAATGTAACCCAATCAATCACACTCCATCCAATAAATCACAGATGAAAATTTCCACTGGGCTCTAGAATCTTGACTCTGGATATTCTAGTTTGGCCAAAAGCATTGTTCTATCAGAAAAGGGTAGGTATCTCATCACATAAAGAAGTATAGGGAGTTCTATACTTTGTTAAATCCTTTTTTTATTCTTTTTATACTCTTAGGACTGATATATGATGTGAACTAAGAAGAAATTTAGTGCAGTCAGTGAATCTGTCCTCTAAATTTCTGCCTCTGTAAATCTTTGAACACTAAGAGGAACCCATCAAGGGAAGTTAGGCACTCCATGCAGTGGTTACTTTAAAATGGTAATCTAATAGGTAAGGATACAAGGACTGGAAAGCTGTCTGAAAAAGGCATTTGATGATGGCAATAGCAAGACTATTGAGATAATATAAGTCTGCAAGGAATTTACTGGTTAAGAACTGTGCTTTCTTCCCATAATAAGCCTTTGCTGATTCATGAATTATTATGGTAGCAGACATCTACAGATTCTTCATGTAAGCATTCCACCCTGGGAGAGGTAGATAACCTCTATAAGAAAGGGTACACCTCCTTTTTTTTTTTTTTCCTTTTCAGTACTCCATAACTTTTTCAGCCTAGCAACAGGTTTGTCGTGTAGCATTTACATTGTAGTAGGTATGAAAATGACTCATATATAATTATATGAGAGAAGAGGTGTACAAACTACATATGAAAATGTGATGCTATTTATAAAGAGCCTTTGAACATCTGAGTATTTGGTATCATGGGAGAGGAACACCCGAGAACCAATGGCTCAAGAACAGTGAGAGAATGCTGTAAAGTCTATAATAAGCTCTCCTTTCCCCAGTGCCTGCCTGGTTTTTGACTAGTTAATATGTGATGTTTCATCTACGAAGCAGTTAACTTGTTAAGAGCGTGGATTCCCATAATAGATTATAGGGGTTCAAATCTTGGCTTTTGCAGTTGCTGTCGTCATTTGAGCAAGACATTCTAACCTTTCCAGATTCATTATCTTGTGACTAGATGGGGTGGATTATGATACTTTTTGCATAGGTCATGTGATGATGACTGAGTTAATACATGGAAGATTTTTAGAATGCCTGATGTAAGACATTGGACATAAAAAAATGTCTTGGAATAATTGAAAAATTAGACAAAAGACTTAAAGCCAAACTGGGGGGAAGGATAACAGAATAGCTTGAACATAATAATATATGAGTAAAAAGGGGTAACCAAAAGAGAACCCACAAGAATTAATATACTCAAAAAATAGCTAGGAAATAAAAGACCATAGAGACAAAAATATGAGTCATGTGATAATAATTAATCTTAATACTCTGTTCTTTATTTAATACATGGAGTGTTTGTAAAACACCCAGTTTTACTCCGTAAGGTGTATTTAGTTCCTTTAAAGACCACCTACTTGAAAATAACAGTTTTATTTTGGGATATTTAGAAAAAATTGTGGTCCATAATTTATGGCATCTTTTTTCATTGTGAGCAGAAAAAGGTTGCTTACTTTCATTTAGTTGAAACAGACTTGGCCCTTCAAAGCAGGGAGGCACGGAACTAGGTTGTAATGGGCAACCCTGCCTGCCTGAACAGGAAGACCAGCTTTAAATCCTTACTCAACACATATTGGCTTTGCAAATGTGTGTCCTATAAAAATTAATGGACATTTGAAAATTCCAAGCAAGCCATTGCTCTAAAATAAAGATCTACATTAGATATGGCTCTGTCAAGCAGAAGGAAAAGCATATGGAACTGAATTACACTGCTTAAACTCTGGTTAGCATAGTTAAACTCATTGTATATCTTTGACAGTGTTTTCAAATTTTTGCTCTCAACCTGTCTTTTAAGAATTTGTCAGCACTATAAGGAATAATGATTCTGCATCCAAGAGCAGCATACTGCTATTGGCCTCATATGTATTTTATACCAGTGGTTTATGAGACCCAATTTTAAATTTTATACAATACATAATGAGGATAGAAAATTCTTTTCCATATGAAAAACAATGGCATAATATTAACTCATCACAGTTATCTCTGTTAGATATGTTTAGTAAATCATTCTGCATATTTCTTCACTTACTCTAAAATGATAAGAAATATGTATT
Source organism: Phyllotis vaccarum (assembly GCA_033318265.1). NCBI lineage: Eukaryota > Metazoa > Chordata > Mammalia > Rodentia > Cricetidae > Phyllotis > Phyllotis vaccarum. The sequence goes on along the minus strand of JARWLC010000015.1, from coordinate 94,807,272 downwards.
TTCATATTTCAGGTATTACCAAAGTTATTAGAGCAGTTAATTTATCCTGAATTCTCTTTTATTAAAGTATTTTGATACATCATCAGGATGAGATTGGAATTGGGGCCTGCATGAGGAAACTGTAGTTTTTTGCAAATTGCTCCCCACTGCCAGTCCCTTATCTTAGGATTCAACACAAATCGGCTGGTCTCTAGGACACCTTGAGAGGGGAAATTATCTAAACTTCTTCCAGGTCCACAGTTGTAAAGAATGGCTTTTTTTTTTTTTCTAGTTGTTTAGACTTAGACCAAAACTATTGCATGTCCCCAAAGAGAATGATCAAGTTACATCATTACTAAACTCTATTGCTCTTTAGAACATGGTCAAACATGAGTAATCATTTTCATTAAGGCGAGATATCACAAAACCAAATTGTGTCAACAAGTTTTCTGAAATAATTCATTGGACATTTAAAGTGTCCCTGAACCAATGCCAGGCTCCAGAATTTGATAGATCAGAGCTGACATGGAGCATATCTCTGCAGAGACTTTCAGTTTGGCTTGGGGAAGAACCCTGGGTAAACTTGTTAAGTATTTCATCTTTGGTTTCTTTTGTTAAAGATTTCTACTCTGTAGCTGAGGTTGACTTCAAATTTAAGGCAATCTTCCTGCCTCCAGAATACTGTGATTACAAGTATGAACAAGCTTGCATGCAATGGTGAAAAGGGTTCCTGTTCAGTGCTGAGCATGGTGCTATACTCTGTAATCTTACGCCTTGGAAAGTGGAAGCAGAAGACTTGCTGGTTGGAAGCCAGCCAGGGATACAAGTGACATTTTTTTTTTCTCAAAATCAGAAAAATAGTTTTGTTTTGATTCTGAATTCTCCAAAAGAAAATATCTAGAGCAATGTTCTGCTAAATATCTGAGTTAGGATAATGAGATAAAACTATATCGTACCTACCAGCTCTATAGATACCTTGCCTTTGACTATCACAATAACCTCCCTAACTTTGAAATTTTAATATTTGGTTCATTTGTTAATCTATCACTAAAAAGAACATTATAAGATATTCATTAACCTTGAATATGGAGAGCTGAAGAACCTGAACCACCATTTAGTTCTACCTTCTTTTTTTCCCTCTCCATTTTTCTTCTTTTTTTTTGTTACTTTATTTTTTAATTTTAAAAGGTTTTTTTCCATATCTACCACTGCTCCCCTCATTTTCTTCCTCTCAGCTCTCCTTCATCCTCTACTCACCCCATCTCTACATCCATTCCCCAAGGAGAGCAAGGAATCTCAAGATGAGTCAGTTCACTCTGGCATATCCAGATGAGGTAGGTCTGAGTCCCTCATCCCAGAATTCAGGCTGGGTTATGTGTTCCTCTGTAGAGAATGGGCTCTGAGATGTCAATTCATGCACCAGGAATCTAGTCTGATCCTACTGCAAGAGGCTCCACAAACTGCCCATGCCGTTTGAGAGGCATCTACCTGTAGTATGAGGATTCTGGCCGGAATTTCCGGCCTAACCTCAAGGTTTAGGACCCACAGTCCTGCAGTTCCACAGAGACACACAGATGCTTTCAATAGTTTTAGGCTGATCAGCCTCAGGCCCAGGCATATAACTTGCTATTCCTCTACCCTTCATCTAACCCATGACTCTTGTTCAGTCATCAGGCTCGGTACCTTTTCTTAGAGCAGCATAGTTGTCCTCTGCTTCTTTTGGCTTCTCTCTGGCATTCTGCTCTGTGCTTCCTGTTCTCAGAGTTTTCTTAGTCTGGTAGCCCCGCCCACACTTCCTGCCTGCCTTTGGACAATCAGTGCTTTTTATTAAACCAGTGGGTGGGGCAATTATTTACCATGAAACAACACAATACCCCTACATCTACCTTTGGAAGGTTTAGTTCCTTTCTGTTAAGGTTCCTCTGTGATTATGTCAGAGTCAGTGAGCTCCCAATAGCTAGTGCCAGTCACCTCTGTGGGTCTCCTCCTCATGATCCCGATCTCTTTGTTCATATTCTCTCTCTCTCTCTCTCTCTCTCTCTCTCTCTCTCTCTCTCTCTCTCTCTCTCTCTCTCTCTCTCTCTCTCTCTCTCTCTCTCTCTCTCTCTCTCTCTCTCTCTCCAGCTAGACCAGGAGCTTAACTTGATGTTCTTCCTCTCTGTTGCTTCTCTCGCTCAATCATCTCCTTTTCTCATGATTTGTTCCCATCTCCCCTTGCTCACTCCCCTTTATAATCCCAATTTACTCAGGAAATCTTCTCTATTTACCCTTACCCGAGGGATCTCCAGATGTCTCTCTTAAGTTCCTCCTGTTAACTAGTGGTTTGTAGCCTGGTTGTTCTTTGCTTTAAGTCTAAAATCCACTCATGAATTAGTACATACCACTATCCTTTTGGGCCTGTGTTAACTCACTCGGGGTGATACTCTCCAGATCCATCCATTTATCTGCAAATTTCAGGTTGTCTTATTTTTTCTGCTGAGTAGTACTCCATTGTGTAAATGTACTACAATTTTTTAATCCAGTCTTCAGTTGAGGAATATCTAGGCTGCTTACAGGTTCTGGCTATTACAAATAATGCTGCTATGAAAATAATTGAGCTAATGCCCTTGTGATAAGAATATTTATCCTTTGAGTATATGCCCAATAGTGGTATTGCTGAATCATTGGATAAAATGATTCCTAGTTTTCTGAGGAATGGCCATACTGATTTCCAAAAAGTCCCTCCTTCTCCTACCTATGCTGATTTCATTGCCTATCACTATGGTATTCGCCAAGGGTCAAAACAGCTTGTTTATTTAAAGATTGATATTCACAGCATACAGAAAGACATCCCCCATCACTTCCCCATTTCTATCTAATAAAAAGAAAGGTTTCAATTTTAACATAGCAAAATTAAATATAATAAAATATGTATCAAGAAAGAATTAGAGTTACAATATCTAATCTATTTGTATTTAGCAAAAATTAAAGAAAATACTCTATCATCTACCTTATCCCTGTGAATCTAAAGTCTTATATCCAATATAACTTTTAAAATAACTAAGAAAAAATATACCTATAACTATTTAATCTTCAACTACATCAAAGACCACAGAAGGATCTATTTACCCAAGTAAACAAGAAATGCAAGCAACTTCTAAAATCTAGAAATGACAGAGATGACACCTGTCTGCCTGGACAGTCACCCAAAGTTCCTCTATAAAGTTGGGGCATCCAACTTCAGCCTACAGGCCCAGAGTCTCTGACAGACTTTTCAGTGAAGCAGGAAATTTGAAGGACTGCCCATTCTTGGATAGTTTTCCAGTCACTTCTCCTTGCGCCCTGAAGAATGTCTGGCAGTTTTTTTCTGCAAAGCAGGAACCTGAAGAACCATTTCTGCTTGTCCTGTCAAATTTCAGAGATCACTTTCCTATGGAACCTGAATGTCCAGTATATACAGCACACTGTCAAGCAGTCAATACAAGAACAGGTTCTTGTCCAGTGGCTAATCATTGCCACAAAGAAAGTAAACTCCATATGGAGTTTCTTTGATGCCCATTTTTCTCTTGAAGTAGATTGGTGCTGCCAGGAGCAGACCTGTCTCACTGTCCAGAAAAGTCTAAGTCCTTGAAATATTTTAAAAGCCATATTATTTAGGTCTTAGAAGTATTTGAAGATTACCTATCTAATTGAAATATATCTTTGTATACCTAAAAATCTAGCTAATATGACTGTAAGTTTGGTTATCACAGATAACTTTTCATCACTTTCTGATTTTTATATTATAATTTTAAATCAGTTACATGAACATCATACCTTAAACAAGAGCAAAAAAATCCATACAGCACAAAAAATTGAACTTAAATTTGTATCAGTAAACCAAAATCCTTACCAATGTAAAATATTTTAAGATTAACAGCTGATTTTTGGATTAAAGTAAGTTAAATAATCTAATGTTTAAAACTCACTCATATATCATATCCCCTTTCTCTTCTTAGAAAGAGATTAACTATGACCATTAACCATTCATAATGAAAATAAATATTTATAAACAATATTTTGGGAATTTGGTCATAGCATTTCACTACTACTTCCTACTGATTAAGAGGCATTGGCTATCTTACAGGTTCTTGAGAATGGATTATCTTAGTTGCAGCCTTAAAGCTGATGTGTCCATCTCTTCCCATCAAAGATTTTTTTCCATGGGTCTTGGTTGACCAAACCATAATAGCCTGGAAGCAATCCACAGGTTCTCATCTTCTCTGGAAACAAAAGGAGAACCCCTCTTCCAAAGTAATATATCCTTAGACACAAATTTCACAGTCAAGATACACTTAAGATATATATTCTTGTTTAACTTAGCAGCCTTTTCAATCAATTGTCTTTCTGCAGTTACCTCATTAACAGTTAAAAATTAAAATAAAACACAATAATAACCATAATGCAGACTGTGTCTGTTTTCCATTTTTACACAGCTTATCATATTTTTACACTATTTCTCTATTTTAGGGATTTAACCCTTCCCTCTTTCTTTAGTCTCTGAAGCCTATGTACATTTTACACACATTGTAGCCCATTTACAGTTTTTTTCATCTGAATCTGTTTTATTGTGTATCCTTAATCATTTTCTACCCAGAAAAGCTTTTAAAATGCTAGCCCACTCTTAAAGAGCCACATAGATGTTGCCGATAAAGCTGAGTCAGAAAATTCTCTTAAAGGGGCTGCGTCACTGCCAGCAAACAAAGCAGACCTAAGAAAATGCCACTTCAAAAAAGCAGTCTTTGACTGTTTCCTTTTTGTTCAATATAAACAGAAATCTTAAATCAATCACATACTATCGAGTATTCTGTGAGACTTTTGGGAACTGGCCTGGTTGCAGCTTATGCTGCCTATCGCAAATCTCTGCCATCTTGAATGTGATTGGAATACCACATTATCTCTGTACAATGAACCACTTCTGAGATAAAATTTGGAAGTTGCTTTTGTCTCAGTTTCTGTGCTATAGAACTCTTTTTTAGCTCTCTTAGGCTTTATATGGATATTTGGTCCACATTAGGACACCATCTGTATCAGTGAGGTTTCTGGCCCGGACTAACCCCACAGTTCAGACCTGCCTGCAGCTACTTATCTGGACCACCAATACCAAAGTCCCAAGGAAATACATAGATGCTTATACTAACTTCACGTTGTTGGACCTATGGCTCAGGCACATTACTAAGTAGCTCCTTCATCCTAACTCAACCCATTTCCATTAATCTGTCCTGCCATGTGGCCCTGTGGCTCACCTGTGTTCTTTAGGTGTTGCTTCTTTGGGTGTCTGGCTTGATTTCTGTCAGCTCTGCCCTCCTTCTCCTATCTATGCTGATATCCATGCCTATGGCTACAGTGTTCACCAAGGGTCAAAATAGCTCATTTATTTAAAGATTGATATTCACAGCATACAGAATGACATTCCCACATAAATATCCTTCTGTTCTCTTATTCATTTAGCTAAGACTTTGAGAACTATATTGAATAAATATAGGGAGAGAAGACAGCCTTGTCTTGTTCCTGATTTGTGTGGGATTGCTTTGAGTTTCTCTTCATTTAGTTTGATGTTGGCTGTCAGCTTGCTGTATATTGCTTTAGCATATTTAAGTATTTCCCTTATACTCCTGATCTCTCCAGGACTTTTATTATGAAGGAATGTTAGATTTTGTCAATGGCTTTTTCCGCATCTAATGAGATGATCATGTTTTTTTTTTTTCTTTCAGGTTATTTATATGATGGATAACATTGACAGTTTTTCCTATGTTTAACCATCCCTGTACCTTTGGGATGAAGCCTACCTGATCATGTTGGATGATTTTTTAAATATATTCTTAAATTCAGTTTGCAAGTATTTTATTGAGTATTTTTATATAAGTATTCATGAGGTAGATCGGTCTGTAATTCTTTCTTTGTTAAATCTTTGTCTGGCTAATAACTTCCCTATTTTTTGGTATTTTTATGGTCCTCATTAGTTTGGTTATGATCCTAAAGTCAAATAACAAGTAGCAATACATGATTCAGTGTCTAATCTTGTTATTTTGTTATTCTTGATTAGGCTTTAACTGTGATTTTGTGTTTGTTTCTTGTATCTTGCCTGGAATTTACTCTATACCCAGCATAACCTTAACTCTCACTTCTTCCTTGTCTCCCAAGTGCTTCAATTATGAGCCTGTGTCACCACACATAGCTTAGAGTTTATATCTTAATATTTAGTACATCTCTGTCATTGGTACCACTCTTACATGAATCTGGTTATAGTTTAATAAGATTCACTGATTGACAGTTTATTCTTAGGATAGTATCATTTACTTATCTCTTATTCATAGTGAATTTTAAATAAGAATAGGAAAATAGAAGTACTTCAGATGACTATATAGCATGATGTATATGGTAGCTTCTAAAATTTATGTGCTATCATCACATGCAGATGTTGTTAAAATGCAAATTCTGATTCAGTAACACAAAGTAGGATCTAAAGCATTCACAGTTCTTACAGAATATCAGCAGAGGCTAAAGGACTATCACATTTTAAATAGCAAGGTCATAAGGCAAGAGAGGCTCAACGTGAGAAGTGGCGACAGGAAGACTCAGGTGAACAGCCACCAATTAATTAAACTTTGCATTTTCTAGGTTTGTGAATGCTCTCTTGGATGTAGTATTCACTATGATAGCATTTTGCTAATCTCATTATATTGTGTTTCAAATGGTCAAATTTTAAAATGCCCTGTGAAGTATAATAAACCCAAAGTAAAGCAAATTAATAAAGATTATATGGATCTCACCAATCTTACACTTTTTAAATTCAGTGTCCCAGCACACACACTAACTTCAGATCCTTATATAAATGCATCTGCATTTTGGGCAGGTTTTATTATTCTCTGTGCACATGTGATACTGAGATCATAGTGAATTCAATGGATTTACTCACCCAGAAAATAAGATAAGATCCATAATTTCCCTTGCTCAGGAAGTCATTTTCACAAGCTTCCTATAAAATTGTACCCTGAGAGCACAATATTGCTTTCTCTCTATAAGGATATCTTATCTCAGTTTCATAACTCCCATCACTTCTTATGACCAGAAAGTGTTTTAAAAGCACTGTTTTCTCACATTACTAAAGTTTATTGCCAATGCTAGCCTTCTTCCTAACCTCCCCAAATCCTACTAACTGGTGTTCTCATGTAAGAAACTCACCAAGAAGGACTGATGCTGTCTGACATCCTTAAGCCTCAGCTTTCTAATGACCTTTGCCATCTGGTGACAGGTTTGCTAGGATCTCGCAGTTCAAATGATACCAGTGAAATGATAGTTGTGCCTGGAACCCTTGAAAAACTCATGGTTTATTGATAGATCCACTCTTTCCTCTTTCAAATTCAGTGAACTTTTATTAAGTATTTAACCAACACTATTGAACATTGTAGATCTTGCTGGGGAGAAAAACATGGGTTAAACACAATGGTATTCTACAAGTTAGTTTTGTACATATACTGCACTCAATTTTAAGCATCTATCTATGATGGGGTAAATATCTTTATGTTCAGCATCTACCTTCATGAATACTTCTTTTAAAGTTTATTCAAGTTAATATGTGGAGTCTTATTTACATTTTAGTCAGATCCAGACTTTTAAAACGTGATGACTCTGGTTTCCCACACATCCCTCATAGATCTGTAAGAGTAAAAGAATTTGATCTAACACAGTTTTAAAAGCTTTGAATTAGGAAGCAAGGTATAGGAGAAAGAAGTATAGTAAGAAGAGAATTATCCAAATTGATTTAATTTTATATATAATATTCACCTTTTATTCAACAGAAACCCTAAGCTCCCTAGGAATTGCCACAATGAGAATTTAATGTAGCTAAAGCACTAACTGGTATGTGAATAACTGAATTGAGTGGAACTAGGATTTTTCAGGATGAAACACATAGCTCCATTTTGTTTACAATGAGACCTACTTAGAATGAGTATATGGGGATTATATTTTATTTTAATAATATATTCTGGAGAATCTCAAGGCATTTAAAGTCGCTTTGTTTCTGTTTTTTATGGTTCCTGGAGATTGGATCCCAGAAATTTGACTTACTAAGCAAGATTAATACCCAGCATTGAGCTATATCTTCACTCATACCTTAAAGGTTTAATGAGTTATTTCATAACCCTAACAAATACAGCCACTATATTCATAAGCTTGAGGGACGTTGCTTCATGGCAATTTCATAAATAGCCCACCATTACTCAGTCAGTGAACCTTGAAGTTATAAAGCTTTTGACAAATGTAACAACACTTTAAGTCTTATATTATCTTATGGTTTGTATGTAGAGTGAGGCTATTTTTTAATTTGATTCTTTAAAAATAAAGTTTTAAAGTTTTTGTATATGGGTATTTTTCTGCATGTATATGGGTATACCACAAGTATACAGTGCCAGTGGATGCCAGAAGAAGCATCAGATCCTTTGGGGCCAGAATTACAGTGGCTGGTAGGCCATTCTGTGGGTGCTGAGAACTGAACCCAGGTCCCCTGGAAGAGCAGCCCCTTAACACTCTTAATACCTTAAGACTCTTAACATCCCCAAACCAGGACTATATTTTTACATGGTACTGTTTCATATATGTAGTCTGAAGTTTCTGGCCTGGCTTTTTGGCCTAGCCCTGAGATTCTGACCTGCTGTCCCACTGGAACACACAGATGCTTGTATTAATTTTATGCTGATCAACCTATGGCTCTGGCATATTACTAGTTAGCTCTTACTCTTAAACTAACCCATTATTCTTATCCTGTTCAGTAATGCAGCGCGGTATCTTTTCTCACCACAGCATAGTTGTCTTCTGCATCTGCTGGCTTCTCTGGCATCTCTGTGGCATCTTTGCCCTGTTCTTCCTGTTCCCAGAGTTTTATTAGTCTGGTAGCCCTGACCACATTTCCTGTCTGCCTTTGGCCAATCATCATTTTTATTAAACCAGTAGGTGGGACACTTATTTATAATGTAACAACATAATCCCACTACACATATCTGTGTATTAAATTTGACTATATAACTAAAAATAATTCTATTCTTAATATTTAAGTGTGGTCAATACATTTCTTATGTAGTAAGAAGATTCCAGAAAATATCTATTGACTTGCCATGACCTTCTTTTTCCTTCTCAGTTATTATGATAAATTGTCGCATTTTAGGTTTTAGTTTCTAACAAATGAAAATGCCTAGCTACTTGTAGAGTTACCTGCTTTAAGGACAACATTTTCCATTTTGAGTCTGCCTGAATACATCAGTTACTAAGAAGCAAATTAATAGTAGACACCATCCATATCCATCTTAAGGACATTGATTTGTTTCCCTGACTTTTCTGTTGTTTTGATGGAGGAAACAGAATTAAATCATTAGGGATCTTTCCACCCACACTGATAAATTGAACTTCAATTATATTCATACCTATGTGATAGATTGATTATCATTTATGCCACACATTTATGACTAACAACATTGTAAATAGTAGAGTTCATCTCTTCAATTGATTTAATCAGTTGTAAATCTGCATGTAGTTTCTAACTGCCTGAATTTGAATCCTTAGCTATTTTCTGAGAGGTACATAGTTACCTAAACTTTCTGAGGTCGTGTGTGTCACAGGGGACATTCCCAGCTTTTAAAATTGCAATGATGAGTGATAATTTATAGAAAATTCTAAGTTTCCTTGCAATATATGGCTCTCATCTCAACAGGATGCTGGGCATTAAATATAGCCTTACCATAATCCAATGTAATCTCATTTTAGCTGACTTTATCTTTAAAAATTCTGTTTCTAAAACAAAGGGAGTCCCATTCTGAGGTTCCAGATGGACATAAAATTTGAGAGACAAAATTCAACTCAGAACAATGTTCGTGTAAAAAATACTATAAGGGATTAAAATCATAATTCTATCAAGAAGTCAGGCAACTAATAAAAATGAGCTAAGCAATACATTCGTACTGTGATGTGATAATGGGGGGGGGGGCTACAATTGAAGAAGCCTAACCTAACCTAAGTGTAGCCATGACAGGCTGTGGACTAACAGTACTGGGACTGGGCTTCACTCTTACAAGAACCAAGGAAAACCACAGACTGTACCTTGTAGGGGACCAATCAGAATAGAGACAAACAACTACTAAATGTTCCAGAACACAAAGTATAACATGAGTCACTTGTATTGAGTTGCCAATTTCTTTGTGGCAAAGCCAGTATCCATCACTGTTTAACAAGACTTCTGTTACCTCATTCTCACCCAATCAGAAATTTAACCCCTATCTGAATCTGGAATTCCCTACCCTGTCCCCATTCTTTATTTCTTAAAAATAATAATAATAATAATCAGCCTCATCTGAGCTACAAGCTCTCTCCACCCAACTACTGTGTGAAGTGATGGAGAGCCCCGAGCTTAAGCTTGCAATAAAAGCCCTTTGCTTTTGCATGTGAACTTGGACTCCTGGTGATCTCTGGGGGGATCATGACCTGGGCATGTCACAAGCAGACTGAAGGAACTTCCTGTCCCAAAATAACAACTGCTAGACATACCTAATTAATGTCATGAAAGAATGTACATAGTGTGGCAGATTTTCCAATATTTCATGAGTGAGAAATATAATGTTTTAAGTGAATTACACATTAAAATAAACATCCTATGGTTTATAAGAGAGAGAGAAAGAATTAAAAGTCATCAGCTCGAGCCCAACAGGAATCTATTATCAATGTCAAATTATGAAGGGGAAGTTGTTAAGGAAACATTTCTGGCCAAGAAAAATATGGAAAATCTTCCTTAGTTGATTCTGACTCTGCTGCTCTAGGGGTGATTAGGCATGGTTAAATTTCCTGAGGCACTCTGGCAATGCTAATGAGCAGGCAGGGTATGGATTGCAAACACTTAGTGTTATTGATTATGTTGTTGGATCTTCATTCCAGCTCCCTGTCTAGGGTTTCCTTGCCATATAGTCAATAAATATGTATTGATTAAATTAACAACTAATAATCTTATAGAAAAGACACATTGTTAAATGATGAAGAATAAATACAGTGGCCTAAAAAGATTGAAGCTATGGAAGTAACATCTCCCACTGGAAGTTATAATGAACTAGATGTTATTTTTTCTCATATGTGAAGGATTTTACAGGAACAACTATTCCATTCATTCCCTAAATTCTTTAAGATTAGTAAGTGTCATTTATTATCAGCTCCATTTTTCAGATAAAGAAATTGAATCTCCTGGTGCAGCCTTCTGTTCAACTGAATTATTGTTATTTAGTACCATTAATAATATGATGGATGGCCTATAGACAATGAAATTAAAGCCAGCATTTCTAACAAAGAAATATGAGTCAGTAAGCCTTCAAGAGTATATCCAAGGTAGAATGAACAGAAAGTTTTAATCAAGAAGTTGAGGAAGAAAACAGAAATCAAATGTGACAGGAAGCAAATATTCCCCCATGTGAATACTACAAAGTGAGACTGAATAAATGAAATCATGCACTGCCTGGAGCCATTGTTACTATAACATCCAACTGAGAATGTCAGACCATGGACTAAGCAGATGGACAGATGGTCTACCTTTGGACTGCCATGCATTCCTGAAAACCTCTCTAGCTTTTATGTCCTTAACTCTAGTTTGTCAACCACACATGATGCTCTTGTGAAAGTTTAATAATATAAGGCATGTGCCATCCCTGCCTTATGGAAAAGACTGCCCATCATTGTCACAGCTGTTTGTTTGCATCATCCCTCAGGGAAAGGTCATCACCAAGTTGAAACTTGGTTGCCTTTCCTGTACTGTGTTTAACTCCTTTGGGTTCTCATTTGCTATCTCAGCTAAAACATAAGCTACGTGAGATCAAAGACTGTGTTTTTGTCGGATCCAAGTAGGTGTGCAATGAATACTGTTTAATGAAACATCAATCTATATAATATCAGTCATCTGCTCAATAAACTTTTTTATCCATTTTACTCAGAGTGAAAATCTAAGTTGTTGTGATGGACTAAAAACTATAGAGGACTTTATCAAGAAAGTTAAATGTCCTGAACAAGAGCAAACAAGTTATTTGTCTTCACCCCAAATTCTATAAATATATTACTAGGGAAGAGTCAGTGGGCAGTTGACCTACTATAACATCAGCTAGCCTGAACTATGTACGACTAAGATACCACATATTGAGCACAGGATTGGTAGAATGAGATCACCTGCTATTAACAAGTCTTCTATTAGATTTGAAACTAAACATTATAAAAATCAATATGCATTAATAACTTTTCAAACTGTCCCTTGATCTCTAATTATCAAGAAGATCAATATCACTCAACTATAGTCATCTCTCTGATTAAATAAGTTAACTCATCCAAAAGGAAAATCTGAAGTTATAATTATCCTTTATTAAAGATGCTTAATATTTTAAAAGTTGAAAACTGGGAATGAGTAGAAATGGAAATGTTAGCTTGAGGAAGAAACATGGTACCTTGTGTGTAGGTCTTTTTCTGTTTGTGTACCATAGAAAATATTGTTAAAACAGCATATAAGAAGAGATTTTAGTGTGGGTGTTTAGTGACTGCTGTATCAAACAGATTTAGCTGGGTTTTTTTGTTGTTGTTGTTGTTTTTTTTTTTTTTTTTTTTTTTTTTTTTTTTTTTTTTTTTTTTTTTGTAAATACTCATTTGCTTTGGTTTCTGAGCCATAAGCATATTCCTCCATCACCCAGTGCTAATGAAGGAGAAGCATATAAATCCAGTAACTGTATGCATCTTATTTGAATTTTCTTTCCAGCCCAGGAAAGAGCAATGACTACTGTTCTTATTTCTTTTCCGATGTAGGCGAGATCAAAGTGGCTCTGTGGAAATAGGCTAGTTTTCCAGTCTCACAGACAGTGCACAGTTTTGATTTAAACTAGCTACCTTTTCCACTCTGACCCAGCGAGTCTTTCCACTTGCCTTTACTATGATGCTCTTCCCACCTCTACCCAGCCTTCAGTTTCTTCTTTCCTGCAATTTGTATGTTTTATAAATAGGAGTTTAGATAATGTGACACTTTTCACAGTGTTTGTGGCATAGTGAAGTGGCCCTTCTGCTAATGTATGGGGGAGGTACATTGTTTGCTAACAGTTTATGATCACAGACTGTGTTCTGTGAATCAGGACATTTTGCAGCACAAAGGACTTGCTTGATAGCACAGGCTGTTAGAGCAGCTTACAGCAATCAACATGGAGACCTTGTAATCCTAATTATAAAAAGACTTAATAATACCAAACATGCTACAGGAGAGACATCCACAGATAAGACATTTTTGTGATTAATACAGGAAAGAGAGGAAAAATGGATTTCATTGTTGTATGAGGTTTCTGGCCCAGACTTTCCAATCTAGTCTTGTGGTCCAGACTTTCAGACCCATAGTCCCATAATCCCACAGAAACACATAGACACTCGTGTTAATTATACTTGTATGCTGATTGACTTGGGGCCCAGACATTTAACTTGGTAACTCTTTACCTTTAAACTAACCCATGATTCTTGTCCTGTTCAGCCATGGGGCTTGGTACCTTTTCTTAGAGCAATATAGTTGTCCTCTGCATCTTCTGGCTTGTCTAGCAACCCTGTTCTCTACCCTTTTCTTCCTGTTCCCAGAGTTTTCTTAGTCTGTAGACCCGCCCACACTTCCTGTCTGCCTTTGGCCGATCAGTGTTTTTATTAAACCAGTAAGCGGGACATTTTTTTACAATGTAACAGCATAATTCCACTGCATTTCAGTGAGGCATCCTAAAAGATCTTAAGGTTGAGTGGAGATGGAGCTCATAGACTGTGCTTGCCTAGTGCTGGAGAAGTGCTAAGCCTGATTCCAAGTACAGCAAAAGGGAAATAAATGGAAGGAAGGGAGAGAATGAGGGACAGATTGGAAGGAAGAAGAGAAGAAGGGAGAAATAAAGGGAAGGAGGGAAGGGAGATCAAACAAAGCACCGAGAGAAACAGACACCTTTTCTCTCCAGCCAGGCTCGCTCTCTAGCTAGTTGTGGTTCCTCTCGTAAATCAGGACAGTTCAAGTAATTTGGAGCCCAGATTGAACATCCATAATCAGGAAAGCTGATATTCCAAATTTCCAAATCAGCTACAAATGACTGCCAAAGTCTACAAGCATCCAAAATATACAGTATTTTACTCCCCTGGTTTCCAGATAAAGTGTATTCACCCCAGATTGGATGTGGGAAGCAATACCGCTTTGGTTATCTTGCTGTATATTAAATTTGCTCATGGAAACATAAAATTATTATTATCTTATTCTACTGACTGAACCCATTCTGAAACAGTTCACTAAGAATAAAATCAACACAAAAGTAAACAATGTCAGGCCAAGAGGAGAGAGAAAGACAGAGAGTAAAAGCCTAAAGAAGAAAGACATCGAGAAGAGCACAGAGGGATGGGGAGATGCAGTGAGACAAGAAAGGAGATAAAGCAGGGAGAGGTCTTCAGAGAGATAGAAGGTGAAGCAAGACAGAGACAAGGTCAAGGACTAAGAATGAAACAGACGGATCAAGAGAAACAGTCATCAGGAGATAGATAGCAAGGGCCTGATAGATACTATAGACTCATCATTAAAATCACTGGAGTTTTTAGTTGCCATGTTCATCTTCATTGTTCCTATAGATTATTTCCAGCAAATTGGGTTGTTTGCTGATTGACTCTTATAGAGTTAGTTAATTAGTTAACTAATAGAGAAAATAACTGCTTTATAACCAGGCAAAACGAAACACAGGCCAATGAGGAAGGCTAGCTCTGAGTATCTGAAAATGAAACATGAACTAAAACACATGTATTTCTCCTAATATTCAACCAAGATAACTGCTGTACTATTGTTAACGGTGAACCACTGAAGAGAGGTATAGGACTCAGTAACAGTTCCAATTGTGTGGATTGCCAGGACCTTTCAGCAAGTACTATTACCACAGCATAAATCATGAAGTATTCAGTGCTCTTTATTTTCAGGAAGATTTGACAGTATGCAGTGAACACTGAGAGAAAAAGGTGGTGTTACATATGTCTAAGGACAATAAATGAGCTCATTTAAAAATAAATATTTTAACAAATATATACATTTGTTATCAGTGAAAAAATATACAACCTACCCTGAGCACCCAAGTCACTAATAAGGAACCAGCTTGCAACTCATACCAAGCAGAACACCAATAAAATCCCATGCTTCTGAAGTGCCAATTGCTTTTGCTATAGATATTGATCTAATGAAAGACACTACATACATTTTCTTTTACCTGATATTCACAGGCTGAGGAGCCATACGTAAACATGTGCATAATTCACAATCCTAAATTAGAGAATGTACAGGTCTTGAATAATGGAGTAGGAGCCTTTATCGCAAAGCAAAACTGCAATATTTGCTACCCATTATACTACAAAAAGAGGAAAGATAAGCATAACTCTCATTATGATGAAACTTACCCTGTTACCACTAGCAGAACCTGTTGAATTCTTGATTTATGATTCATTCAGCATTGAAACATGTTATTTATATACAATGGCATGACTTGTGTATCAGAAAAGAAAGTGAAAAATGACCATTTGCATATGAAACTGCATCACCAGAACAATGGAAGAAACTTAAGCTGAATCTTTACCCAGCAGAGTAGAGAATGCTCTTCCACTGTCAACACTTCAACTGCAGTGTCCCATGTAAGGACACGTGTGGTTTCCACTCTTTTGTACTCCTTTGTTTCAGGAGCTTTGAGATTCTAGCATGTCAACAGCTTTGGTTGGTTTATAGATGCAGAATAGGCAGTGGCTTTAGTTTCAGTTCTAACATCATAATTCACGAAGATATCATTAGACTTCATGGCTTATGTTGCCAATCAATTTAAAGTATTAATGTTTACATTATAGAAGCCAGTATTACTTTAACAAGTTAGTGATATAATTGTTTAATACATAATTCAATAATGATGTTATACATCTATGTATATAATAGATGATGTATACTTTGATAATTTGAAAATGTCAGTGATACCTTATTGTCTTGTTGATATGTTTCATAAAACATAACTTCACTGCCCTCCACTCAAGCATTTTTTAGCCAAAATGCTTTAAATAATGTCTTCTTCTGTGTAAATTCCACCACAGTCTACCAAGAGAAGTCTACATCTGACCCCTGTTGTGTAGCTTATATACATTATGTTTTTATATAAATGGTTTATTATCTTCTATAACCTAAAATTCACAAAATGATAAGATGTTTTTAATGTATTATACTGGAGTAGTAACTACTAGGTACTAAAAAACATTTGGATGAATGAAGAAATAGAATTTTGTCAAAATAATCAGAACTATCAGGAGAAATTAAAAACATAGGCAGTTAATGTGTTAGGGCTTAGAGTAAATGTTGCTTGTTGGATATCCCACAGCAGAGACTTTTATGTAACCACTGCATATACAGTTATAGAAAGAAAACCATTTCTTTGTAAATATGCATTATAATAAACATTTTGAATACAGTAGTATATAAATGATTATGAAATGCATGGCAATTCATCTTTGAAAGTGTGTAGTCTCTAGGAGAGTGAGATACTATGACAAGCTTCAGGCTACTTCACCCTTGGAGATTTCCTCCTAGTATGACCCTGGTGAGTAGCAATGACATCCCCTAATTCTATCAGCACTGTCCCCAGAAGAGGAGCTTCACACTCACCTTCCCTTTAGGGATGTAGGGAAGGGCAGTAGGAGAGCAGATTCTAAATGGATCTGCTAATTATAGCTTTCTTAACCAAAACCAAAAGGATACATCATGCTTTGATGGATACAGATTGAACAATTTATATATCAGATACTGTGAAAATGGTGGAAATGCAGTAATAATGGGAAACATAGTTACAGATTCTATTAGGCAATTGGATATAATTCTATCAATTTAAAGAATTGGGATTTGTCTTCAGTGGCCTTTTTCTCTATTCTGTTCCTAAATTATTTTGAATTAACTATATATTTTATATATGACATTTTAATTCCTCTGCTGAAGCTTT
Organism: Phyllotis vaccarum; assembly: GCA_033318265.1. NCBI lineage: Eukaryota > Metazoa > Chordata > Mammalia > Rodentia > Cricetidae > Phyllotis > Phyllotis vaccarum. The sequence continues at coordinate 94,790,257 of JARWLC010000015.1, read as the reverse complement.
AGCCATACTTTTTAGTGTTACATTTAATTGTGTCCTAGCATCTAAAAATTGCAATGTGTTTTCTTCACTTACTGTAGGCTACTTGGAATTAACATAGTCCCACTCTGTATGAAATATAAAAGCCACATAGCAGTAAATTCCACTTACCTCCTTTCAATCTTCAATGCTGTTTGTTTCAGAAAATTTTTAACTGTGAATATAATAAACTTTGCAATAAATTTTGTTTTAAACATATATAATAAGGTGACAGGGTTTTTTTTCCTATTAAGTTAGATATGTGAAATTCTATAACTTTATGTTTCTATCTGGAGATTCGGGTGTCTGTTAATATCACTCTCTCTTAGCTGAAGCAAAATTTTTTATCATATTTTATAATAGAGGTCTATTTACTATGTCTTATTGCACCCAGGCCTTATCTGAAGACATCATATTTTCACCTTCATTTTCCAAAAGAACTGATTAGAATGAGTATAGACATCTGGTTTGGTACTCTTTGTATTAAACCTAAGAGCATTAATATATCACTATAGTGTGCAGACTCTGCTGTATTTCACAAAACACCATTCCTTTGTATTACTCCCTCATAGGTATTTTTAATAATGTTGTTTTCATTTTTAGTTCACTATGATTATTTTTGAATTTGTTTTGTTGGCATTGAAAAAATGCCCATCTTTAGCAGATGTTTCTAAGCAAATATGAATCATTTGGGCCGTTATTTCTCCACAAACCTCCTTCTCTTCTTTTGTTCTCCAGTCATCTGTACATTCTTGGTATTCTGCACAGGACTCAAGACTCTCATTTATTATTTATTTCTATTATTCAAACTTTATGATTTATTTCTTTTGTTATCTGCTCAAGCTTCGTAATCCATTTGTTAGCAGTCCCTCAAAAGCTAGTAAGTTACAGTAACTAGGAATTTTTGTACCATTAAGACAAAGTTAATTAAAATGCAATTACATCATTTTCACCATCCCCTCCCCCCTCCTAACTCCTCGCATCTCCCCTCCCTCTGACTGTTTCTATGACCCCCTTACAAATTGATAGCTTCTTTTTATTTTGTTTTAAATACACATATACAAACACCACACAGACACACACACACGCACACACACATGTGCACACCAGCGCAAATTTATAAAGAAAGGCTAATGAATCTGATTTTGTTCTTTGTGTGTATATGACTTCAGGGATGATGACTTTAATTGCGTATCCAATTAGGAGGCCTTTCACTGGGAGAGCATAATTCTCTCTCTCCCTCCCTCCGTCCCTCCCTCCATCCCTATCCCTCTCTCTCTCTCTCTCTCTCTCTCTCTCTCTCTCTCTCTCTCTCTCTCTCTCTCTCTCTCTCTCTCCCTCCCTCCCTCCCCCCCCCTCTCTCTCAGCAGTCTTTACTTGCTGTAACCCTTTGGATTCTGTGAGACTAATTTTCTTCTGCTACATTAGCACATCTACTGACTACTGACGTTGTGATTGTTCCGGTCTTGTTTAGACAGCCAGTTTTAGGAGGCACAGCATGCTCCCTGGTCTGACTCTTGGAATCTTTTATCTTGATATCCCTCTTTATACCTTCTTGCTTTTTGTGTCGCTTTAAATACTGTTTCTGAAAAGTGCCCCAATATTTTAGTCATAATTTTTTGAAGCCATTAATTATCAATTCCAATATCTGTGTTGCTCTTAGATCTATTTACATCCCTTCCTTTTCCTTTTGACTATGGATCATGCATCATCACCTCCAGCACTTGTCAGGAGATGCTTCATAGGATAATTGGAACTCTCACCTCATGATGTAGAAAGTTGGGGTTACACTGACTATCATTAAGTAGTAATTTATATAGTAATTTAAATTATTCTAGAAGATATTGCAAAGTGTAATTTAAAGTATGTCTGGCCTTTCTTTGATTTCCTTTTAAGCTTGGTTAATAGGGGTTATTGTGAGAATAGTCCTCACTCTGAAAAATTAATCTTCCTTTCATGTAATCTTTCTGAGCTCATACAGAATAACAGAGGCCTTCAACACAGTTGATGACTTTTCTTTTATCAAGGGTGGGTATATTTTCATGTGAGTAGGTGTGTGTGTGTCTGTGTGTGTGTGTGTGAGTGTGTGTGTATGTGTGTGTGTCTGTGTGTGTATGTGTGTGTCTTTGTGTGTGTGTGTGAGTGTGTGTGTATGTGTGTGTGTGTCTGTGTATGTGTGTGTCTGTGTGTGTGAGTGTGTGTGTATGTGTGTGTGTGTATGTGTGTGTCTGTGTGTGTGTGTGTGTGTGTGTGTGTGTGTGTGTGTGTGTGTGTTTGTGACTGAGCCAGAACTTTATTACTGATGAGCACTTTGGGACTTCTGTTATCATTTTATTCTTAGCCCTGGAGCAGCTTCTGCTGTCTCACATGCATGACAATACCCCATCTTAAGCATTTCTGAATCTTTACTCAAAATTCCACCATGGAATGCTCACACAGGTTTCTGAAACACTCCTCACTAGGCACAAAAATCCTTCTCTATTTCATTAAAATTCCAGCTAGTGCAGAACCTTATTCATGTCTGGATCACATCTCAGTGAGCTTGGACTTCAACTGTGGGGTCATGCCACAAGTCAGAAAGAACCTTTACAGGATTACATCTTGGGTTTCTCTTCTCCTAAAATCACAATTCTATACTGCTTACTTTCTGTGCCTGTAATAGTTTGCCTTATATTATTTATTCAGATATGATTGTTTATAGTGAAAGTATGCCCAATAGGACTTATTTATTGGCCACTAAAGGTAGCATTATCCAATACTATATTTCAATACTTTAAATACATGCTCTTGTAGTTAATTATACTGCCTATAAAAGAAAGAAAGGGGAAACTAGAGGAACATGTCAACGTTCTTCATGCTTTCTACTTGACTACAGGAACAGTCTTAAAACTGAAATCACAAGGGTAAAAGATATGAACTAGGCAAAAAGGAAGCAAAGCAAAATTCTAACATTTATATGTAGACAATAGCCTATTCAATTCTCCACGGCTGAAAGGAATGTGGTATATTCATATAAATATGAAAGAAGTGTCTGGCATTTACTAAGCTCATATTATAGAGTCACTGGGTCAGTGTTTCATGTCATTCCACCTCACAGCAACAACTTGTTGAAGCAGACATTGTGTTTACCATTTGTCTTAAAGAGAAAAACTGAAATATAGAGAAATTAAGTAACTAACTAACCCTGGGACTGTGCTAAAACATGACCTAGGGTTGATTGCTTCCATGCCAAGATACTAAACCAATGCATATGTAAGGAGAAAGCTGTGGCATGGCCTGACATCAGAGAAAGAATGTGAGAAGGATGAGAAGAGGAAGAGAATTAACCATGGCCATACCCTGTCCACTAATAGCATCTAGTAGTTACTTTTACTTCACTGAAACCAAAATACTTGATGGAAATAATTTAAAAGAGAAAAGGTTTGGGGGATCATGGTTTCATAGTGCTTCAGAGCATCATGGTGGGTAAGTGACAGCGTGTAGAACAGCTTAGATCATACTGGTCCATACCTATGGCAGAAACTTCATCTTAAGGCTAATCAGAAAGCAGAGTGACAGGAAGAAGGTGAAGAGAGCGTGGCCCCATGACCTGGTTCTTCCAGTTAGACACTAGCTAGGCCTCACTTCCTGAAGACTCCATAATATACTCAAATAACACTAACAACTAATACCAATCAATCAAAATATATGCGTTTGGGAGGTTATTCTAATTTTTATACTCATAAATAAAAGATAAAAATGTATTCATAAAAGAGTCATTTAAAATTGTTTCATGAAGCAAACCTAGATGCCTAAAGTGTAATCATCTCTACAAGGCCATTTACAGTGAAAGAGTAAACAGCAGGAACTTCTAAAGTTTAATGTAAAGTGACAACCTGTTGATCTTAGTAAATAAGTGAGTAGCTGAGGAGGAAATCTCTTCCCCTCCTCACATAAAGCCTGAGCTGGTAAATATCAGATTTCATGGGACAAACAGGAAATCACTCAACCAGGAAACATTTCTTGTATTTCTGACTAAATTACGGAGTCTAGCTAGAAATCAAATCTGAAGCAAAGGAGCCAGAAGAGAAATTTTGTTGGGGTCGGTCTGTGTCCAACTACAGAAGGCTAGGAGGGCTTTCTTCCTCAACTTCGTTGTCTCTTATCTAGGACAGGGTGTGATACGCAGAGGAGATGCTGGACCAGTAGGGCTGGTTGAGCAAACAAACAAGAAGCCTCTCTCCACAGGCCGAGTGGAGACAGGAAGGGAGAATTTGTTTCAAAGGCAGACTGAAGACAGAGAGGTTGAGTGCTGGTGAAGAGTGGGCTATGAAGAAGGATGTAGCTCGTATCTTACCGTGGCAGAAAAGAAACCATGGAGAAACAGTGTGCTAAGATTCCAAGGCCTCTGAGTTTCCAGAGGAGGAAGTGCTTTGGAGAGAGGCTTCTTCCAGAACCAGAGAAGGAGGAAGCAAATTGACAAGTACTAGAAATCAGACTTAAAACATCGAAATTGGCAGTGAATTTAATGACCTTTTATTTTTTGTCAGATCCTCAGCCTACCGTGAGGAAATCAGTGAGAAGGATGTTTCACACCAGCTAAGTGACCAGGCTGATATGTGAGGTCCAACATCATCAGAAAGGATGGATTAGCCAGTGGTCAGTGAGCTAGACAGTCAGGAGGAGAGGTGATGGAAAGTGCCACAAGGTGATTCGGTTTGGGGTCATGTGCAGACTGAGGGACCTTGGTCCCAGACAGCACAAAGTTTTAAGAGCGTTATTAATCAGGAAGATGAAATCGATTTGCATATTTTTATCTTCAGTTTGTCACTCCCACACCTAAGAGTTTTAGCTAGTATGTTCTCATGATGAGGTGGAGATAAATCTCTAGGTTCAAGATCAGGGCTTGTTTAAAATCCCAAGGTAGGTACAATAGAATAGAAAAGGAACAGAGGGCACATTTGCCGGGTCCCCATCACAAAGAATTCTAGCTTCGATTTAATTGATTCTCTTGTGGTTACTTTAGATCAAGTAGCTTACAAACTAATTCAGGGGAAGTAGTTCATATTAACAACAGACACAGGCTTTCAGGCATTTTGAGTGGCTGGGATGTTTTGAACTGAAAGCCACCGGATTCCTGACATGACATTGTCTCAGGCACTTTGTGGCTTGCCTATGGAGCCACCGTTGGTGTCTGTCTCTTCTCCAACTGCCTAAAGTCATGACGGATGCACATCTACAGCACCAGGCTCTAATCCTAGATTAACATTTTTGAAACAAACATGCCTTACTTTCTTTGGAATGGCTTCACTTGAATAAACTCCATTCATTACTGTCACTCTGTGAAAAATGTGAAGGATTTTCACATTTCCGGACCCCTCAACAGATGCTAATGAGACTGCCTGTCAAGGACATTGATTTTTCTCACTTTCAGGGAAGGCAAAGGTACTATCAGGTGATTGCTGTGTGAGTGATTTATGAGAGCACACACCTCTTTTGTAATCAAAGAAGGGAGGAATAAGAAGAGAAGATTGTGTTGCAGGCCCTTAACACTGGTTTAAATATTGAAATATCAGTCCAACTTTTTCCAGTGGTATCTGTTAGGCTTTCCAAATAAGCCACCAAATTTTACTCTTATCATCCACCAAAAATCTTTTTATTATGCATTTATTTGGTAATTAGCAACATAAGAAGTTTATATAAAAGGTACATAAGAAAACCAACTTTGGGGGCCTAACCCACTCAATGTTTGCCTGAGTGAGCAGCTAGCTGCCTGTTTCCCCATCCTGCCTGCCCAGCTTGCCTGGTGACCCTGCAGCCCTGTGGATCCCTCTGTGCAGACCGCACTAACAGAACCGATCCTGTATTTTCTAGGTTTCCTCTACGCTCAGAACAACACCAAGCGCAGCCTTAAAGAGCGGCTCATGAAGCTCTTGCCCTGCTCAGCTGCCAAAACGTCGTCTCCTGCTATCCAAAGCAAGTTTACTTCTCTTTTCGCCCCCAAATTGTTTGCTTTGCTTGTTTAGGTCCACACACACTGCAATTTCTGTTTCTAAAAAGAATCAATATACCATCTCCTGTGAAGCAATGTCTATTTACAGCTTGTGTTTATCTGAAACACCGTGGTACAAGCAACAGGCACTTTCCACTTGGCAGGCTGAAAGCTTGGTGTCAGTAACAGAGAACCATGCTTCCTGACACATGGAGGCATTTCTGCTTCAGCCTTTAGGATTGCTTTGCCTAAAAGGGTTACACAACAATTGACAATTTAAGCTACGTTATTTTGCGAGTTTCTTTTTTTCTAGTTGCAACATAAAATGTCCATATTTATGGAGTGCCATGTGGTGTTTTGATACATGTATATTCTGCATAATGTTCAGATGGATAAACATATCCACATTCCCAAACATTTAGCTTTTCTTGGCTACAAAATATGCAAAACTTTTACTGAATCTAGCTTTTCTGTGATCAGTGACGTACTATAGTCACCAATGGCCACTCTAATATATAATAGAATTTGTATCTAGTAACCATAAATTAACCTTCCTCATCCCTATTCCAAGCTATGCTTTTCAGTACCTGGTACACACTCTTATACTCTCAATTTCTACAAAATCAACTTTTAAAGATTCTATGCATTTGTAGAACAATGCAGTCAGTGCTTGTCATTCTATGCGTGCCTTATTTTACTTAATGACGATGTCCTGTTTCACCAATATTATCACATATGACAACGATTTATCTTTTTTTCCAGGATGAACCTGTGTATAGATTAGCCACATTGAACATATACATTTATCCAGTAATAGTTACCTAGTAGGTTTATTCTTTTTCTTGGCTATAGCAAATAGTTCTGCCATGAACGTGGCAGTACAGGTTTCTCTTTAACATATCAATTATACTTAATGTAGAGGGAAATTACTATATTTTGTGATATATACATCTAGAAAGAAATATCTATTTTTTTCAGTTTTATTGTAATTTCATTTCTTAAAGCATAACTTTTTTCTGTTTCACCTCTGCCCACATTGGTCAAGAATCTCTCAAAAATCTGAACCAACACAAAACCACAATTATAAGCACACACATATACATGCACACACTTACATATTATATATGTCTATATGTATATTCCTATCTGTGTATCTATGTCTAAACACATATACATAAATAAAATTATTTTGGCTTATAAGACTGTAGCAATAGATGGGCTGGAAAGTTAGGCAGCATTTGACGCTGTGGAATAGAATCAGAATTCTTCCTGAGGAAGTCTCTGGTTTAATACCTCAACTGATAACAGGAGACTCACCATTACACTCAGAGAAATCTGTCCTTTATTTATATTCTTCCAGTCGTAGCCATTACTTTTATATATTACCTCCACTTCAACACTTAGATTAGGCTTTGATTAAATAATTGAGCATTCTATCTTAGCCAGGTTGACACATGGAATTAATTAGCGTACTGGTTGGCCACCCGACAAGAAATGATCACTAGCATTTTTTGACAACTGTGTGGCATCCATATGGGTTAGAGATGGAGAACTCCTAGAGAGAGAACATTGATTAATTTTAAGATATTAAATGCCACTGACCCTACAAACTTAAAAGGAGTGTATTAACAAAAAAAAAGTTTGCACTAATTTATTTCCAAGCAGCAAACAAATCCAAAAATCAGACAAGAGAAGATGTTCTTTCCTACTAAGAAAATAGAACATTTAAAAAAATGGGATTAAATATCCAAGCTCTGTGTCAAGAGGCAGTATCTTTACCTACCTTCTCTACATTCTGCCATAACGTGTTGTAAAGCCATTGATTCAAATGGTAATTTAAAATGTAAATAGTATCACTCTCCACAACACAAATGAAGAAAATATAAAAGAAACCTCAAAAAAGGATACTGAGTTAAAAGTCCTAAAACTAAAAACCAAAACAGCTATTTTGAATGGTCCTGTATCACTGTGAATTGTGTTGAGAGCCGCATTTCAATAACACAAAGAGAAATACCAAACAGCAAACACACAGAAGTCTACCCAACTAGATCTTGCATAACAATAGAAAAAATCCACGTGCAAAATCATTAAAATTATTATTGTGGCACACTTATTTTTTTCTTTTACTGCATACTTACAGGCATACCCGCATATATACATACAACAGTTCACTAGTAAGACATCACGTGTCAACAGGAACCTATAAAACTGTAATATAGAAGAATGAACAGCTTTAATTTAAAATTATGCTGATGCTGTGGAATTTGGCACTGCTTGTCAGAGACAGCTGGCTATTAAAGCTATTGCTTTTCTCATCCTAAGATGGAGTCAACATTGCCAATTATGTGGCATTTACTTAAAATATAATCATTCATATCATGCATACAGGTAAAATCTAAGTGTCAGATGAATCTCTGTATTTGCTTAGGAAAGAGAAAAATTGTCAGATTCTGCTGGCATTTTACGTGCATTAAATATATAGCAAAACCAAATCAGTTTAATTATATCCAACCCTAACAGGATGTTTCCTGAAATTATAGCCAAGAAGAAAAATAATGAGAATAACTAAAATCTTATATTTGATAAACTCATTAACTTTATCCAGTAGAGAAATAAAAAATTAAAGTAGAATTAAGATTTGATTTCAGATCTTTCAGGATGGTTATTATAAAGAAAGCAAATAACAAATTATGGTGAGGAAGGAACCTCTGTATAACCTCTAATAGGAATGTAAATAGGCCTACTCATTTGGTGGCTATTTTTTTCTTCAAACCACCACACTGTGTAGCCAAGTGATCATATTAGCTTCCTTCTATGGACTAGAAATTAGCAATTGTACACAATGTAAAGATATACCATGTGACTAAGAGGTGAAAAGTCCATAGATCAAACAAACATCAAATAAGCAGAGGCTTCAAGGCCTCTTGAAGAAAGGTACAACTATGCCATGTCTGGATTTAGAGAAGCTAGAGATGAATCTTGTCAGACCTGAGAGGTTCTAGACATGATTGACCTCTGAGTGGCAGAAGGAGTGTTCTATATGTGACGTCATGAGACTTCAAATGCTGGGTGTCTGAGAACTAGCCTTGTATAGAAAAGCCTATGCTCTTGATAAGCCATAAAGCACTTTGAGTACAGAATTAGAAAACTTAAAATGTGAGAGATCGTGGGAAAATGCCTATCTTGATATCCCCATTTAGTACAAAAGGGAATCACTGGGCCTCGCCAGAGAGCAGGATTACTTCTTCTGAAAACTACCTCTAAGGTTGTAGCCATCTTTAGGGAGCATGTGCAGTGTGCCTGAAAAAGCCTGTTTATGAACATGTCTATTCTAGTCCTGCCCTAAGAGCAAAACACAGTGAGTTGGCTTCTTCTCCTTTATCACTGACTGTTCTTTTCCACCATCCCTCCTCCTCACTTTATAGTCACTTATCCAGTGCAGACTTGAAATATTATTTCTGCCATGCATGCTTCACATTAAGTCATTAAAAGTGGTAGCTCATAGTAAAGAGTTTGTGAAAGACCATGTTTTCAGTTGTTTGGATATAACATAATTAGTAAAAGGTAAAAAATTACAATGTTCCAAATGAACATTTTAAGCACATATTTTGACCCTGATGGTCGAGAAAAGTGCAAACCTAAGTCCAAAATTCCAACTACCTTAGAAAGGTTTACAAGAGCTGTGCCTGCCTTTGAAGAGAAATAAGCAATCAGTTCAGGCTATGGTCTGTGTCCTTCTCCACTCAATTCATGAGATGATAGTTAAAAATTAGAAATTGATGGAACCTAATGATCATTAATTTAGGATATAGAGTTCTGCCTGTTGTTAATAATGCCTGAACAAGAGTAAGAAATGAGATAAGATAAATAGAGGCTAGAAATATCTCTCTAATAAATTAAGGATTGTTTTCCTCAAATTTTGACCCACTCAACCATCCCCTGGCCACAGAATTTTCCACCGATCTTTCAGTGACCATGCCAGACTGTTAATGAAACATAGCCAAATGTAGTAGCCAAATCGCCTTACTCATCAGTAGTCTAGGAGATGCTCTGTCACTTGTCTGGCATCATTAGCTATCCAGTTTCTATTCTCTGCCCTTTTCATTTCTCACCCACCATCCTATTGATCACTGAACTACTGTCAACTTTCTCTCAGATGTAAACTCCCTTCTTTACACCATGTGCTATGGCACTGTTTGGGACCATTGCATTCTGTCAAGAATAACTAACTGAAAGAGGTCGAGGGAAGCAGCATCCTGGCATATATTGGATTCCTATTGTGCTTGTTACTAAACAAATTGCTGAACTATTTTGCTGTACAGTTTCCTCATTTAGTCACTATTCCACAATATAGTCTTTGTCTTATTTAGAGAGATCATTTGAACATGCATGATATTCTAGGAAAGAAGGACATTTTTCAAGTCATCTCTCATAAAACTTATTTGGGCAGGTAGAAATGATGTGAAAACAAAGATAATGCCTTCCTAATGCATATTGTGAAGGAAGCAAATGTGTGGTAATGTATTTATTTAAAAGTGGATGTGAGATACAGAGATATATGGGCTGGGTCAGGACTAACCTTACTAATGAAGTAATATAATGAAGAAATTAATCTAAGTGAGGGGAGGCAGGCAGCATAGCATGTAGGAGATACAGAAAGCTTTTGCTTTCGTCTGAAAATGTATTATTATTATTATCACAGGATTAAATCAAATACTTCTCATGAAGCACTTAGTGCATGAAGCACCATTAGTATAAACAAATGACAAGTTGTTTATATGTAATATGACCTTAGAAGGGTAATTATTTTTCACATAAAATATCTAAAAATCCTAAGCACAAAAAAAAAAAATATGAAACTTTCCCAGCTATCGGAGCAAGGTTTCCAGACCTTAAGCCTATGTTTTTATTAGTTTTCGCACAAAGCTATATTCATTATCACTTCTGGCATGTCCTGAACAGAACTCTGTAATTTATTCACAGTTGCTTTATTCATAGGTCTTAAATTAAGAAATCTGGGAAATCACTGAGTGTGAACTTCTACTTACAGGAATGTAGATTTTACATCTTCACCTCTGCCCTATTCTCTCTGATCCTACTTTTGTTTTTCCTATTAGCTAGACCCAAGGAGAAGCCAGAACATTGAAGTGTGTAGATAATATTGCAGATAAAATTCAGCCTGTTCAACAAAAGCACCAGGAATGGGTAGAGGGTGGAGCCAGGGGAACATAGAAAGATATTAATACCTAACTACCTAAATATTGTACACTTGTAGAGCCAAGAATTGCTATCTTCATAATCAGTACAATTCTCAAAGCCAGTCACATGACTCTTCATATATATTCTTAATCCTAAGACATGACAACTAGCACATATATGTTTGTTGATGAATGCAAGTTTATATAATTAAGGACTGTGATAACCCTCATCACATGTGGCTTAGAATCAAAAAATTCTTACCAGCAGAACAAACATGAATACAAATTGCTTTTTCTTCCAAAACAAAACACAAGCAGAGCCTATGGTTGTATCTCCTAAATAAATAACCAAATGATTCATTTTATCTCTAAAAGTAGCAATAATTTTCTGTTTATTTAAATTGTGTTATAATGACTAAGAGGGTACTTATTGATAAAAGCCAGGAACTCTTACAAAAGAGGAAACAGTAAACACTTGATGATATGTGTGTTTATATTTATGCTCACTTTTTATTTAAATTGGGGTCACCAATACAACCCATTTAGTAATGTCTCAGTTTTCTTATTCATTCAAAACAATTTATTTACTAAATTAATGTTTTGGTTCAGAATTTTTATTGACTTGAAAAGAAATAAAATATAGATGGGCAGGGTCATCATAGACTAGACTATTCATAACTGATAATGCAAACACAAGTGTAGGCGAAGTTTACTTAGAAGGCACCAGTGCAGGATAGATATTTATTAAAATATAAATCAACACTCACAGTACAGGTAACAGTTTATAGTAGCACCTGAACAGGGACTGGAGTCTGGAACAGTGGACGAGCGATGGACGGACGATAGATTCTGATCCTATCTCTCCAGAAGCCAGGAACCAGGAAGCGGGCCTCGCTCCCAGAAGCCCCTTCTCAATGGGGTTGGCCACACCCCCTCCAGGTTGGCCACATCCCCTCCAGGAGCTCGGGACCCTGAATAAGCATCTTAGGACCTTATCAGCTGACACCTGAATCCCACTACACATGAATAGTTATAAGGCATTATTGCTGGACTACAAAAAAGTTTTGGTGTCAAATACAGCTTAAGGTTTCAGTATGTCTTATTTTTCCTGATAACATATTCTTCATGGAAAATTTCACATGCTTATATTGGCAGAGAATTCATCAGAATTTGTTGATAGATTTTTTTTTTCAATAAGGAGTTTCAACTGCCAGCAGGTTGGCAATTAGAAACATAACAGTGAACCCCAGGAAACTTTTTTTAAAGTTTGGCTTCTGACAAATAACTAATCTCATGCTATATCTTCCTTGATGAGTTAGGCTAAAACCACCAACTTAGGTAAATAGAAAAATTGATTGAAAATCTGAGGAATGATCCAGAAAATTTTAAACTTTATTTTTTGATGTATTTTTGGGGGAGGGTATTTCATTGCATTTGTGAGCTATATAAATTACTATGATGAAACTCCCGAATATTAAACTTACTTTGAAATATCCAGTGTAGTTATAAGTTCCCACACAGCTCAACTTTATCAACTTACTATAATATACATAATCATGCAAGATGGACAGTATTCTGCGGAAGAGAAAAATGAGACATAGGAACTAAATTACCTTGCTTGTACATACCATCAGGATGAGACAGAGAAGGGTGTGAAGCCTACAGTGTTCCAAAGTCTACACTCTTTACTCATTATCTAGGTATATTCAATATTTTGACAAATATATCAGATTTAGGAAAACAAGATCTACCTTCAATTAATTTGAGACAAGCTCATGAGACCCATATATCTGGAGATATTGTGATGGATCCTTGAATGAATGCTTCTTCTTTCTGTGATATTATGTTTTGAAACTGGAAATTGTTTCAATGTCTTCTCTTATCTAGGGTCACAGGAACCACAGAGATAATATTTCTTATTTCTGATTAAGGCAATCATGGATGTTTTAGACCTATGTGAATTTTATTTTATTTTTGGTATCTGAGTGTCCATGAGATGCCATATAGGAAACAATAGAAGTGTCTTTTGCTCAAATATAAAACCAGTTGCCAAATGCTCAAATGTAAAACCAATTTACTTATTGGTAATAGGTGTTGTTAAAAATTTGTACTCTGCCTTTTTTGTAGAAGAGGCTTAGATTTCTTCTGAATATCTTTTATCATCTTCAAAAAATTCTTGTACAGCAACAAATGACAATGGTTGTTGTTTCCTTTTTTTAAAATGAGAGAGGGGGAGGAAGGGAGGGAGTGTTTAACTGGCTTACCCTAAAAAACATAGGTATAGATAGGTATTTAATGGCCTAATGACGAGTGGAAAATTATATAACTTTGTCCTGCCTGGTTCACTGTATATCTAAGAAGAGTATTAAATCATGAACTGCTTTGGACATAAATCTATCAGAGGCAGACAACAGAACAGCTGTTCCTGTGGACAGGTATAGTTTATTTCATTTCATGGTAGCAATATTATGAGGCACTACATTAAAGATAATAGTACCAAACCAAATGGAAGCTATAGAGCACCCTATCAGAAGACTGCCATGACATGGAAGTAAACACACATGTCCAAATCAGCCAGGAACAATGAGTACAAATATACTGATGTAAGAGGCACTATTAAAAAGAATTAGCTCTAAGGAGTGACATAATGTGTCTTAGTTTACTCGGTTCAAACAATTTTAAGACTGATGAGCTAAACAGTCCCTTTTCTATAATATAGATATTACCATGATAAATATTCTTTGTGCCTGCACAGAGGGTCAACGGTGTATCCAATTTTATATTAGTGGACAATTGTGCTCTTATTCTACCATGAGGCACAACTGCTATTGCTTATATAAGGTGGAATAATCTTAGGTGTATTGTACAGAAGTTAACATGTCGGTAGAGCCCTTTGGAGATGAATAATCACTTCATTAGAGGTGCTAAAGCAGATGCTGAAAAGATGAAACTTCACAAAATCTGATAGGGGGAAAGAAGAGAGAGAGAGGAAAAAAAATGAAAACAGAGAAATCAGCCAAAAAGCTGCCTCAAATAGTCTTTGCAAGAGATGGTATCACCAGCCACCCTCTACTGAATAATGCATGATAGCATTAAGACAATTAATGTTATTACTAACTGCAAGACTCTGAAATAGACACAGTTATACACCTACTTAAAAGAAAAAATAAAATAGCTATAGAAATGAAATTATTAAATAGCAATTTCATAATTAATGTCAAAGAAGTTTAACATTGCACTATCCGAGCTTAGGAATACACTGGACTGTTCTCCCTGGGAAAGGTGACAGGTCTAAGAAACAGGTAATGGTGACGGAAGGGAAACTTTACGTGGACTGTGAGGGAATTAATCAGAAATACTGAAAATAATTGGTGTTGCTAAATAAATAATTTTTAAAAAAGAGAGATTTGACCAAAGGACCATGGTGGAATTAACCAAGAAAATAAACATGAAAGGAAGAACGTGAAGTGAATTCAAAAAGTGGTAGCATTACTTTCAGACATGCTAGTTTAAAGTGTCTAAGAAAATAAATGATGCTTGAAAAGTATAAGCAAGTATAAACATGCTTTATTATCAATCAGTGTAACTCTTCTTCAATTTTTAGTTGTCTGTTAGACAAATTTTTTGTTTCCTATTTTTATGGCTATTAATTTGACTCAAATTTGTTGACCTAATATGTTATTACAAAAACTATTTAGAAATATAGTGGAAAAAAATCTTTATAAAAATGTTGAGTCTGGGTTGCCACAATCCTCATTTTATTAATACTGTGATGCTATTTACCAGTGTAGCAAAACTTTTTACTCACTGTTTTTCTATTTTCATTGAGCTAAGAAGTAATATTCAAGCTATATAAGAGGCAAGTCAATAAGGCTGGTGTCTTCTGGCTTTCTTTAGACACGGAAATGGAAACCTAGTACTTCAAACAGACTCAATTTTCCACTCCACCAGGTGTATATAAAACATACCATGGCTACATTATCTGCTTCGATTACAGGGTTAAAGCTTAGCTTCCTACTTTCAAATTGCCTTCTTGCCAAGGGATTTAGAGTAGCATGGTTGATGCTCAGCCTTTCTTTGCAGAAGCATTGATGTAACTTGGCTTGCAAAATTATAATGAAAGAAGAAGATAAAAAAAATGATGAAGAGCAACTGACAGCAAAAGCTCTATTCATCTTCCAGCATAAACGTTGCCATCTGAAACCCTGTCTGATAAAACAATTCTATGTTATACTATAGATTCATATTCCTGAATCTGCTTGGAAGTAAAGATATCTCTATTGGGTATTCTACAGGAAATTAAAAGCTCATTTAATTTACATTAATTGCAATTTAAAATAATTAATGCTTTAGATGAGTAGATGACAAAAATTTTCAGTGACAAAATAATGTTAAGCCAGTAAAAAGCATGTCTGAATACCAAAGATGCACCATGCACTGTGCAAAATCTTTTAGTCTTTAAGTTGACTTAATTGCAGTTACTGTTCAATTGCCATCACCACCATTATATGGATGAGATACTTAATATTGAAATTTTAAGTGAATTGCCCTAAATAATACAAGCATTACATGACAACATTGACAGAACTCAAGCCCAGGTCAGTTGGTCCTTTGACAAAATCTGTATCACAATCTACCATGTGGCAGGTATTTTCCCAACTGCAAAGAATGGGAAATTCTACAAATATCCCACTATGAATCCAGTCATGTCATGATCAAGTGTCTAATGGACAAGGTCATGACGTATGATTTCCTTATTCACATCATCCTTCAAAGGCACAGTTGAAAATTATTGAGCAACATCATTTCATTTCAACCTCTTGCCAACAGTGTGCAAATGGGATCCTCAGAAACCAACCACTTTACTCAATTTTACACAGCTAATAAGGGTCAGAAATCAGCTGTTCCATAGTCCCCTCTCAGGTCAAGTCTAGAATTATGCCTCACCTTGTAAGTAGGCAAGAGCAATCATGACTGCTGCCATCTATTGATTAATTAATACCTGCTAGTGGGTAATTCAAATATTCTTCCAAAACAACTTTATGAAGCTAACATAAATATTATCCCCCACTTTATAGCTTTTTTAAAAGGTGAGGGTTAGAAAATTTAAATAATTTTTTCAGTTATAAAATTGACAAATAGACCTAGAGAAAATAAAATATTTGTGATAACTCCATAATTTCTCAGTGGTAACGGGTTCTAGTCATTATGCTGAAGAAGATACTAGACTTTAGTATTGAAAGTACAGTACAATAAATAGTAACAAATCATATTTACTATGTACCAAATGCTAATACTGTATACCATTCTATTTAATATGTTCAAGCACATAATCTTCTAATCTTAAGGACTATTTTATGTCAATCTTACATCTTTAAACATATGAGGGAACAAACCCACATAGATTTCTGTGAACTTTTATCCTGATCACATGTTGAATTTCTATTTGTGTTTGGAATAAACAATCTTTAATTTTTTGAGCATGCAAATTAGCTCTAATGGAAATAACAGAATGAAAAGTTGAATTGCTTTTCCAGTTATCTAGTATTTCATGATAAGCATAGCTATGATGGATAAGCATGGCATTACAATGTTAATTCTATATCTGATTGAACTCCAAACATCACCTCCTACTTAGAGCATACAGCCATTACCCCTACTAGCCTCAGCCATCCCTTCTCAGAAGCAAATTCCTGGGAAATTTTCATACATTTCTAGGTAATAGATTTCATCAGTTTCTTGCTAGCCTCAACTCAAAATTATCTACTGAGCAAGCCACTACATTTTTAAAAATTAAAATTTCTCTACAGTTTTTCCTTACAGTCTTGTATATGTACATTATAAACTGACATTCTCCAAAAACTCAACTTCTTTCCGTTACCTTCTGGAATAAAACGTATAGAAGAAAACCATTTCCTGCAGATTAAGGACCAGTATTTTCTGGTTATTTCCTATAATACACCTTTACCTTTTCCTCAGCATTGTGTTCTCTTCTTCATTTTCAGACAACTTAGTGTCAGTTCTAAATTTCAGGTTCAGAATTTCAGGGCATAGGTATTACCTGTATACCTTCCATTTCTGAGTCATTCACAGCCTAGGTCATTCCTTCCAAAATGGACCTTTTATGTACACAAACAAGGCAGTAATATTTAGAGTAGTTACAATGTTTAGATGCAACAGTAAAAATTAAGTACTTTTGTCTACTCTAAAAAGCCATCTTGGGGCTTTCTAGCCTGTGCCCCTTTCCTTTTGTAGGTGGACGCTACATGGAATCTGGAGATTATTGAAAACCATTAATATAGGGTGAGGATATTATTGCTGCTAACAGATACTGTTACAGACTGTAACTTGGCAGAGGATGACAGCAACAGTCAGGTAAATGAGGCTGTAAGTCCAGCTCTGTCACTAATGCATCCAGTAGCTTCCCATGTACAATACTGGAAGGGAAGACTGGGTTTAAATACAAAATCACATGTTTAAGGCTTGATTCCAATCTACTCTTACATCCATTGTAATTTTATATTTTGCTTAGAGACCATTGCTACTAATTTTGTGATTTTACTAAGATGTATGTTTTCTTTCTTCTTCCCTAGTTATTTTTCCGTAGCAGCGTCTTCATATGTAGATCTGGAATGCGGCAGCAAGAGAATGATATTAGAATCTTATAAGTGAATCAATTTAAATGGTTTAGACACAGCCAGTTATGTAAGTGGCTTTGGGCATTATTAGATTTTTAGGACAACCTGGAGAAAGTGTATCACAATTCTTAAGAAACTCCTTTCTTAAAGTACTTAAACTTTTTGACAATTTCATGCACTCATGTACTGTGTTTTGGTAAAACATATCTGCTATTCTCTCTTCTCCAAATCATTTCCATCCCCCACCACTTCTCCTCATGGATTCATGTTCTATCTTTCTCTTCTTCTCCCTCATCCTCTCTTTCTCACCCCATATCAATACCCACTGAATCCACTTAGTGCTTCTGCATGTGCTGGGATATGAGACCATCGGTCATGGGTAGCTTCTTGGAGGCCTTATCTATGAAGAAAATAGACTCTCCATCCCCTAGCAGCTGTTAGTCACCAGTAGGTTTTTAGTGAGACTTTTTGAGGCCCCTCATCTGTGCTTGGAATTTGTGTATTTGTTTTCTGCAGGCCTTGGGCATGCAGTCACAGGTGCTCAGAGTTGATATGTGCAACATTATGGTCATGGGCAGTAAATACTTTTTCTCTGAAGAGACCAACTTCTTATGACACTTAGGAATTATTCTAAAAAGCAAAATAATCACGATCATAATAATACAAAGAAATAACAAAACAATAAATAAAAACAAACAAAAAGAAGTAAAGAAAAGAAGAAACTTGTGGAAGCTGTAGTGCGGCCCATTGAGACACACAGTTTACCATTTAGTCACCTTTACTTATAGGTGTTTGTTGCCACAAGTCTTTGGTCTGACTCGAGGCCTCTGCTTTCTGCCATGCCACAGATAATAGGCTCTCACTGGAGCTCCTCCCTGGCAGCCTGTCATTGTCCAGTGTCATAGAGATCTTGCTATTTTGGATCTGTAGGTTCATCCTCTCCATATGTTCCAAATAGTAATAGATAGAGTGGATGTTGGGGTGGGCCAATCCATAGCCCTAGTTCTGGGCCTGGGTGATAGCTGGGTTGGTCAGCTTGCTAGCTTTCCCTCATTGTCACTACTGAGATGAGCTCCTCGGCACTTCCTTGGCTAGCTCACCCAATAGAGCCTACATCAAGGAGCAGGGCCTTCAGATCCAGGTCATGCTCACTCTTATCTTTAGGGCCAGCTCTACTGTTTTGCCCAGACAAGGTGGATAGCTATGGCGGGAATAGGAATGGTAGAGGTGGATGGTGGAGGGGTCAGCTCTCTTGTTCTCGTGCCCTCAGAGCCAGCTCACCTGCATCCTTGTAAACATGGTCAGCTCAGCTGTGCTGCCCTGATTGGGTGAAAGACCCCGCTGTCTTGTGTGCTGTCAATGGTGTAGGGAAGGTCTAGTTCTCTTATTCTCATTACACTTTGGGGAGAAGCTATGAGGTCAGAGAGCAGATATAAGGGGACAGGGAGATGAGTGACATTGAAATGCATGATGTGGCATTTATAAAAGTGGAAAAAAAAAACTTAAAACGAGTTACCTTACAACACGGTGATAATGCTCCCATTAGGCCCCACAGACTAACATATAAACAACCAAATTTCAAGAATGTGTTACCTCCTTGAAGACCCCCAAATGCTGCAGGTTATCACAATTGCTTTATATTTCCTTCCCTAATATGACAGTGAGACATTCCTGCTGCAGACATAACATAGTTGAGTAATGAAATATGAAGAGATCCAGCTGGTACTCATCTGAAAGCTTCATGCCTACTGTGCAGCTTTCATAGTGCTTAGAGGTATTGTGCATGCTAGCAGGGGAGAGAAATAAGCCCTAATCTCACCCATCAGTGAATGCTGAGATCTACAGTAGAGACTGGCTAATTAGATAAATTCACTAATCCAATAGTGGCATGAACATCCTGGTAATAAACAAGAGAATTGTGACTGGGCCTTTCCACATAGGAAACCCAGATCTGGCAGCCTTATCAGGTCAAGAACCCATGACTAGTCAGTCAGCTCATAAGCCATAGGAGATAACCTACTACTATTATTCTGCTAAATCATGCTCTGCTTCAAATTGCCCCTCCCCTGTGCAAGAAGGAAATTTTTTATTAGAATATTATTACCTCATTTCTCCCTCCCTCCTAAACTCACGTCTTCCACCTCCAAAATTTAGTCTCCTGTTTTGCTTTTTAATGGCTGTTATTACAAAAAAAAACATATAAATGAATAAACAAATACACAAAGGCCATTTTGTCCCCTCTTTTGTGACGACTCCTGGATATACAGGTGTAACATAGATGTCCCACTTGGACAGCGTTTGCTTTGGTATTTTTGTAAGAGTGAACTTACCGAGGTCATCTTTCTTCATCTCTTTGTGTTTCCATGCTGTTGAAAACGTTTATCACGACTAAAATCACTAGGCATTTTTCTTTCCTGATGAGAATTTCATTTTTTTCCAGATCTGTCTTTATGGATAAATTCAATTATACTCTGTGTGCATCTCCCTCTCCCTTATCAGCTCTAGGGCAGATTAGGACTGCCTCTGTAATATCTGGGAATATTCCTTTCATTTCTCCCATCTATAAAACCAAATCACTTGTGAACCTATCACCCAGGAAATAATAGCTGCTGTCATTATAGGCCATCGCGATCTGCTCTGGTGATGATATGCTTAACGCTGATAAAGAGCAACCCAATTAGGTGGCTTTAAATAAATCTGATCCTGTGAGAAAGTTGTCTGTGTTTACAAATAAGTCAGAGACTATCCATTCACACATGCTGTGAGGAATTGCTCAGGCAGCTTACCACCAGGCTGTTATATTTTGTAGTGATTGAATTCAATCATGAAATTGCAAAGCCATTCAAGTCATCCCTGAATGGAAATTGGTATGTCATTGCCAACAGATACATCTAACAGTCGATGCTCAAAATGATTCACCATTTTCAAGATACTTTTCATTTCCCATGTGATATATGAGTATAAAGTTGAAGAACATACTAATTAAAGTGTTATGTTTATTTTGGTCTGAAAAAATATTCACTTGCAGGTTTAAAGAAATATTTACAGACTAAACACAACAGGGTTTTTGATGCTCAGGATGGTCGGTGGAGGTTTTGGAATCGTTCAGTATTTTTGATGGTTTGATAGTGTTCTTCTTCATGGGCTATGTGTACATCATCAGCTTAGAATTTATTACTCACATGCTCACATGTGCACTTCAGAATAGTTCTTGGTGGGTGGATGGATGAAGAGCTAAAGAAAGGAAGAGTCAAGAGGGTACCCAGGTCATCACCTTTTCACATAAAAAAAATTAACATTGTCAAACACTTTAAAGAGATGCTTAAAAGGCCTGGTTTAGGTTTGAACTCTGGCCCTGGATGTCAAATGCTAGAACAGGAAGAAGAAACATGTAATTTGTGACAGATGCTCTTTCATTGTTGTCTACTGTACAATATATAGACTTAAGCTAATTTTATTATCCCTGGTACTATTCACTAACTGATTCTCAGAGCAACATTTGTGAGCAAGACAAGAACTGAGGAGTGGAAAGTCAGGTAGATGGTTGTGCAGCCTATGCCTGTGCAAGTCTTTGAAGTAACAATGAGCGAAGGGAAGGAGTTATATTTTTGGCAGGAAAATAGCTTTGTATATTCTTCTCTAGACTGCTTTATCTTGGGTCAATGTGTCAGACTTAGACATGAGATTGAAAGGACATAAATGACAGCCTCATTCCAAAGACTCTGGAGGCATTTTTTCCAATGTGATGGTGAAGAACCCTCCACATAGCATAGCATAGAGATGAGGCCTTGATAAAACCTTATAAAACCCTACCAGTACTTACCATTTGCCCAAGCTTCTCTTTAATTACTAATAGTTGAAATATTATTACCAAATATTTAAGACTATCATGGCATTATTCCCATACTGATTAGCTTATTATCAGATCATTTTAATTTTATTACACATTAGTAATAAAAAATTTAGAGGGTGTTGTAGTAAATAAGACAAGTGAATTCAGGATTTACATAGACAAATTGATTCCTACTCAACTAGAATCTTAAAGTTACATGACTACTAATAAAAAATACAGATCATTTTTGATACTGGGTCTCATGAGCCCAGCTGGCTCTTACACTTGTTATCAATCAGGCTTGAAGTCCTGATCCTCCAGCTTCAGCTTCCAAATGATGGGATTATAGGCTTCAGTAGATACATTTTCAAATATTCAGCCTCAGTAGATACATTTTAAAATAAACATCATATTGAATTTTTAAATTTCATCTTGTGTAAATACATTCACTTTATATCATTGGGATGCTTCCTATAGTTTCTCTTTATGTGTCTTCATGTCTCTGTACCTCTGTCTCTGTTCTCTGTCTCTGTCTCTCTGTCCCCCTACCACCTCTGATTGATCATTTACATATACCAAAATTAATGCTGTAGGAGTAGCATCCCTAATGACACCCAAGTAAAGAATGGGAATAGTTGCCAGCAAGATGGACTCCCCAGTGAGGGTGTTTGCCTTTAAGCTGGAAACCTAAATCTAATTCCGCAAACCCACATATTGACATGAAAGAACTGACTCCGATAACATGTTATCTGACCTGTACAGAAGCACTGTGATATATGTGTATCTCACCACCACCACTACATATACTCATACAAAAATAAATTTAAAATACAAAATTATTTTAAAAGGAGCAGATGACATCCTAGGAGAGATGTCTTCTGTGTGAGTGTGTCTTGAGGACAGAAAGCATTTAGTAACATGCACCATTCTCAAAGGATGCATCGATTCTTGCATTTGGAAACATTGTGCACAGGCTGGAGAGATGGCCCAGTAGATGCTGGTTGATCTTCCAGAAAACCTGAGTTCAATTCCCAGCAACCACATGGCGGCTCACAACCCTCTCTAATAAGATCTTGTGCCCTCTTCTGACCTGAAGGCATACATACATGGCAGGAAGAACGTGTATACATTATAAATGAATTAATCTTTTAAAAGAAAGAATAAAATATTTTGCACAATCTTGTGCCTTTAAAAATCAGGACACATTCTCAAGCTTATTTGTAAATATGTTCTCCTGCAGTTATATCTAGGAAGATGGAGACTTCAGGTAGGGTCATACTTTAATAATTATGTCAGGCTATAATGGGCTTGTACAGTGTCTTAAGAAAAGTTTTATAAAGATGCCTGTTTTGAAACTCATCCTGTTGTTTTCCAATAATTTAAATTCTAGTTTATAGCACAATTGTTCCATGGCCTGAGGGACGGACCTGTTGACTCAGATACAGGACAACATTGGCCCTTAAACACTTAAATCTAAGGAGCAAAGGATGAAATGAGACAGCCAGGAAGCATGACTGTATCTTGGGATTTTGCTTTGTCTGATCACAATTAAATCTGTGAGAAGACACATGAATTAGAATACTCTTTGTATTTATGGTGTCTTAGGATACAAACGTAGCATAGCATCTGAATCAGCTCCTTGGCAAGATTCCATAGTTTTTCTAGTTTGCAAGGGCCTAGGCGATGCACAAGAGGTCACATCCCCATTTGGGTCCATGGTTTTGTTTCAAACAAACTAGCAACTCCATATATGTCCACCTTATCTTTCCTAGCCTTGAGAGCCTATGCCCTTTGTACCTGCCTCCCTCCTGATTCTCATTGGCAGGACATCCTTTGATAGCTGGAAACTTCCGCAGGGCACTTTGGTACATTTTGACTGGTGATCAATTGAGGCATCTCTTTTCTACTAAGATTTTGGGGTCCATTTTGATTATCTCTCTTAGCAGCTGCTGACTTCAAATTGACTAAATTTATGATTATTGGTGACAAAAAGGCAAGGGCTAATTTGCAGGCATCACATGGCCTAGAATAAGTTATTTATACTTTGTAGATCCCAGGTTTCACCTTCTAAACAATGGCAATAGAGGGTATCTCGTTGAAATTATGTCAATATTGAAATGAGATATCACAGTTCCAGGCTTAAGTAATATTTCCATAAATAGTGGCATATTTATTTTTAAAAGACCAATTCAGCATTATATTTAAAATGACTGGATGGTCAGGTACTGGAGACATTTGTTGTATTTCTAACTGGTAATTCAATTTTTATCTATTTAGGTTATCCCTAGCAACACAGACTCATCACTCATTTTTCTCATCTGAAAAATGAAGTTGATAATTCTACTCTTGAGGAATTTTATGAAAATTAAATGATGATATTGACCATCAAACTTCCGAGGACCCAGGCCTAGGTTACAAGATATAATTTGGTTAGTTTTGTGCCTCCTCTGAATCTGGTAAGATGAGTAAATACTGCAGACTGGATGTGTTCAGCCAGAGAATTTTTCTCTCAAGAATATTAAGACTCAGAAAAGCAGTGTGTCACTGTCCTTTTGTTGGGTCGTCATGAAAGTTTTTTTTTTTTTTTTTTTTTTTTGGTAAGCAGGTCTCAATGATTTTTTTGTTTTGTTTTTGTTTTTGTTTTTTTGGTTTTTTGGTGTTTTTTTTTTTTGTTTTTTTTTTCCTGTCCTCTTAAACACTCTGGGGCTTTTGAATGTTTCAAGCCCCATTATTATGATATTTTATAATCCTGATTATTATCATAAAGGCCATGCCTTCAATGCTGTCATGCAGATGGTATATCAGTCCATTTTTCTTTACTCACTCAATCTGGGTAGTTTATGATGAAATCAAAAGGTTTTCTAAAAACAGTTTCTGAATCTGAAAGTTTAAATAGCAAGATATCAGCTCTGATGAGGGTTCCTTTACTGTATTACATCATGACTAATTCATGATGGAGAGAGCATATAAGATGACCAGGGCATATGGTGAGCATAAACTACAGCAAAAAGAAGGAGCCATGATAACCTTCTATTATTCTATTCTATTAGCCTTACTTTTTAAAAGTCTGGCCACACTTTCATGTCAGTACTATGAGGAACATAGTTCAGTACATGAAAATATTGAAGACAGGCTCATCCAACCCTGGGCCTTTAGCATGTGGATTTGGGTGGCACACTTCATACGAGTAAGGATCAGAAGTCAGAAAGCAATAGATGAAGATGAACTCAGGAGCGAGGAATGAGTATCTTTAACTTCTCAGACATTGGCAGTACACAGATAGCAAGAGTTTTCACATTTTATCACTGTTATTTCTCTTAGGAGCAAAAAAGAGAAAGTGGAAAAATAAAGAACATAACTTGAGACATCAAAGATCAGACATAAATCAGGTCCCTGTCTTTTCTTCCATTGGAAAGCTGGCCATGTATTGCTTTAACTCAATGAGCAACAGTCTCCACACCTGTGACAGGTGGATGGTGATATTTCATTTTGGGGAATGTTGGGACAAGATCTCATCTATCTCTCAGTACACATCAGCAATTTAATCAACTTGAGACAGTATTAGACAACTCCCGAATGCATGTTTCCAGTTAGCGTCAGACTCATAAGCAACCATGCAGGATTCTGCATGCTTCCAGGAAAGTTCTTGCCCAGGAATCAGACTTGATTGCACTCAGTGGTGCTGCCTTTAGAACCTAGCATATGCTGGCAATTGCTAGTGATTTCAAGAAGCATTTATGGAGCCTGTCAGGTGCCTAGAAACAGAAACAACCCTCTGGCAGGTCAAAGTCAGGAAGAAGCACTAGCCAGTGGGAAAACAAGGGAGCCTGTGGGCAGTGTGGCTTCTTTTGAATATCACATGAGATGATCACTCTATCATATGACTTAATTCAATTACACTGACCCTCCAGCCTTAGACCTTGTGTCTCAGATGTCGCATCTGCAAATCTGTGACAACAGGAGAGAGAAACTGTCCCTTGCTGTCCCTTGTGGGTAGTTCAGTCAGACTTGCTGCACGGTACATAGGTTGAGGGGTTAATGCATTGTTTTGTTCCTCGCTACTGGAAAGACCACTGGGTCTCAGCAAGGTCAGGCTGTGATTGAAAAGAGGGCTCAGAAAAGCTGATTATAGTTTTTCACTCCTGCATATGCTTTATTTCTCAGAACAATGAAGAGAGAACATGATGGTTCTAACAAAGATATTTTAGGTCCACTGACATCCCACAGATCACAGTCTGGAAAGTTCTTCCTTAGGGAAAAGCTTAAATTCACAGGACTCCAGAGCAATGGGAACCTTAGCGTCATCATCAACAAGTCATTCATTAGTGATCCATTCACCAAATCATAGCTACTCCAGGCTAGCCATTAGACCCAGAGGATATCCAGATTTTCAGGGCTAATCATGTTTTTAAGGAACCCACAAGGAAGACACCAAATGAGCAAATTATAACGTCATGTTCAGTGGTTCCCAACCCTCTTAATGCTGCAACCCAATATTACATACAGCTCCTCATGTTGTGGTGACTCCAACCATAAAATTACTTTGCTACTATGTCACAACTCTAATTTTATCACTTTATGAATCATAATGTAAATATCTAATATGCAGAATATCTGTCTGATATGTGACCACAGGTTGAGAACCACTGCTTCATGTGCTTGATAAACTACCTACGGGGCAGACTGGATAGGCTTCAGAAAGGAGGCAGGAAGGAGTGCTTGAATTCGATCTTTTAAAACCTATATATTTTAATAGAGACACAAAGGAACAGTGTTGTAGGTGGAAGACTATGCACTTCTTATGTTGTAAAAACAAAAAGGCACACACATAACTATACAAAGGTGGAATCTTTCTACTTGATATTTTCCCCTTGTGTTAAGTCTGAAGCATATCATTTATTTGTATCGGCATGTCTAAGAACACAGCAGTAATCAGGCCACTAATCCACAAGTACCTTGTGAAGCAACTTTTTCTGCATCTCTCTATTGCCAGGATTCATGGAGTAGAAGCACTTGTTGGCTGAAAGGAGTGAAGAGAAAGGTCATGCCACTCTGTTTCCATCTACTTGAGTTTCTCTTAAAAGCCCAAGCTAAAGTTATGGTGTCAGTCAATGCCTGACTTCCTTTTCTGGGCTGTTTTAGTTCTGTCCACAACATGATGTTAATACACTACTTTCTTTCTTAAGAGTTCAATCCTTTTATTTATGGATTTTCTTTATTTTTAAGAATTTCATACACTTATGAAATATGATATCAGTTTTTCATTTTCCTCTTTAACATTTCTAATCTCTCCATTAACATAATTCCTCATAATTTCATATTGTTGGGTTTTATTTTTTATAATCTACCAAGTCCAACTATAGCTGCCCATATGTGCATAGATGTGATCCTATCTACTGGAACATGGGAAACCTTCCTGTGGAAACATCCTCAAATAGCAATTCTCCCTTCCACAAACAACTATCCAATGCCAATAGACCTTTGGAAAGGGGTAGCCTGACGATGAACTATGTCACTGGTTTTCTGCCTGGCTTTACCTTGTAAACATAACCACAGGTACTGTGAGTTCAGGGTTGCATGGAGCTCAGGCTCTTCTTCTCAACACTTTGCCAGTCATGTATCTCTCCATTGACTGCTGTCCACCACAAAGGAAGCTTTCTTAGCCAAGGTTGAGAGCAGCCCAAATCTATGGGGACAAGCATAAATATTCTGAAAGTAATTTGATAACATGGCAATCTATAAAAATAACAATAGTAGATTTTACCTTGGGGCATATTATCTGCAAAGATGTTGGATTTCAACCAAGGTTACAATACCAGGAACGAAATTCTACTCTGCGGAACAGGCTTCAAATCTAATAAGAAAGCAATCTATTTTCTTATAACAGTCATGCAAGTGTTATCCCAGTGTGCATGTCTTGCTTGGTAGGTCATTACTGCAGTGTGCAGAGTCCAGTGCTGAGAAAGATAATTGATGTCTTGTCTTATTCAGAACCCTAAATAACACCCCCATGGCATTGTGAAAGCTCACCACCAGGAAAGACCTTTTTGGTCAATTTGTGGTTGGTTTTTCTATGTCCTGTATACTGGTATCTTCAGCAATAGGAGTTCATCTTGTTTATTATGGTGGCTAATAAAGTACATTGGCACTAGCTTGTTTCATTTAAGAACCACTGGAGCCCCCTGCTCAATGATTCATATGGAGGTTTCCCATGCCTTTCATTATGATTTTTATTTAATAATCCATGTCTTCTGGGAGAGACATTGCCCAGCCATATGAGATAATTCTGTTCAATTTCAAAATTACCTTACTGATTAAAGTTTTTATGAGCATTCTAGCCATTGTAAATAGAGCTTAGATAAAAAATGATTTGCAAATTTCTCTGTAGTAGGATATAAACTCCATTTAGTATATGTCTAGAAGTAATATATTGATGCCAAAGAGTAGTTCATTTTATTATTAGTATACGTTTTTAGAGTTACTAATTTTATTTTGCATTCATGAGCATCGTGTGTGTGTGTGTGTGTGTGTGTGTGTGTGTGTGTGTGTGTGTGTGTGTGTACCAAATGTATGTCTTGTGCCCTGGAACTAGAGTTATAAATGGTTGTGAGTCTCAAAGTGGGTGTTGGGAACTTAGCTCTGGTTCTCTGTAAGAGCAACAAGTGTCTTTTAACTGCTGAGCTATCTCTCCATCCCTTTATATGATAGCTCTTGTAAAGGATTCAATTTTCTTTTCCATTTCTTTAATTCTATACTATGCATTCAAGGCTGCTATTGGGCATCCAAAGTGTGTTCATTATATTGTGATTGCCTTTCTGTATTATCATAATCTCCCTCCCCAAGAAGTTAGTCTTCAGATATTTTGATGCCTCCATCTCTGCTTCTTTCTTTTATTGTTTTAGCCACGATGTCTTCTACTGTAAATGCAGCCCAGTCTCCAAAACAGCAGTAACCATATTTAACTAGTTCTTAGTGATAAGCTGATTACATGTTGACCAGGAATTTAACTTTTGCTTTAGAATTGGTGAGTGCATATCATAAGTGACAACTGCTTCCTTGACTCTCCTTAATTCTAATATTTCTATCAGAGCCCAACTATCTTCTGTACAATTTTTAACATTTTTCAACTTCTTTAAAGTTACTGGATATATACTCATATTGGCTGTTTGAAAGCCTAGGCTGTTTTTGTGTAATCTTATAAGATAATGTTGAGATTGGATCTAAAATTGGTTTTAGTTCCTCTGTCTGCGTTTGAATATCTTTGTGTTTTCTCTTAACAGGCTTTTCTAAGACTTTCTTCTTGGCATTCACACTGACTGACTTTTTAAATGATCAAACAGAAATAATCAAACAAATAATATTCATAATATACATTATTATGATGATCCCATCTACATTATTTGTCTTCTCTTTTATTGTTTCCAGTTTCAAATTGCCTAGAGTAACATCAAAGGACTCACCACCTTCCACCGCCTTAAATGAATTTTCCTTCTTAAGGAAATCCAATTTACTCACCAAACTTGTCAGTGATGATTCAGATGATTGCTACCTAGTGTGCCAAAGAAAGGGGTCCAAAATAGAAGAATAACAAAGAAGAAAAACCCACCAGGAGAGGGGGATTTATGTCTGACATACTTACCCACATAAGCATAGAGAAGAAACTGGTGTGAAGAGCTCTGCCTAAGCGTGGAGGCTAACTCCGACCATAAAGCTTAGCCAGCCAGTAATTACTCTTGCAGTCACATGTTGCTCTGTCAAGTGGCCTTTTTGCTAATTTGTGTCCCAAAAGTTGAGCACCAAATATTTCGTGAATTCTGTTAGTGAATAATGAAAGCCCAAAGCCAGATATTGGAGAAAAAATAGAATATCCGAGAAAGGAAAGAGGCCACAGTCAATTCTCATTCAGCCAACTTCTTAGGCTAAACAGGGTAAATCCTGTCTTCAAGAGTCCTCCATTTGGGTTGTTCTTCCTGTAAAATACCTTACTGTCTGCCTAAACCTTCCTTAAATATCTTCCCCACCCAGTTGTTTCACTTTCAGGTTCAACTCTTCATCATAATCCTAACATTAGGAT
Organism: Phyllotis vaccarum; assembly: GCA_033318265.1. Classification (NCBI taxonomy): domain Eukaryota; kingdom Metazoa; phylum Chordata; class Mammalia; order Rodentia; family Cricetidae; genus Phyllotis; species Phyllotis vaccarum. Next base: position 94,760,529 of record JARWLC010000015.1, on the reverse strand, counting down.
TAAAGGTGTGAGACCACTCTCTGACCCTCCTGCCTTGACTGTGGGTGATTTTGTTCTGTGATATTCCAGACTGATTTTATTAATATAAAATATATCAGCACAAATGAGCTACCAGGGACTTATTAAAACAGTCTTTACCTATACCTATAAATTTGAAATGTAATAAATAAACTTAAAAAAATAGGTTACCACTAGTGTCTGAAACAAGGCAAAAATGTCCATTCTCTCCATTCCTACTCAACACAGCGCTTGAAATCTTAGCTATGGCCATAAAAAAAGAGAAGAAAATGATTAAGAAAAAAACATTACAAATAGGAAAAGAAGAAATTTAGGTATCTCTATGTGCAGATGCTATGATTCTTAGTATGAAATCTCTACTAAATGTCTCCTTTTGGGGATGATAAATAATTTCAACAAGTGGCAGAATAGAAAATTAACACACAAAAATGAGAACCCTTCCTATAAGCCAATGACTAACAGACTGAAAATGAAATCAGGGAAATGATCTCATCCACAATAAACACAAAACAGTAAATTACCTAGGAATCATAGAGATCTGTTTGTAACTCCTGCCATTTATTTGACAAGCACACCCACTGCACATAATAGTTCCATTATGGGTTTCCTCAAACACTTATGGGCAAAAATTAGGAGATTGCTCAGTTTCTCCTGGTCCTCTACTCCCAGCTAAGAGCCCCCCCCCCCCACACACACACACACTATCCCTGCCCTATAGACTGAGATGTTAGAAGCAACACAGTGTCAGTGATGGTACATCTTAGATACAACATCTCCATGTCTTTACATTTCTGACTAACCTGTAAGGAAGAGGTTGGAAGACCTGCAGCCATGAGATGTGAGTAACTGTGCCGCAGAGTTCTCTTTAGCCTCGTCCTTTTTATCTGCAATATGAAGTCATTAAGTAATGCTTTCCTGCTGAAATCTTGTGAAAAGTAGACAAAGCTAGAATAGAGAATACTCACTTTTGGCTCCAACTCACCCTCTACTGTAAAAATTCTGGACTAAGGTGTACTGTCCTTTGAAGCACAAACACTCAGAACCTCATACACCCTGAATCCTTCAGACTTGTGCTTATAAGGCCATATGCTAAATGTACACACAGTACTAGATATTGCTTGAGAGTAGAACATTTCCTCTTGACAAATCTCTAGGCTGTATTATATTATACAAAGCCAAATAGGATTCATTTTTGCAAGTTTTGAAAACTGATATATTAAAAAGAAGATATATTACATTATTTTATTCCAAGATCTCATTAAAGTTTATAGCTATTCCCAGTCATATTGGCACAAAACTTTTTTTTTAATACAAAGCATTTTTTGATAAATTACAGTGTATATATAGTCACAGAATAAGATACATTACTGTGTAAGAGCACCCTCTAAATTGACTGCATTTACTGCACAAAAGACTAACTAGTTAAAAGTACCTTGAAGGCCCAGTCCTTCCAGCAAACTGCAGACAGCTGCTGTTTGGCCAGCCCAAGTGACTTCTGTTGCTTTGCCTTCCTCAGGAACTGGTCTGAATATTTTTTGTAGAACCCTCCTTGTAACGTTGCCCCCAACAAAAAAACAAACAAACAAACAAACAAAAAAAAAAACCCTTAACGTTTTTAATGGAAGATTCAGGAAACAAAGAACAGTCTTTTGTGGCATATGAATAATATATAAAATTATGGGATTTTTATACAAGTCAACATTTAAAACTAGTCCTCAATATAAAACACAAATTTCAGGTTCAACTGTTGCAGATTTTCATATATTTCAAGAAGTTCTGGAGAAATGATAGAATTGTAAGATTTACCTAGATCACTAGGATATTTAAGGGAAATCATGCAGAAATGTCAATATGATGAAATCCGAGAGGTGGAGACTGCTACTGTAAGAGCGATGATCCTTCCTAGAAGGACAAGTCCCTGAAATCTGGGAAATGTTTTGTCCTGTTTCTCTGTGTTGCTCATTCCTGGTGTCAGTGAGCATTGATTGGGCTTAAGTCTGTCTCTGATTTTCCTCTGCAGACAGCGTGGAAGATGAGCTGGAGATGGCTACGGTCAGGCATCGGCCTGAAGCCCTGGAGCTGCTGGAAGCCCAGAGCAAATTCACCAAGAAAGAGCTTCAGATTCTTTACAGAGGATTTAAGAATGTAAGGACTTCCTTTTTGACTCCACCTTTACCCAGTTCTCAAATGCACTCGATGTTTACCACTAAACATTGAGTGCATGCCAGGGCAGGGGCGCTGTCCTGTGACAGCACAAAGCCAACTTGAACACAGTCATTCCCCACCGGGACTGTGATTGACTTTGACATGCCAATGCTGGAAGAATTTAATTGACTGTTAGACAAGGATGGGTACTGAAAAGCCTTCCTTAATTAAATTCTTTTGTTGGGATGTGTTTTCTTCTTCAGATGTAATGGGAACATTTCAATAAGCACTTCCATTTTTAACTGCAAACTAGTTTATGCTTATAAAATATAATTTGAGGCCACAGAAAGACCTCAAAACACAATGAAGGCAGAAGGAGTCAGCTACAGGCTCTTTCATTTCAGAATCCCTGTGAGAGAAGGTTAGAAAAACTGCAAAGCGCTGTCAACCACATGAAATCTAAGTAAGGTTTGTGGCCTTTCAAATGAAACACCAGAAAAAAAATAACAGCAGGAGCAAAGTGGTTGGAGGGATCCAGGGTGAAAGTCTTGCTTGCAAAGAAGCTGCCATCCTTACAGAATGGTTTTCTTTGATGTAATATCTTCTCCTCCTTGCCTTCTTCACTCCTCTCTCCTTCCTTCCTTCCCTCTCTTTCTCTGCCCTTCTAACATCCCTTCTCTTCCCTTCCCCTCTCTCCCCCTCACATGCTTTTGTCCATCTGTGTGCATGCATGGGCACCAAAGGTCAAGTTTATGTTTCTATTCTTATGAGCCATAACCTTGCTTTCTGAGACGAGATCTAGCTTGTGTAGAGCTTACCAAGTAGGATGGGCTACTGGTCAGCAAGCTTAGATGTTCTTTTGTAGTTACTTTCCGTGTGTTACAGGCATGGATCATCATACCCAGTGTTGTCAACAAAGATTCTGGGGATCAAACTATAGTCCTCAGGGTTTCAAGACAAGCCACTTACTGACTCACTATCTTCCCACAAATCTCACTGTGTGAGCATGAGAGAGAGAGAGAGAGAAGAGAGAGAGAGAGAGAGAGAGAGAGAGAGAGAGAGAGAGAGAGAGAGAGAGATGAGTATCTGACTCATTCTTTCATTAAAGAATTTCTCGTATATACTGATCCACTGGGAGAAAGAAAAAAACCTGGAATTGTGATTAGAGAATGATAAACAACCTTTACAAATAGACCAGTATCTGCTATTTATAATTTCTGTTTGGGGCAGCCTGAAAATACATCTCTAGACAAAGACTAGTTGTTTGGAAGGTTAGAACTCCTCATTCTTCTCCAGTGTTTTGATTTCAAATTTGTATTTACCAAATGAACGACAATCATTTTCTCTTTGATTATTTCTTCCAGTCTGTGCTAGTTGCCTGTATTCGTGTTGATGAATAATGCTCATGTTAAAGGGAAAAAGAATCTAATGCTTGACTTACAGATTGGAGCTTATTAACTAACTCCATTTCTGGTACTGTGAAAATTACTGTTGTATCATTTGTAGAAGGAAACACTGTCAATCAATCTAAATCTCAGGGACCTGTGGGTTGTCCTGGAGCATGGTCGTCCTTGACACTGATGTGCATGTGATTGACCTTTGAGATGTATCATCATCAAGAGAAGTGAGAGTATGGACACCAGAAAGGATCAGGCTAAAGCTTAATGTTACAGATTCTTTAAAACAAGAGAAAGCGTGCTCTGTCTTTTAAAGAATTCATGGCCTAAGCAGAATGCGAAAACATATTTTCAAAAGTCGATTTGAAAATAGCTTCCTCTACATCACTGAGTGTTTGTGCATCAAATTGTACATCAACCCAACATATATTTTGATCTGTATATATACCTTACATACCTAAACCAATTGGGGTAGCTAGTGGTATTCTTTCCAGTGACTTGTTTTTAGGTTTCTAAGTTGGACTATAAAGTGGTTATTTCCGTTAGGAAGTTTGCGTAGTATTTTATTATTAGTCCTTTACCTCTGCTCCCTTCCTTTCACCCTCTGTCCCTCTAATACCAGCTCCTTCATGCCCTAGCTGGCTCTCCTCCTTTCATGGCATATGTATTCTATTGCCCTCTTCAATTTTTTTAAATCCATTTTTGACAATCATTCATGAGCCCTCTACCCTCTCATGCTCCCATTTCCAGTTTTATACAAGGTTTTCATTTCTCAACACATACACACATATGATATATACAATCTTTATACAAGAAAAAACATAAAGTAATTGTCTATTTGGGCCTGAGATACTTTTCTTAAAATAATAATTTTCAACTCAAGCCATTTTATTGTAAATAGTATTTTACATTTTTAATCTACAAAATGATATTGTGTGTAGATCCCATGTTCTTCTTAGCCACTCACATGTTGGTGGGCAGCCGCTTCCACTCCCTGAGTATTATAACGGCATATCAGTAAACATGAGTATTCAAGTATCTCAGAGTTGACTTAAAGTCTTTTAGGTATATTCCAGGAATGGTATTGCTAGGCAATTTGGTAATTCTGTTATTAATTTCTTGAGAAACCTCAATCTACAATGATTTTCAAGGTGACTTAAGAACTTTGGTTCCTATCAACATTGAGTAAGATGTCTCTTTTCTCACATCCTTACATTCATTTTTTTATCAGTTGCTTTCTTGATGCTATACATTATAAAAGAGATGATACAAGGTATCAAGTTCTAAACTTTACTTCACTTGTAGCTGAGGATATAAAAATATTTTATACATTTATCAGGGTTTACTTTTGTGCTCTTCTAAGAACTGCCAATTAAGTTTATTGGACCATCGACTAATGATCTGAAGGTTTTGTCATTAAATTTTTATAGTTCTTTACATATTTTAGATTAAGTTCCTTTTTGAGGTATTAATGGTATGTATTTTGTTTTATTCTGTGGTTAACATTTTTAATCTGCAGGTAGTTTCTCTTGCTGTGTAGAAACCTTTTTAAGAAATACAATCTTATTTGTCAGTTCTCTCTCTCTCCCTCTGTCTCTGTCTGTTAATGTCTCTCTCTTTCTCTCTCTCTCTCTCTCTCTCTCTCTCTCTCTCTCTCTCTCTCTCTCTCTGTGTGTGTGTGTGTGTGTGTGTGTGTGTGTGTGTGTGTGTGTGTGTATGTGTGTGTGTGTGTGTGTGTGCATGTGTGAATGTATTGTATTCTATGCAGGTGTGAAGCATGTACATGAATGTGTGGGTACACATGCCCATACATGTGCATGAAATGGCCAATGCAGGATGACATATGCTTTTTAACAAAAACCCTCTGGGGTCCCAGATAGGTTTTCTCTCATTTCTTCAGGATGACGTGCTTCTTCACCGGTGGGATTTCTAGTAATCTTTTCTCAGGAATCAAACTTAGAGCAATTCCTTTTCAATATCTCATTACTGGTAACAGCAATGACGTGACAGGACAGGATGGTGATGGCATGGCAATGCAACATTGGAAGCAGAGGTCTTATATACCCCAACTAGGCCAGTTCCTTATATACCCAACAAGGCCATCAGGATTGGGCTTGCTAGGTGACTAAGTAAACAATGAAAGGGAACTTGCAGCTCTTTGACGTGCTAATCCACCTTCCCTAGGAGAGATTTGTGAAGGCTTATTTGCATTCCTAAACTTTCAAGATAGGATCTCCTGCTAATTAATCCAGGTATAAGGAGGCCTTAGAAAGCTTTCTTGGATTAATTAGCTCCAAATAGCTCTCTTATCAGTAGGAGAGGTGACTTTATGACATGTTAGTGAATTATCTTGTCTGTGGCTGACCTTGGATGCCAGAAAGAAGTTTCAAGTGAGTTACTACTGTTTTTACTAGCAAGGCAGACAGTAAGTCTGCTCTGGGCAAGGGGATCAAAGGTCTGGAAGATTTTATCTGTGTGGCTATTTTCTCACCAGGATAGGGATATATATATATATTCCAAGGAAATAACAGATAGAGGGGCCTGCCTTCATACACAGAAATCTTCTGTAGGAAGAGGTCAGCACGTACAAGAACAATTAGAGCCAAGACTCCTTAACATCTTGGCTTCCCCTCTATCAGAAGACCTTGGCTCTGATAGGTCAGCCTTGTGGCACCAACATTCCTATTTCATAATTGTGTGGCTCCCAACAGCTTTTCTCTATTCTGACCACATTCCTAAACCTAGGCATGTTCTTTTTCTGTATTGGAAGTTTGCCATTTTGACCACCTAGCCAAGAAACTCTTGGACGAGGCACCTGAAGTCAGGTTCAGCATTCTTCATTGGTGACTAGGAATCATACTTAGGTCTTTATGTCAATGGAGTAATCTTTTACACTGACTGAATTATCTCTACAGCCCTTTATTTGTCAGTTCTTTAAGATTATTTCCTTGGTCATTGGGTCTTCTTAAGAATATTCTTGCCTAGCTTACATATTAAGATTTTTGATCTAATTTAAATTTTTCAGAATAAAAGATATAACTCTAATTTCACTCTTTGGTATTTGGACTTTAAAGACTTGTTCACATTGCTATTGCTTTTAATAACATTTTATTAAGTCTCTGATAGTTTTATACAGTACATTTTTACAATTTCTACCCCACTTCCAACTCTGCTCAGATCCACCTTTACCTCTCTATCCACTCAACTTCAAATCCTCTTCTTGATTTTTTAACTCATTTTTTCCCAATTTATGTTTGTTTAAATAGTCTTAAGGGTGGAGCCTGTCTTGGAATATGGCCAACTTTCCAGGAGTCACACCGTGAAAGGATGTTGGCCCTCCTTCCCTTAGCAGTGTCTAAATGCCAACAGGTCTTCCTCTAGAGGTGGAACTCAGTGTTCATTTCTATTCTCATTGATGAGATTTTGTTTGACTTGAGCTTTCCAAGATCTTGTACATGCTGTAACAATCTCTGAATTCATATGCCCACTTATCTTATTGTGATCAGACACTGTTTTCATAGAGACACTTATTACCACTTGCTCTTACTATTTTTCCTTCCTCATCCTCAAAGGTACCTGACTCTTGTGGGAAAGTATTTGAGATGTATAGCCAATTTTGTGGCATCTTTTATCCTTCTCATATTGTTTAATTAAAGATCTCAGCTTCTCTGATAAGAGTAAAGAGAATGTACTGGTTTAGGTATATAGTGATGTTATTAGGAGTTGTTTTAATATTATGCCCATTTACCAAGATAGTAGTAATTGGTTCTGTCTTAGGGCCTGTGACCTATCTACATAGATTCATGGCATTTATAATGCCAAGCATGGACTCAGTCTCATGGAGTAAGCCTTAAATACATTGACAAAATAGTTACTCCCATGATATTTAAGAAATTAGTGCAATAATATGAAAATGTTTTCAGGAAAGCTGCTGTAGTTTGCAGGTTTCACAATTGGATAAGACCAATGAATATGTTTAAACCTCTGGTAGTGTGCAAAGAATCATCCAGTACTACAGAATCTAAACAGTAGGAATAAATCTTACAGGTGATTATCCATTGGTTTTTCAAAATTCTGTGTCTCAAGTATGTGGAGTTTTTATCAATAGGATCTTATTATAAAGTTCTGAAAGGTAATTAAGAGCACAGGTGATAGCTGCATGTTTATGGAAGTCTGTAGGCTAATAACTCCAAAGGAACCAGTTGGCCTAGTACTGGGATTTTTACTATCCAGTTTTCTCAATATCATTATCAGCATTTATTGAAGAAGCTCTCGATTTCTCAATATTTTTGGTACCTTTGTATAAACAATTGTTGAGCATAGCTTTGTAGTTTAATTGCTGGACCTGGCACTCTATTCTGTTATAAAAGCTATGCACACCCTAGTAGGTACAGGTATTCTTGAAGTTCAAACTAAGTTGCCTTGGATATTTCCCAACCTGCTTCTTACTGTTTCAGTGTCAATTTCTATAGAAGGATATTGTTCTGGCTGGTTCTGTGTCAACTGGACACAACCTATAGTCATCTGAGAGAAGAAAGAATCAATTGAGAAAGTGTATCCATAGTATCAGCTGTTAGAGAACCTGTTGGGCATTTTCTTAATTAGTGCTTGAGGATCTAGCCCATTGTGGACTGGCCTACCCTTGGGCTGAGAAAACCATTAAGAACAAATCAATAGACAGAATTTTGCTATGATTTCTGCATTTTGGTTCTTATCTGCATGTTTCTGCCCTGTTTGAGTTCCTGCCCTGACTTCTTTCAGCAATGAACTGTCAGGTGGAGTCATCAGCCAAATAAATTCTTTCTTCTCCAAGTGGCTTTTTGTGGTGGTGTTTCCTCACAGCGTAGCAACCCTAATTAAGATAGCTATGATCCTCCAAGTCATCTCTCTTAACTGCTGCCTTTGTGTACCCTCACAGAGGCCAGGTAAAACCTTTGGTTCTTCCTTGAATAAAGTACAGTTACTTGGATCATATGCAATTCTATTGGACTCACTGGAATCTTTTCATAGGGTACAGTCATGCTTATTTCACACAGCAGCCCATCATCTGCCTGGATGTATTGATTTGATATTTTGACACTTTTGGTTGGCCTTCTATGTGCTTATTCAGCAAAGATTCCTCAGTTTGAAATTTTGACCATCTTTTATCACCTTGGTCTGTATGACTGGCTGGGTCAGAACAAAGAGGGAAATACTCATCACATCCTTAGAAACATAATTGAAGAAATGTTGAGATGTATTTTACCAAGATAACAAACAAACACTCAGGTGTATTTTTAGTTTTTATACAACTACGTCAAGATATCTGAGAATAATAATTTAAAAGAGGAAGGTGACCTGTCCTGGAGAGGAAGGTCCAGAGGATCAGAAATAAAGAGGATAGAAGAGGTAGCATCAGAAGTCTTTGATAAGTTATGTCATATGCCAAGCAAATTTTGTAACAAGTACAGTATCTCATATACTCTATCTAGGAAGATTTAGAAAACAAAAAGACACTATCATACAGTGGAACAAAGTCAATAAAAAGTTAATTGGTGTTGCACAAGGAGAACACAGAATATCTCAAGTGCTTCAGAGACCAAGTACATATCATCCTTTTGATTGATAACCATAGCCCTGAGAGTAGAAGGATCTTTTAGGTTACAAGGCTGCAGTGCCCCAAAGGCCTTGGCCCCAGGCTATCACTGGCTCTGTGTCGCATTTTCTTTACTTAATAGAAGGAACTGTGTTGCTTTTTTCATGAGTCACGACCTCAGAGATGTTGCAATAAGGTTTCCTGGCCCCGAGCTGGCCAGAGGTCCAGACCCATAGACCTGCAGCCCCAGACTACTTAGCCACCCGCCGCTGCAGGGGCCCAAAAATGACGCAGACACTTGTATTAATTTCATGCTGTTTGGCCTATGGCTCAGTCACATTGCTAGCTAGCTCCTTCATCTTAACTCAACCCATTTCCATTAATCTGTCTGCCATGTGGCCCGTGGCTCACCTGTGTTCCTTACATGTTTCTTCTTTAGGCTGCTGGCTTGATCTCCTGACTCTGCCCTGCTTCTCCTACCTATGCTGTGATTTCCTCTCTGACTTTTTCTATGGTGCCTGTTATGGGCCAAAACGGCTCCTTTATTTAAAGATTGATATTCACAGCATACAGAAAGACATTCATTCCCACATCACATAGAAATGTTCCTAAGACCCTGGTCCCAGGCTATTACTGGCTCTGCCAAACAAGTTCCTGGCTTAGAGGAACTATGTTCCATCTTCTGACATCAGGACCTCAGAGAAAGCTGTGGATCAGCCTTGTTCCCAAGAAGGAAGTTTGTTTGCATGGGTGGGGGGGGGGGCTTAGGGTAGAGTGAAAGGGCACTCAGTATCTGTAATTTCAGCCTGTGATCTCTGACTCTATGGTTCATGGGCCTGTAGTGAGACAGAACATCTAATTGGAATGGAATCAAGCTGGTCACTTCGTGCAGTGAGAAGTAGGCAGGACCCCCTCCAAGGCAGGACAAGGCACACCCCTCCAAGGCAGCTTCCCCTTCACCAGTGGTCAACTTTTAACTTTCATCAACCAACATTCTCTCCTAATAGTTCATTTGAGAGGAAATTATCAGTGGGTTAATTTAGCATGTTCATGATCCAATCACCTCTGAGTAGTAAATTGGATTTAAGTATTCAACAGATGAGTCTTAGGTGAAGACTTTATACCCAAATGAAAATAACACTTAGTTAAGAGGACTTTGATGAGTAGGTAAGAAATGTCATAGTCACACTTTCCTCTATACACTCCTCAGAGAGAAGCGATGGCTTCAGTGACAGTAGGAAACACTGCTGGCAACATACAGGTGGGAAGGAGTGTAAGAAATGTCAAGCCTTAGCACAAAGCCAATACCAGAGAAAGTTAATCACAGAATAGAACTATAGATGTGTTCACTTCAAAATTTTAGAAACTTCTCAGCTTTTCTTCCCCTCAGAAATCACATAGTAAACCTTTTAAAATAGTATACAATGCATGATATCTAAAATGATTGTGTAAGAAGGACTCGTAATCTAACCTCTCACATCTCTGGGTATCTCAGCTGCCGCTAGGTTGTTATTTTCTTGTCACCAATGCAGATCTCTCCATCTGAGGACTGGCTGCCTCTCAGCCCATTTGTTGTAAATTGGAATCAAGATTACTACCATCATCAACCTTTGTGGCCAGGAACATTGAAGCATGTTTTATATGAACAGCACTTCACAATAAATGCCTAGCTATCTTTTCTTTTCTTTCTTACATGTTCTCTTTTCTCTAACCACCAACCTTACTCTGTCCGTATCCCAGCTTTATGACTCTTGCCCCCATTTCCATTTTTCATTTATTTCTCCCCATCCAGCTTTGACCTCTCTTACTCTCTTGAACTCTTTTCTTCTGTTTGCGCCTTCCTCCCTTCCTTTGTCTATATTTTCCTCTCCTCTCTTCCCTGTCTCAGCTTTCACGCCTGATGTAACATGAGAATTTTATCTGATATGAGTGTATTCAACACACATTTCATATATTGCTTTTAAAGAAAGGATATTGGTTTGTTTAAAATATAGTAATAGAAAAGTCAAACAACAGTAACCTTTTGGATTTTGTGTAATTCTGGTGAAATGTACAGATGTAATAGAAGTGCCCTAAATCACAGCAAGGCAGAAAAGGGAGAAGGTCAGAACGGCTCACAGGTTATTGGATGGCAGTCATCAGAATCAGTTTCCATCAAAGAAAGCAAACCAATACCCTTGCTTCCTGAATATTAATTATCTTAAAGCCCTCAAGATCAAAAACCTATTTCCCTGGGAAGACACATTTTTAATGAAACATTTTAAAACTCTCCATATTTTCATTGAAAGGATAAACTATTCGTCCACATCCAAAATAGTCACACTTGTCCAAAAGTGGCTCAATTTGGTAGTCACCCCTGCAAATCAACTTTACCGTGAACCCGTATGTTCCCATGTTCAGTGCACCTGAGCATTTTCTTCTCAGTGTCACCATAGATTGTGAATAAAAATAGAGAGCTGGAGGAAGGGAAAGTAGAGAGTGGTGTCTTTTCTCCCTAACAGACTAGCGGAGTCCCTCAAATGGTCTTATTTCTCTTGCCATATGCTGGGTCTTCGCAGTTGAGCATCTGATGGAGATAGAGAGAGCATGATGCAGTTTTGACTGCCATTACTATGTCACAGAACTACCTGCCAAATCCAGCCCTGAAAGATTATGACTCAGTAGGTATGGGTGGTGGAGCACATGTTCTCATTTCTGATCCTTTCATGTGTGGGTAATGAGATGATTGTTGCTTTGGGGACCACATTTTGAGTGTCATTGCTATAATCTAGACATTATCTGCTTGGAGGTCTTCACATTCAGGGCTTCAGTTTAGATGTGTGGGAAGTTCCCTCAGCCTCAGTGAATGGTATGGCTTTGTCTTCATTAACTGGGACAATGATTGTATAGCGAAATTTCTTTTAGAACTAAGCATAAAATTAAAAGAAAAAATAAATTATATAGCACATCCCCACACAGTCAGCCTCTGTTGTATGCTCCATCGGTGTGGGATATGGAGTATTTAGGTCTGGTCTTTATATCTCTTCATGCAGTTTCTTGAGTATCAACTTCATAATTATTCATGAGGCTGGATGTAGCAGGAAAATATAAAATATTATTTACAGATCAGCAGTCTCAAATTTCACTGCATGTCTTAATCATCTGGGGAACTTTAAAACTTATAAAATCTTTGATACCATGCTTGGCAATTTTGATGTAATTGCTCTGGAGTTGAAGGTAACTTGAACAGCAGGACTTATATGTACAGATATTAGGGTTTGGAGATAAAACTGGGAACCATGAAATGTAAAACAAAAATCTAAAAGAATGTTCTATCATATAAAAGCATTTTGACATAATTGTCTAATTATGATGATCCCTACAATGTCTAATATAAATGACTAAAGTGTTAATACTGGAAACACACAGGTATTTTGTGTGGTGTGTGTGTGTGTGTGTGTGTGTGTGTGTGTGTGTGTGTGTGTGTGTGTTCAGTATCTGAATTGTTTGAAGAAAATACTTGGTTTTAATGGTTTTGATAATGTTCATTCTAAGGATTAGGTTATGCTCTGAAATTTTTTGCTTGTTCTAAATGTGCAAATTTTCACATTTAAAAATATCATATTATATGTAATATATAGAAAGCTATGATGAAAACATAATCCACAAAGCAATTCAAATGACTCTTTTAAATTCATAACTTCATTTAGCTGTTCTTTTAAATCCAAGGATAATTCATTTTGATTTTAAGATGTCATAGGTTTAAATATCAATATGGTCCTGTCTCCTTGGTATTTCCTTTCATTAGTTAATAATTTACAGTCCACTGTTCTTGTTTTTTAAGCATGAGATGAGAATTGAATATAGGGATCAGCCTCGCTGTTTTAGTCACCTGTTCTTTCCTCTCTTGGATCTTTGCTGGCTTACTTCTCTTCAAAAGCTTTCCACTATAATAGCTCAAGGTATCCTATAGATTCACATATATTAAGGCATCACTTTTATAATGTCTTTTTAATGTAAAATGCTGCATTGATATACTTTTAAAGCATTAATGTAATATTTTCATTCTATTTAATTGATACATAACAATTGCCACTTGCTTTGTAGTCTAGAAACACAACATTGATCCTGCCAGTTTTGTGCCTCAGGAAACAAGCAATTGCAGCACTCTCTGATAAGAGTCTTTCAGGGCTACAGGACTGCATTGTTGGGTTTTCATTTTTTATGCATCCTGGGAATACTTCCAAGCTCCATGATTGCTAGTGAATTCAATCCCTCATGATTGTAGCTTGAGAGCTCAGTTCCTTGATGTCCACTAAGGCACTAAGCTTCTAGCAGCTTTTATACTCCCTTGCCAAATATCCCTTTAATGGAATCATTTCTAACATGTCAGATCACTTCTTCAGATCCAGAAAAGGACATACCTTTGGCATTGAAGGCAGCGTCATATATAATACATCATTACATTGTGTTACATGTCATGCTATCATCTTTGTGTACTTCTGCTGTCAGAACGGACATTCAAAAAGATGTGCCTCATGGGGGTGAGCAGTTGGAGTGTCACCTCAGTCTGATTTGTGAGTGAGCAGGAAATTGTAGCGCCTATTTAACAAAGTCCTAAATTTGTTTTAGAGTTACAACAAATGCAGCTCCAGGCTCACTATTTTTTCCTGTAACCTAGGTATCTCCTTCGGGAGATCATCAAAGATAGCCATCAACTTTTTCATGATCAGCACAGAGTTCTGTTTGATGTTGGGACCAAAGGGACCAAGGAGAGCTGTCAATTCTTTATGTCCTCCACCCTACACAAAGAACTTGATGACTCCTGCACTAAGACTTTTAAAATAGATGAAGGTAAAATTATAGGGATCTGTGTTTTTGACAAAGTGCATTTGCATGAAAATCATTGAATCCCACTTGTGGCATGAAGGAGAGAAAGGGAAGTTAGCCCAAGCCTGAAGAGGATATCAGGGCTAGGACTTAGAAAACACTGCTGATTGAGGAAGGCAATTGGTCTTTTGCCATGATGCCTCAGTTATTCTTAAGCAATGTGTTCCTGGGCTGATTGTGCAACCCTCAGAAAGTCATTTTACAAGGTAGCTTCTGTCTTCCTGTCAGTGCATCAGTGATTACAATTTTCTCTTCCAATCATTGAGGGAGGCGGGTAATAACAGGTTTAGTTCATCTCTTGAAAATCTCAGATACAAGTTAAGCACAGCGTTACTTAGGTAATTTTGTAGCTAAGTCTAAGAGTACAGTTAAAATATTATTTCCTATGCCACAGGAGAATTTTCTGCCAGACTTCCAAGAAGAATTTATTGGGAAAGGGTTGTCTTTAGGTCTGACTAGTGTTCATGACTCCATCCTTATTTCTAATCATCAGCATACCATAGGTGTCAATGTCCATGGCCCTAAGGTGATGAATGGCAATTCATGCTTCAGGGTGTCTTCAGTTTTGAGTATTGTCCATGGATCTTGTTATTTCCTCACATTGTTCTAACATCACAATGACAGCTGGGAGCTGAGAGCTCTCATTCTGAAATCTGTTCACTTGGGCAAGAGTGAATGTTTAATTTGACTGTATTTAAATTCCTCTTGGTTTATTTAGGCGTTCTCATATTCTAAAGTAATAAAATGTAATAATAAATATGTGGGGGCATATGGAGGGATATAAATAAAAGTACCTGTCGTATATAAATTTAACTAAATAAATTTATCATAATTTATCATCACACTTTCCTAGTAACGGCCATTTCTAACCAGGTAACTTGCTTCTCTATTTTTGTAAACATATACATTTATATACACACACACATACAGCAGCAGCAGCAACAACATTGAGATCAGGGTGTTGCACATGTTGGGCCAGCATTTAATCACCAAGCTGTATCTTGAATCCTACATATTCTTTCATGTATAAAAATTCTCTCCTCTCCCCTCGCCCCTCCTCATCCCCCTCCCCTCAGTCCTCTCCCCTCCCTTCACTTCCTCTCTCTCTCTCTCTCTCTCTCTCTCTCTCTCTCTCTCTCTCTCTCTCTCTCTCTCTCTCTCTCTCAATTCTTTTGATATAAATGCGTTAATAATACACATATCCTATAAGTTAACTATATTTTCTTATCCACCACCAATTATTAAAAATCAGCAGTTAATCATAACATTTCATCTGATGTTTTTACAGCTAGCGTTCCTATGGCCAAGGGCCCTGGTCCTGGATGTGTTGAGTCTGACCTACCTGGTGGTCTAGTGCATTGGCAATCCACCTCCTCACCTTCTCTTGTTTACTCAGAAATCTCACTGGCAAGAGCAAGATAGCCATGCTGCTGTCCTTCTCAACTGTTTTACAACTTTGAAATGCTGCAGGAGCAAGAACTCCTCACTCTTCCCCACCCCACCTCTCAAAATGAAAACATTGTCATCTGTGTCAACCTGGACTCGGTTCACTCATGCTGTGCTGAGTTTGTAAAGATACTTTACTTTTATTAGATTTTATTCAGGCCTTTGTCTACCATCCCTGTCTGGCTTCAGTAAACATTCTTCTACATTGTACATATTACACTGTATATATTATTTATTATAGATTCAACAACACATAATAACTGAAACAAGAGCCTCTTTCTGGACACCTAGAATCAATTTTCAGAACCTCCCAAATCAAATTAATTACAAGCACAGTCAGAAGTCCAGGTTTCCAGTCTCCCCTAGCTGTCCTTTGCTGTGTTTCCATTGCCCTGACTCCATAAGCTTCTATAGTCTTTCTCTACCATAGTTCTGTGGTATCCCTGATCCTAGTCTTCTCTCTCTCTCTCCCCACCTCTCCCTCTCCCTCTAGTAAACCTGAAAGAGGTGTTCTAGAGAACAAATAGGATTCTCACTGTTCCTACTTAAAACCAATTAATGATTTTCTAGTGCCATCAGAACACAGACCAAGGGCTCTCATACCTTACCATCATTTGAAACGGTTAGCTCTGTCTTCATTATTAATAGAACGTAATATAAAATCAACTATGGAATTTTAAGGTATGGTCTTGGGAGTAATTAATGTCAAATGAGACTCTCTGGCTGGAGTCATAATCAAAAGAAAGTTGGCCTTATAATAATAGGAGAAGTTTGAACTATTTTTTCTTTCTATGTGGATGGATGCTCTTCACTGCCTTAGAAATATATAGTATTGACTTCAACAAATCTGACCTGTATCTTATATAGCAACACAATCTTAGGCCACCAATCCTTCCAAATCATGAACCAAATAAACCATTTTTTAAAAAAATATATATTTTTTAATTTATATAAGTTTTTTTTTTTTTTTAGCTATCTGCTTCCCCTTCCTTCCCTCCTGCCAATCTTGCCCAATCAGCCTTCAGCCTCCCCCTTCCCATCCTCCCATTCCCCCTCCAAATAGGGCAAGAAGTCCCAAGGTGGATCTGCTCAGCACAGCATATCCACTCCAGGCAAGTATGATTTCTTCATCCCAAAATCAAGACTTAGGTGTTCCTCTGCAAAGAATGGGTTCCAGGTGCCAGCCCACACAAAGGAACACTGTCTAATCCCACCCCTCAAGGCTCTACACACCGCCCATGCCAACTGACAGTTGCCTACCCTTGGAAGGCCTAGCTTTATTTCTCGATGGTTCCCCAGTGGCTGTTCTTGATTCAGTGAACTCCCCAGAGCTTCAGCCAGCCAACACTGTGGGAATTCTCCTCATAATCCTTATCCCTTTGCTCATACAGACTCTCTTCCCCTGCTCTCAGCAGGACCAGGAGCTCTGCCCAGCACTCAGTCATGGATCTCTGCCTCCACTTCTATTCATTGTTGGATGTAGGTTCTGTGATGACACTTAGGGTGGATATTTATTTGATTATAGGGGAAGTACTGTTTAAGCACCCACTCCACTATTAGTTGGACATCTAGTCAGGGACATCCTATGAGTTCTTGAAGGTTTCCCTAGCACCCACTCTCTTTCCAACCCCATCTTGGCTTCCTCTATCAAGATATCCATCTCTTTTTTTTTCTCCCTCTCTGTTGCTCCTCTCACTCAACCATCTCCTTCTCTCATGATTTGTTCCTACCTCTTCTTGGTTGCAACCCATTATGATCCCAATTTGCTAAGGTGATCTTCTCATTATTAATGCATACTGCATTCCAGAGTGAATGTACAAGTTTACCTACCCACTAACAATGGAGGAGTGTTCCCCTTGTTCCACATCCTCTCCAGCATAGGCTGTCATCTGTGTTTTTGATCTTAGCTATTCTGACAGGTGTAAGGTGGTATCTCAAAGTTGTTTTGATTTGCATTTCTCTGGTGGCTAAAGATGTTGAGGAATTTTTTAAGTGTCTTTCAGTCATTTGTTGTTCTTATGTTGAGAATTCCCTTTTTATATCTGAACTCAATTTTTTAATTGGGTTATTTAGGTTTTGGGGTTCTAGTTTCTTGAGTTCTCTACATATTTTAGAGAACATTTCTGTGTCAGTTGTAGGGTTGGTGAAGATCTTTTCCAATTCTGTAGGCTGTTTTGTACTGACTGTGTTCTTTGCCTTTCAGAAGCTTTTCAGTTTCAGAAGGTCCCACTTATTGATTATTGTTCTTAGTATCTGTGCTACTGGTGTTGTATTTAGGAAGCAGTCACCCGGGCTAATGCATTGGAGGGTATTTCCCACTTTCTTTTCTATCAAGTTCAGTATATCTGAAAGGCTTATGTTGAGGTCTTTTATCCACTTGGATTTGAGTTTGTGCAGAGTAATAGGTCTGGATCTATTTGCATTCTTCCAGCACCACTTGTTGAAGATACTATATTTTTTCCATTGAATAGTTTTGGCATCTTTGTCAAAATTCAGGTGTTCATAGGTGTGTGGGTTAATGTCAGGGTCTTTGATTCAATTTCATTGATCCACAAGTCTGTTTTAATGCCATTACAAGGCTGTTTTTATTACTGTAGCTCTATAGTATAGCTTGAAGTCATTGATGGTGACTACTCCTGAAGTTCTTTTATTTAGCAGGATTTTTTCGGCAATCCTGGGTTTCCTGTTATTCCATATGAAATTGAGTATTGTTCTTTCAAGGTTTGTGAAAAATTGTGTTGGGATTTTGATGGGGATTGAACTGAATCCATAGACTGCTTTTGGTAAAATTGCCATCTTTACTGTATTGATCCTACCTATCCAGGATATTGGGAGATCTCTCTATTTCCTGATACCTTCTCAATATCTTTCTTCAGTGACTTGAAGTTTTTGACAAATATTTCTGCAACTCCAGCTTTGTTTTGCTGGGGATTGGGTTTGCAGGGAGGAGACCTTTCCAGCTTTCTTTGGTTTAGAGATGAACTGAGTATGAGTGGGTGTCGGGGTAGGGGGGCATGCTATGTCCCTGGGCTGTGGTTTGGAGACCACAGTCTCTGCTTGGCCTGTGGGTCTGGCTGTCACTCACTTTTTAGTCAGCTACGGGGTCTCCAGTTGTTGGTGTTTGAAGATGCAGGTTGCGGTTTTGGTGGGGTTTGGCCCACTGGATGTCCTTCCTGCTCTGTTTTGCTGGAGATTGGTCTGGGGGGGGGCTCTCAAAAACCAGTTTGTTTCTAATTTTTTTTTTGAACATAGATTTTTCCCTTACATTTTGATTATTGTTTCCTCTCCCCCAACTCCTCTGAGATTTTCTTCCCCTCCCATTTCAATCTACACCTTTTCTACTTCTCAATAGAAAACAAGCATCTAAAGAATAATATTAAAATAGAATATAATAAAATGAAAACAAAACAAACAGAATTTTAAAAGATAAAGAAAAAACAAGCGAAATATGTAGCTATAGAGACACATGCATTTCTATTTCTCTGCCTGTTGTTTCAGATATAAATATTGAATGGCACTCATACTCATCCAAAAGATTATTTGTTTAGATGCTATATCTAGTAAGAAACCTTGAACTGGACATTCTCTGTGCTTCGGTGGCCATGCTCACTCAGCCTGATGTTTCAAACTTTCCCCAACCACCTGTCCTGTTCCTTGTTAGCATAGCTGCCTTGAGGTATTGCTTGTAGTTGAGGGGCTTTTTCTTTGTGGACTTCAACTTATATGTTTCCTTCTTCAAGAAAACCTATGTTCTATTGTGACTACTACACATTTTCCTTTATAAAAAAAAAAAAAAAAAAAAAAAAAAAAAAAAAAAAAAAAAAAAAAAAAAAAGCTTTTACCTGGTCTCTACAATTACATTCACATGTGCACAGATACCCAGATATGAACCCATACACAGATACATAATAACACAATAATCAGAATATATGGGGGAAAAATTCAAATAAATACACAGCTGAAACTCTTGTGGTATTGGGATTCTTTTTACCTATACAACATATTTCACTAGTTAAAAGAAAGAGATGGACAGAGTAGCTTCATCAAGTGATAGCTCCCACTTGTCATTTGTTCTACAGCAGATTCATTATTACAACTATCCATGAACCTTGATGGCTTAAGAGAACAGTGTTTGTTTATATTTTATCTCTCAGTCTCCTATAGATCATTGGGGTACAGAGTAAGTGTTCTGCTCTCCAAGTTTACTGAGGACATTCTTCCAGCATAATGGTTCTCAGCAGCTAGGCAATGACCCCTGTGGAGGTGGAACAAGAGTAAGCTAAGAAAATCTGCATATCAGTTTATATTGTGATTCAAAACCGTAGCAAAATTACAGTTGTGAAGCAGCAAGGGAAGTAGCTCTGTGATTGGGGTCCCACAGCATTAGGAACTGTATTAAGGGGTTGCTGCATTGGGAAGTTGAGATCCACTGCTATAGTAACTTAATTTTTGCCTATGGTATCATCATTTGCTGTTGGGCCATCTACAGTTGATTCACAATGAGAGAAGTAAGATCAGGGCATATTACACGGTTGTTTGATGAGTATACATCCCTTCTGTTCAAATTCTGCTGGCTGGCATTCAGGACCCCTGATTTGATTCAGATCCTTGATGTCAAGAAAGGGTAAGTTATAGAGTCTCCCCTGTGTGCATGAAGAAAATGAAGATCTCTTTTCTCTAAAGGAGAAAATGATATCAGTAAAAATATGTCAAGTTCAACAATTATCCATAGCTTTGATAATTTTGATGATTTGTTAGAGAAGTTATGGGGCTTACTAAGGTCTTATTTATAGTTATGCTTTGATTATATCAAAGAAAATTTACAAAGGAAGAAGACATGTTGGGCAATAAATATTACAAGGGAGCCCAATGCAAGTCTCTGAAAGTCTTTTCTTAGTTCCATGAAATATGTTTAATTTTTCCAGCCATGAGTCATGATGATACTTGTGAAATGTTGTCTTGCAAGAATGCTCATTAGACATTCAGTGCTTAGCATACTCAAAGTCTGGAACTTAGGAAGCAAAGCAGGTGTTCAACATAAACTTTATCCTTTGCCAAGATAGTTTAGGCATAATGAACTACTCATAAGAAATACTAGATAGTCTAAAAAGCCAAGTTCTCAAACAATAATCAAGCAGAAACTTTATAAGCAGGCCTCTCTTATGACAGTGGCATCAAGTCAGCTATGGTAACTCTTTTCTGCACAAAAGTCTGTCTATTGCAAAGTAAACAAAAATTAAAGTAAATCTCTGTTCTGGCTACCTTGTGGGAAAATACATCATTTCTCTTGGCTTCATATACAGTCTTACTGTAAAAAATAGCAGGAATAGCAACTCACGGTCTCCTTGCAAAGAAAATGAACATGGAGCAGAGAACACAGACCAGCTGTCATAATGGCACTCAAACTGGAGCTGCTATTATTATTATTGGTAGAATACTCTTCATTAGCCCACCACTCTGCTATTCTGAATCTCATTTCTCTATAATAATAGCTCTTCTTAGAGGAGCCCTTGCCTCACACTCAAACTTTGATTTGTGTTTTATATAACCCGTCCCCCCAGAAAAAAATTAGAAGACACAAATTTGTTGCAATGGAGGTTTCTTGGCCCCGGGTGGCCAGAGGTCCAGACCCACAGGCCTGCAGCCCCAGACCCCTCAGCCGCCTGCCCCTGCTGCTTAGGCCCCTAGAAATGATTCAGACACTTATATTAAGTTCATTCTGTTTGACCTATGGCTCAGGCACATTGCTAGCTAGCTCTTACATCTTAACTCAATCCATTCTCATTAATCTGTCTGCCATGTGGCCCGTGGCTCACCTGTGTTCCTCACATGTTTCTTCTTGGACTCAGTCTGACTCCGCCCTGCTTCTCCTACCTATGCTGTGATTTCCCCTCCTACTTTTTCTATGGTGCCTATCATGGGCCAAAACAGCTCCTTTATTTAAAGATTGATATTCACAGCATGCAGAAAGACAATCCCACATCACAAACTAGTTTACCAGAAGACAAATGAAGACATTTTGTCCTCTGTTGGGTTGGCTTTCATTGTGCCTTTTGAATTCCTGTAGGAACTAGTGTGACTTTTTTCATATTTTTTCCCTCTGGGATTTAAAAGACAGAGGGGGCAGCAGGAAGGCTCAGCAGGTAAAGGGTCATGCTATACACGGCTACATTTAAGCTCTATCTCTGGATCTTAAGCAAAAGCAGATGAAAAACTGACTTCATTAAGCTGTGTTCCAAACTCCACACTCCATGGTGTGGATGCCCAAATGTCTATTGTGCATATGTGTATGCAAACCCAAATACACACCATAAATAATGTCTTAATCAAAAGAGACAACACATTTTATTGACATTTTGAGTCTGTGATATGACACAACAGGGCATGTAGGCACTCTCTAAAAACATAAAGACAAATTTTGTATAAAGCAAAAATCATCAGAAACACTTCTAATGATTAGATAAGCTTGGATATCCTCTACTTTTTAAACAATTCTGAAAATAAGATAATGTTATGATTTTCTTTTAAGTCACAGTTACTTTTAATCAGATTGATAATAGTTTTGCTCTATCGGGACTTCATTCAGAGATACAAGTTTCTCCAAATACAGTATCCTGCTGTCCATTGTATAGTTCCCAATTGTATTATATAAACTGCTTTACTTCCATGTTCCAAACTGATAGAAAGGCAAGACTCAGCATTTCTTGGAGTTAAAAATGACATTTTCATATCAAGATAAAATGCAAAAATTCAGTGTATCGCCTTTATTTGCATCAATGACTCAAATGCAGTCACAGAGCTTGAGGAATAAACTGAACACTGAACAACCTTATACATACACAGAACAGAAACTAGAATTGCAGAAAAAGCTAGCACTATCATAAACACAATAAAACCTGCTTCTCTAGATTTGGGGGAAGGATAATTATTTCTACAGACCCCTCAAATTTAATTCAATCTTCTCAAAAAAAAAAATTGTTTCAGTTTGAGGGTAGCATCCCAACTAAAATCACAAACTCTGATACCACTTGAAGGACAAACATTTAGAACAAGTCTCTATTTTATGAATGCTTTAAAGTTTCCTGATTCTCTTAGCACTGGATCTCAGTACTGAATATATAGCAAATTCAAAAGGAACTTGATCAAAGGAGGCTGTTAACATCAGTTGTTGCCCATGGAAGCTGACCTGCAAAGCACAAATCTCAAACACAGAGCAGGTGACACAGTGCTGTGTTGACCAACTTTGTCCAAGGAGGCTATACATACCAGTTGTCACCCATAGTGCCCAAGACACACAGCACAGATCTCAAACAGAGCAGCACATAGACAGACAGATGGGCAGATTACCTACAACGGGATTTATATTTCACATTTTTTGTTGGAAAAAGTAATTGGTTCACAAAGTATATATTATTAGTTGCCTAATAAATTATTTTTTCAAATTCAGCACACATTTCTTAAAGAGCATGCTGTGCAAGTACATATTCTGTGGTTAAAACTAAAACAACAAATCTGGGGCATTATTTATCACTGCAAGTTTCTGGCAAAGAACCACTCCAGAAAAAAAAAAAGATAATTTTCCATTTTTTATAATCCCTGCTTAAATGTGTTCATTAATAAAAGTCTAACTGGCAATTATTCCAATGATTTTGACAGGCAATCAAATTTCCATTAAAGTAAGTTTCCAAAACTTCATGACTCTGCATAATACTACATTTGATTTGAGTACTTAAGACTGTAAATCATCTTAACTCTTCATTGATTTATTTAATTTGACAAAAATACAAGGAAAGAGAATGTCAAAAGAAAATGTAAAAAAAAAAAATGGGTATTCCCTTACGTCTTCTCTTTATAATGAATTATATTTAGCATGAAGTATTCCTTTTCAGTAGAATTTTTGATTGAGTCAACATTTCCCATTTTAAGCTTTATCTAGTTTTAATTATTTTCCACAAGCATGTTGTATGTACTAACTCTTTGTTGAGTATTTAACATACTTCAGTGACTTTGCTACTCAAGTATTTTAATGAGAAAAAAATAAGGAATTTAGGAATATGTATGTATAGACAAATACATATATGCATGTAGTAACAACTGATAAAATATGAATCCATAGATTTAAAAAAGAGGATGGGTATGTGGGAGGGTTTGGAGGGAGAAAGGAGAAGGGAGAAATATTGTGGTTAAAGTACAATCTCAAAAAATGAATTTAAATAAAGCACATTACCATTAATGTGAATGGAATGCACACAAATATTTGATAGACACAAGGCAGAAACTGAGGCTGCCTTGGGAATAATATGAAATTGTGCCTCAAATGGATAAAACTAAGAAAATCATCCTGAGTGAGGTAACCCAGACTCAGAAAGAATAACATGATATCTACTCACTTATAAGTAGATATTAGATATAAAGCAAAGGACAACCGGGCTACAATCCATAACTCCAGAGAAGTTATGTAAAAAAAGGAGGCCCCTAAGAGAGACTCCATAGAGGCCCCTGGATAAGAGAAATAGATAAGATCTTCTGAGTAAGTTGAGAGTATGGGGGAGGATGAGGAGGGAAGAACATGAGGGAACAGGATGGTAGAGTTGCAGGAGAGACAGAGAGGGAAAACAGAAAAATGGATATTTCGATAGAGGAAATCATTTGGAGTTTAAGGAGAAGCCTGGTGCTAGGAAAACTCCCAGGAATCCATGGGGATGACCCCAGCTAGGACTCCAAGCAATGGTGGAGAGGCTGCCTGAACTGGAACTGGCCTCCTGTAATCAAACTAATGGCCACTCTAATCCAATCATGTGAGAGAGGATGAAATATATGAGCAAAGGGTTCAAGATCATGATTGGGAAACCCACAGAGACAGCTGACTGGAGCTACTGGGAGCTCACTGACTCTGGACTGACAGCTGGGGAACCTGCCTGGGACCAAACCAGGCCTCTGAATGTCGATGACATTTGTGTGGCTTGAGCAGTAGGTGGGGCCTCTGGCATTGAGACAAGGATTTATTCCTGATGCATAAACTGGCTTTTTGGAACCCATTCCCTATAAAGTGGAGCTTTGTCCTGCCTCAACTTGAAGTCCCAGACTTTGTGGACTCCCCATGTTAGGCCTTATTCTCTTTGAGAAATGGATGGAGAGGGTAGGAGAACCTGGGTACTGAGTGGGAGCAAGGTAGGGTAGGAGAAATGTGGTCAGTGTATTAAAAAACAAAACAAAACCAAAAAAAAACAGTTTTAAATAAAATTTCAAAAAAGAAGAAATTTTACCTCAAAACTTTAATATAGGAATCTTGTCTGTCTTACAGACAGCCTTATTACACTATAGACTTTAGACTAGCTAGCCCACATAACATGAGCCTGTTTCTTAAAATTTATCTCATGGAAAAATAGAATAGGGAGAATGGATAGATAGATAGATAGATAGATAGATAGATAGATAGATAGATAGATAGATAGATAGATAGATAGATAGGTAGGTAGATAGATAGATACATAGATAGATACAATACATAGATAGATAACAAATAATAGCAGATAGATTGATTGATGATTGATAGATAGGTAGGTAGGTAGACAGATCGATGATATAGATATACAAAGAGATTGATATGTAGGTAACTTATTGACTGTGTTCCTTATAGAACTCTAGTAGAACAAGGATATCTTAGACTGGGGATTTTCATGCCAAGCCTAAAGTATTATACAGAGACTAATGAAGAAGTTACTCCCACATGAAACAAATAGAAAATCCCTAAGACATGAAAAGATTAATTACTAGTTTCAAAAACCCAGTACATGTTAGTATGACTAAATCCCTGTGACTGGGGCTAAATACTAAAATGATATGCACTAAGAACAGTAAGGTGGGCATGGAGCAGAGGAAGCCCAATCTTGAACATTGTAACTTAGAATCTTTGTACATTATGAAGCGCCTGAAATTATTTTTATGGGTTTTTTTTTCTTTTTGAGAAATGTTTTCACATAGCCCAGGCTCCCTCAAAATCGCTACATGGCCAAGAATGACCTTAATATTCATATCCTCCTATCATACCACCTGAGTTTGGGGAGTATACAAGTGGGCCATCATACCCAATTTCATGTTGTGTTATAGTTTGAAGCCAGGACTTTTTCAATGCAAGACAAGCATTCTAGCAACTAGGCTATATCCCCAGCACAACAAAGTGATTTTTAAAGTATCTTTAATCATTCTATGTGGTGGCTTAAATAGGAATGCTCCCCATAGGCTCATAGGTTTGAATGTTAGGTCACCAAGGAGTGGCACTTTGTTGGAGTAGGCTTGCTCTTGTTGGATGAAATGTGTTGCTGGTAGTTTCAGAAGCCCAAGCCAGACCCAATCACCGTCTCATTTTCTTCCTGTTACCTGTGGATCTAGATATAGAATGCTCAGCTCCTCCAAGACCATGTCTGCCTTCATGCTCCCTGCAAATGAAATAATGGACTAAACCTTTGAACTCTAAGCCAGCCCCAATTAAATGCTTTCTTTAATAAGTGTTACTGTTGTCAGTCTCTTTACAGCAATAAAACAATGGCTAAAACAGTCTATATGCCACCAAATTTATCTTTATATTTTTAAAACCGTGTTTCCTTTAGTCTAAGTCAAACCTGAATAAAGTAGCAAATAAGAAATGTATTATAAATTATCCAACTTTTTTAAAAAAAGGGAGAAAACTGAATTTACCCAGATTTTGGTTCAAGCATCCAACTTAATCTTTGCCTGGTTAAAAGTCAAACAAATATTTAACGGTCTTTTTATAAATATGATATATAATATTTATATTATAATATGTATTTATATTATAATATATAAATATGATATATAAATATGATATCTCTCTTCTATTTTATTATTCCTTTTAATACTTCCCCATACACACACATACACACATTTATCTAAAACATATCAGGAAACTATAGACAGTTTTCTAGTTTCTTGTCTGTTCAGCTTTCTAAGTTGCTGTGTTCACCTTTACATCATAAAGAGAACCTACTATTTGCCGAGGCATCTAGAGAAAGAGCAACATAATCCAAACAGCAATTTGGTGCCTATACCAAGAAAGCACATAGCATAATTGCTGTGCCTAAAGCCCAAGTTACATCGTCTTCCTGTAAACATAGTCCAACACAAAGATCTACGTGAAACAAAACAAAAACAGCCAGCCATTGCTTGCAATGATTAAATTCCAGGAAAGGATATGATTATTACCTTCATGGCTTTCTGTTACAGTGTGGTCTGTAATTTCTTTAGTCCTGGTAAGTTGTCCACCATGGTAGTGGGTGAGATAAGGGTGGGCAGTAATATTCTTCATGAAATTAGTAGGAGATTAAATATACCTCAAGCAAATATATACAAGTGAGCAATTTGCTGCTTGTCAGAAACAGAACTGTAGCACCATGTAATCTGTGCAATGAAGTGGACACAACTGATGCTTACATTTTTTTCTGAAACTTCACATAAAACCACATGTTAATTCCCTAATAAAAAATGAGTTCATTAGTGAGAATATTTTGTATGATATTAATAAGTGCTACTGATTGATTGAACAGATTATGTGTATCAAAAACAGAATGGGGGCATGCAGTTAATTACCAATTTAAAAGATTAATTAGTATCTTATGTGACTAGAATACTCTCTAACTGATCATAGCACTTCTCGAGTTTGAAGAACATGGTTTTCAAGAAGCAGGGCTGTTCCCTGTTGAGGCACTATTTTTTAATGTGCATCATCAGGCCTTGGAGGCTTAGGAGGGACATGGTTTTGTGCAGAGAAAACTAACATGGCCAAACATTCAATCCTGGATTTCCATCCAGGCTCTAACAGTTGGTATTTTAGCCTGGAGAACTTCTCTAACACTCTACTTGTATGTGGATGAAATTTATATTATCCACCTCACAATATTCATGAAATAATTACAGAAAATAAGGTGTGAGATAGAGATGTTTTAATGAGGATGCTGTGTACCTGAGCCTTTACATTAAAAGTATCCACCAAAACTGTCAAGATATCCTTTATTTCCCCTAGTGAAGGTAAATTTCCCATAATTGTGGTTTTTTGTTTTTTAAGGTACCATCAGTATCAACTAAAACCTACACTCTAGGTTACATTAGAGGTAAATTTGAAAGCCATACTTATGATCCTTGAGGTTGAAATCAAGTGACTTAATCTTTCTTCTGTATCACAACTCATCATCCTTTCTGCTACACCAAACAGCCTCTAAAATTTCAAGAAAACATACCAAATCATGTAATCTTCAAGCAGCAGTTATATATTTGCTGCATTTCTCCCGAAGTTATAGCTTTATTAAACACTTAGGAAGTAAAAAGTCAGCAAGTAGATATGTTTGCACTCCAGATGAAAATTTCCAATACTGTATCTATTTGTCTATATTCTCTATATTAATCCTTGTTGTTGTTCTACGTAGAAATTGATTTTTCAATAGCATAGGAACTTCTCAAGGACATCTAGTTAATTAGTGACTGTAGTAACATACAGTTAATTAGACATAATTAGAAGAGTCTAATGTTCCCATCGTCAAAACCAGCCTAGAATTTCAATAAGAACACAGGGAAGGTCTAACAAAATACAAAGTAAATCAAAAATATCTTGATGCTAGAAGGAAGGAAGGACTATAAAGCTCTGTAGACCCACAATTTATTGTTCTTAGCAGCAAGTTGGACTTGATATTAGCAGTCAGTATCTGACATGAATCTGCATTTTGGGGTTTCAAAGTGATTCATAAGGCAACAGAATAGCTCAACAGAATATAAAGCATATAGATTCTGGAGTATCTACAGGTAACTTCTTGGGTTTATATCAAGCTATCTGAGTACATTATTTAGACTATCATACTTCAGTTCCAATTAAATATGAAGTTGGTCCTTTTATCTAAGGAATTAGATGGGATAGTTGGTAATCTGAAATAGGAAAAGGGGAAGGAAAAACTTTGAAGATAAAGAACTCAATTTTCTTTGGTGGCTTAAGGCATCTTTTCAGGTTCCAAGGAGAGTTATGGAGTAGATAATAGCAGAATACACATGCCTATGGATCACAGGAAAGTTTCTCCTGGCTAATAAATATTGTGACGTCAATATCTAGACTGAATTGATGTCCATGAGGCTGGGTGAGATCATCAAGAGAACAAGCTCAGATAAGGTCACCCTGACACGTTAGAAATCTTTCCAACAGAGTAAGAGAAACAAGAATAGAAGCTGTTACGCCAGCTGGAAATATACATTGCCGAAGTTCAAACTTCAGAGTTTTAGAATAACATATGTATCCAGGTAACACCAATATGTGAATCATATATAGAAATGTGATTGCAATTAAAACACAAATTTAGAAAAATGCTATAAGAGGCAGTCCTGTTCTTTGAATTTGTGATCTGAAAGTTGTTTGGAATTTATGCTACTCATTTGTATTACACCATGACCAAGGTAACTCATAAAAGAAAGCACTTCATTTCAGGCTTGCTTACAGTTACAAAGGATTAGTTCATGATCATTACTGAGGGAAGCTTGACAGCAGGCGTGGTGCTGGAACACTAGCTGAGAGCTCTGATCTGTAAGTTACAGGCAGAGAGAGTATGACACTGTGCCTGGTGTGGGCTTCCCCAAGTGACACACTTCCTCCAATCATGCCATGCTTCCTAATACTTCCCAAACAGTTCCAGTAACTTTGGGGCCAAGATTTCAAGTATCTGAGTCTATGGGGGCCATTTTCATTCAAATAACCACACGTCCTCATTAACAAAACAGGTGTACCATAAAGCAAAGCTCACAAATTTTATTATATCCAAAAAAATCTTTGTTCTAGACAATCATTTCCAATCACATATTAATTCAGCCTTCAGTCTATACCTGCTATTGCCAGCATACCCTACCTCCATACCGAAAAGCCTTCAGCAGCAACAAAAGAAGCTGTATGCAAGGTCTCTGGTGTTTATTTCCTTTGGGGGATTTTCTCTTTTCGAGTAAGTTTAGACATGAAAATATGATTCTCCGCTTTTCATCCCTCCCATTGTTCAATTCATAATTGTTATTCTTTCTTACTTGTGACCAGCATTCATGCTTCAAAAATATTATATATCTTGGGGGAGTATGATTATAAAATGTGTGTGTAAGCCAGTAAATAGAACACGTAATAAAATATAGAATTCAATAGAGGAAATTGAAGCACACTTGCTTAGAACATGATAAAATCTAAGAAAAGCAGTAGAGATGTTTTGTCTGTCATGTGAACTACTTTCTATTAGCCTCAGCCCTTAACTTTCACTGAGTTTTGTTATACATCTACCAGTCTCTTCTATAGCTTGAAGGCTTCACACAAGGACACAGAGAGATTGTCATCCAGAGGCATATCTTCAGCTTATAGAGTATCGGGATTCTAAGGGGGTATTCCATATGCATGTGGTATCTGTGAATGACAGATTCCCAAAACGCCCCATGTACTCACAAGCTGGCTGTTCAGTTGACACAGTTGGAGTAGATAATAACTAGTTGAGATTCTTTCACAGTCTTGACTAGTAGTTAGTGCTGCATGTTGATCAGTGTTTTCTGTTTCATACACCATTGTCACAACCTGGGGCCATAGAATACAGCCATGTTTTCAGGGGGAAAAATGAAGTTAAAAAGAACACTTTAGGATGAGATAAGTCTAACACGTGTCTTCTGTTCATATGAGAGAGACACTGGATGTGTGTATGAACAGAGATACAGCCATGGGTAAAGACAGCCAGCAGAAGAAATTGGCAGGCCAAAGTGAGTGTTCTCAGAGTAAACTAATCCTGCTGAGTGGAATCTCAGAATTCTAGGCTTCAGAGTTTTGAAGAAATAAATTTTTGTTGTTTAAGCCACACAGTATGCTGTGTAAAAAAAAAAAAAAAAAAAAACTAATACAGCAAAATTGAAACTGCTCACAGCATGGGAATTCAACATAGTTATATTTCTTACATGATAGATTCTATGTGGAAATAAGTAGAAGTGTACCAGTGCTTATAACAAGAAAGAACTGGAGTAACTATGTGCTCTGTTGACCAAAGCATATCACACAGCCCATGAGCCTTCAAGGAAAGGGACTTTTCACTCGGTCTCTCCTTGTATGGAGCTGTGATATATGTTTTCAGGGTAGGCAATTCTGTTTGGTTTGTTTTTGTTTTGAGACAAGGTCTCACTGCGTAGCCCTCACCTGTCTGCCTCTATCTCATGAGAACTGAGATTAAAAGCCTGTGCTGCCACAGTTGACAATGCTGAAGATTATCCCAATGCAAACGTTAGTCAAGCATCACCCAACTTCTTTTCAGCTTCTGGCATTCCTATGTATATCCATATATCTTCACACTGATGAGCATCATCACATTTCTGCCTCCTAAGCATGGGAAGCATATAGATGTAGTCACTATATGCTTCAAAAACAATTGATATTTTATTAATGGCATTGCTCAGGACAACTTTGAACTTTTGTATGTGTTCTGTATTTTATTCTGCTGGATTCTGATATTTTTTAACCCATAGATACTACTAAAGGAAGTAGTATGTCTTTCATCTAGGTTGCAATCCTCTTACGTTCTTTGCACTGAGATGGAACTCACTTTTAGAACTTAAATGACTAAGTCTGATTTTGGAAATGTGGCATGCACTGCTACACATGGCAGTAGCAGCTGTCACTGAAGATTATCTCTAGTGTAAATACTAGATGACACACTTCTCCTCAGCTCCTATCATGGCTATGTCTTCTCATCCGTAACACTCTATAGAATGATTAGGTCCTCTCTTGGAAACTTGTGGTATACACTTACTGAGACATTATGTACAATTCATGTTATTTAACTGACTTTTTGTTACTTAAAATATCCTTTTCTGTCTCACATTTTAATATCAAATTATTGTCACTTTAATTCTTGTTGACAGTAAAGAAACTATTATTCTTTCTCAGCATCTAATGGGACGGTCATGTAAAAGATTCTTAAATCTGTTTCTTTTCTGCTGGTCTTTCTTTACTTCAGTGAGACACTAATGTTTACTTTTTCATAAATGACATTTTTCAGCTACAGATTTTACCAATGACAGAATCTACATCCTATTTTTACCTTATAGCTCCTGCTCCCCTTTTCACTCTCTCCTGTTCTCCCTCCCCTCCCCTCCCCTCCCCTCCTGTCTACTCCTCCCCTCCCCTCCCCTCCTGTCTACTCCTCCCCTCCCCTCCCCTCCTGTCCACTCCTCTCCTCTCCTCCCCTCCCCTCCCCTCCTGTCCACTGCTCTCCTCCCCTCCCCTCCTGTCCACTGCTCTCCTCCCCTCCCCTCCCCTCCCCTCCTGTCCACTGCTCTCCTCCCCTCCCCTCCTGTCCACTCCTCTCCTCCCCTCCCTTCCCCTCCCCTCCCCTCTCCTCCCCTCCCCTCCCCTCCCCTTCCCTCCTGTCCACTGCTCTCCTCCCCTCCCCTCCCCTCCTGTCCACTCCTCTACTCTCCCTTCCTCTTCCCTTCACTTTCTCTAAGTTCTATCTCAGTCTACAAATAGGTAAACATTTATTTCTCATAGTCCCTGAGTACATACCAGTCTTGGCCCAAATTTCCCAAAGAATTTGCTTAGTATAATCTCAATTTTTTCATCAAAAAATTTGTATAAGTGAGGGTTATTCTTTGTATTTTACATCTTTTCTAAGACTAAGATTTCAGCTCTTTACAAATTGCCTTTAACCCATAACGGTGTGCTAGAACTATCATTAATAAGTATTTGTTAACAAAGTAGGAGAGAAATGATTGAGGGATGTTTGATAGGTGAAGGGGAGTAAGCAAGGGTAATGGGATGGAAACACCTTAAACTTGATATACATGTATGAACTGTCAAGCCATCAAAAGCATTCATAAAAAAGTATTCACCTGGAAACAGAAAAATCCTTCCTGTTTTATTATAACGGAAGTTTATTTGTATTTATCTAAATGGATATTTGCAGCACACAATAGGTGTCCTCCCTTCCCAGAATCACGTCTGCTATCTTGGTTTTTATGTTGTATCTCACGGGTCACTAATTAGGAAGGTTTCAGTTTCATTCATCTGAGAGTTTCTTCCCTACACATATCCGTTAGTATTCCTGTCAATGGACACCGTGTGACTTGTTCCCAAACTATATGGTACAATAGCAGTGGTACCATTTATACTCAGTGAATCCTGAGAATACCAACCCACACTAAATACGTGAGAATTCGTCTATAAAATTCTAATTTTTCCACAATTTATATTATTGGTTTTGTGACAATTCTGGCAGACTTCCTTCCTTCTTTAGTTATCATCAATCTACTCATCTACAGGCATGAGCTCTTGAAGGAGTCACTTCATGGACAAAGAGCTTAACAGAAAGAAAGAGCTCAATAGAAAGAACCAGGTTACAGAGAATGTGTGTGTGTGTGTGTGTGTGTGTGTGTGTGTGTGTGTATGTGTGTGTGTGTGTGTGTGTGTGTGTGTGTGTGTGTACTGTCTTTAACTTAAAAGTCAATGATAATTATAATTCACATGCATGCTTAACATTTCACTAAGTGACATTGGCCAGATGATTAGAAAGAAGCCCTTAAATAATGGTAATTAAGAATGGTAGGGGAAAAGTGATAATCTGGCCTACTGTAGTAGATAGCAGAAAGATGAGAGTAAGGCACTATGGGGAAAAGGAATTGAGTTTTCTGGACAGAGTAAAAGGAAGGAAAAAGGATCTAGGGGAGTGGAGAATGAACATATATTAGTGGGATGGGCACATTACAGCCATTGCGATGGCCCAGGTCCAATGAAGGAAAATGAGATCATCACATAGCCGTTGGCCTTAAAAAGAGAGTGTGGTTCACAGTGAAGGAAGCAACCAGAAGAAGCTAAAGACAGTGTTGGACGAGCATGGGATTCTGCACAAAATAGAAGTGTAGGAATTATAAATGTACAGTTGGAAACCTATCTAGAATCCTGACTTAAGATTAAAGGTGCTTAAGGAGTGAAACTTGTACAAATTCTGCAGGTATAATGAAACACAAAAAAATTATCTACAATTATTAGCAGTTGATTGCTGCTTGAGAGAGTATGCTTGTGGATATGGACACTGGTAGGTTGTCTATCTTCGGGGACTGACCCCACACCCATCTACTTGTGGGCAACACTAAATGGACAGTGTATCACCTTTTTTAAAGGGAGATTTGAGATTGAGAAGTGTGGAGAGCTGAAGGGAGATAGATGGAGTGAATATAATCATACTTCCCTCTATATTCTCTTGTATAAACATGAAATTTTCAGAAAATAAAAATATAAACATTTTAAATTACTATAATTAAAATTAGCATAAAAACTGAACAATATTTTTAATTTTTATGTTAGAGTATAATCACATGACATCCCCTTTCTCTTTTCTCTCTTCAGAGTCCCCAGGTTCTTCTCATTACGCTTTTTAATATTCATGCTGTCTTCTTTCAGTCATTCTTACATAAATGAGTGTGCTTCTAAATATATCAATACATACTTCTCAACTTTGTAATATTACTTATATGGAAGTTTTCGGTTTTATTGATCTTTTTTTCTCTCAGAGATTGACTATTCATTTCTAAGAGTATTATCTCAGCAGAAAATGTGGCTGACCTAACTTGTTACTGTTTAGAATGAAAGTGGGGGGGGGGGGACTCTTTGTTCTCCATTAAAATTCCTGTGAGTGCTTCTATATTAAACCATTCTGCGAAATCGACCTGAATATCAAAGCATCACTTCTGCTTCTACGTAGACATGTTCCCACAGTTCCATCTTTGTGTCCTTGAGCACAACACTAATTCAGTCTACCATGAAAGAAAACAGTGGCTATTGGAGCCCAAATAATGAATTCTTGATTTTAATAAGGATGAGATGTTAAAAGTAGTGAGTCTGATAGTGGTCATCAAAAGCTAAAAAGGTGTTGTTAGAGGAAGATATGGGAATATCTGATTAAATTATTTATAACAACTGTCAGATAATAAAAATATATCCCTAGAGATCGGTCATACATCCAGGTGACTATAATTAATGATGATATATTATGCTCTATAAAATTACAAAGAAAAGCTGGACATGGTGGTTCACACCTATAATCCTTGCACATAGGAGGCTAAAATAAGATGACTGTGAGATTAAAGCCATCCTGAAAATTTATGAGACTTTATTTCAAAATACTCTGCAATAAAACGAGCTGTAGTTATAAAGATGGCTCATGACAAGAGCAATATAGCTTCATGTGACAATGTACCTTTAATTACACAAAAATAAGTATCTTAAAATTCATTTGAATTCAAAACATTAGACAATAAAATTACATTATCTACCAAATTTTAAAATATGTGTTTTTTTAAAAAGATGAAACCTTTTTATTGATGCAAAACTATTAACTATTAAATGCCCCCAAAGTGTTGTAAAGTTTTTGTATCCTTTTCACTTTTGCTGAAAAATTTCAAGCAGAATATCTCTAGTTATTTTGGCCCTGACTTGGAAATGCAAAATTACTGAGTTAATAAATCTTCAAGATAGGAGAATGGCTACAGGGTCTTCAGCTCTGGGGACTAGGCATTCCCCCTTGAATGTATTTTCCCAGAGCTATGTGCGGGAAGCTCATAATAACACTGAATTAGACCTTGTAGCCAGACACCCACAGGGGACAAACTTGATTTCATATCTCATGATAACTGGAGAGGTTTTCATCTTTCCCCCAAGCTGCTCCCTCACAGCTTGGTCTGTGAAACTAACTGTCCCTGGTGTCTGTCGCTCTCTCTCTCTCTCTCTCTCTTGTCAGCCACAGTTCTGAAGATCAGACAGTTACTCCTGAAAGTATTCTCTCTATCTTCTTGGAGAGAAGACAGTGAAATTTCAAGGCACCTTGGGAAAACCTCTGGCTTTGACTCCATTTTCTAACAAGTGTTCTCTGAACAGAGCTTTCCACAGGTGTCCGAATAGTGTGGATTTGGTGACAAAGGCAGGAAAGTTATTTGACTTTTCAAATCGTCCTGTGTCTCAATATTAAAATGAAGAAAGTGATGAGTAGCATGATATTGCTATATTTTTCCAGAAGAATGTCTTGCCATCTCAAGATTAATCTTTTTTTTTTTTTTTTTTTTAATCCCTAATGTTGATGCCAGTGTGTTCCACTGGGCATTGACATAACTTCAGGCATTAGTTGATCAATATTTTGCTGATTAGACCTTGATGTTTTTAAATGCGAGGAGTTGACAGAGTGGGAAAGAGCATTTGTTTTACATACATGAAGACTGCAATTCAAATGACCAGCGTCCAAGGATACAAGCTGAGCTTTGGTACATATGCCTATAGCCCCACCAATGTAGGACAGAGATGTGTGGATTCCACATAATTCACTGGACTGCCAACCTAGCCAATATCTGAGCTTCTAGCTCAGTAAGAGACCTTGTCTCAAGGCAGTAAGGCTGTTTGCAAGCGTGCTTAGCAACTAAGGTAAGGATTCTCTGGCCTTGAGTAGAATTTTTCTATGAGGTTCATTGTGGCAGCCAGTGGGACTAATGATTGATTTATAACTTAGGACACTGAGTTTATCTTCTGGACTACTGTTAGACCTCATGTTAAATCTCAATCATCACCTCTAACTCTACAGACCCAAAGGCAGCTACAATTCATTTTCTCTATGGAATCAGGAACGACTCATAAAATTTCAATGAGAAGTAGTTGTCTAATACTTATAATTCTGTTTACCTTAATATCTGAATACCAAGATGTTAGTAGGTGTATCCCAGCTGTGATGGTTAATCTTAGATCTGTAGTTTAATTGGACTGAAAGAAGTCCCTACGCACCCATTAAGACATATTTCTAATGTGACTGAGAGGGCATTTTCAGAGTTAATTTAAGTATACAGAACCACTGTGAATGTGTATAGCACCATCTAATAGAGAGGAGACCTAAGAGGAAATAAACCAGGAGCAGAATGTAGCCTTTATTCCAGTTATACGCTTTCTGCTTCTTGGCTACTGTGAAGGGAGCAGGTCTGCCATCCATTCCCATGATACTCTGGCTCACCAGACAAAAAGATGAAGAACTAAGGTAAACACAGACAGAATCTTCTCCAAACACATACTAAGGTAAGCACTTCCTAGTTTTGTTTTTCAACTTACAGAGTGTTTATTGAGATGTACAAATATTGTAATCAAGGGACATCTGAATACACCCGAGACCCTTTCCAAGTGCACCAATGCTTGCTTTTACCAAATAACATAATTTGGTTTTCCTTTCTAATAGTTTTATTTTGTAATTTCACATATTATGCTGTATTTATATAATTTTTCTTCCTTTTTCCAGCCTCTAATAATTCCCATGTCTCAACTACCTCTCAAATTCAAACAGTTTACACTGTAATTATTTGTGTTACATATTCAGATATATAATAATTAAAGAAAAATAATGAGATTTCATGGGTATGGCTTCCCTGTTGTATAAGAAGACCTTATATCAGATGTTCTGGTCCTCTCGCTCTTACAATCTTTCTGCCCCCTCTTCCATGTTTCTGTCACCTTAGATGTATGGGTTATGGTGTAGATACATCAGTTAACAGGTACATATCAATAGATATATCATTTATCAGCCTTCCACAGTGCCAGTGTTACAGATGAGGGCATGTCCACACTGGGTCTTTTTGCATGGGTGCTGGGGATATAAAATCATACTCAGGCTAGCACAGCAAGCACTTCAGCCTAGTGAGAAACCCCACAACCCCAGTCATGCTTGGTATTGACTTGAGTCCTTTACCAAGCATCACCTTTACTGCCCCCACCAGTTCACTCAACCCTTCAGTTTGCACTTGTGATGTGTTCCATCATCCACCTGAAATCACCTGGATCAATTCTCAGCACGGTTTTTCTTCTTTTTCCTCTGACAGCAGTGGAAACATTACAAGCCCTCTGGTTACATTCAGTTCTCCTATATTTTGATTATGTTTTCATTGTTATATTCCTTTGAGCTTAGTTTGTTAGCTCACAAATTTTTTGGTGTCTCTGGGGTACCTACTAATATTTTCCACACAGTCCAGATGTGCTTTGATTCTTACTAGCAGATTACTTCCTCAGCACATTAAGGAAAAGATGAGAACAGTTTACTTCTCTTGCATCTATTTCATGTACATATGTACAACTGAAATATCAAAAAAAAAAAATGGGAGTAGTTAAGAGGTGAGAAATGGGTATCTATTTCCTAGGAGGAAACTGGGAAAACCCATATCAGAGGTAGGGAACTCAACATTGGGCATCTTCCTCATATTTTCCATTATCCTCCACAGTAATCATCATGAGACTTTCAGTACATAATTACTAGATGTCACCCTTGTGGGAGATTATGATGTTCCATTGTAAATAATTGTCCCACCCACTAGTTTAATAAAAAGCGCTTATTGGCCAAAGGCAGGCAGGAAGTGTGGGTGGGGCTACCAGACTAGAAAAATTCTGAGACTAGGAAGAACAGAGCAGAATGCCAGAGAGAAGCCAGAAGAAGCAGAGGACAACTATGCTGCTCTAAGGAAAGGTACTGAGCCGCATGGCTGAACAGGATAAGAGTCATGGGTTAGATTAAGGGTAGAGAGCTAGCAAGTTATATGCCTGGGCCTTAGGCTAATCAGCCTAAAACTTTTGTAAACATCTGTGTCTCTCTGTGGGTCTGTGGGTCTGTGGGTCTGCAGGCCAAAACCTTGAGGCTAGACCCAAAAGTCCGGGCCTGAAACTTCCTACTACACACCCTCAACCAAGTATCCTACATTTATTTAAAATTCTAAGCTTAAGAATCAATATGTCAACCATGGAACAGTATAAACCCAGAAAAGCCATAAGCACAGATTTACTAAATGACTGTTTGACCCAAACTTGGTCTATTTTCCATCTGCAAACTAATCTCTTATGATGAAAGGGATATCCATGCTGATTCAGTTGATCTTAGTTTATTCCCTGGAACTTGTGAATGAAGCATCCTTCCCTTAAGGCATGACACATGGGCAAAATTTATAAACTTGGCTTCTACACTCTCAGGACAGGGATACGGAATGGCTCCTGGGTGAGCATACTACAACGTTTAATTCATTTCCATCACTTCCTTTATCCTCCTGTCCCTAATTCCCTGCCTCTAAAGTGTCATGTTTAGGGTCCTACGATGCTCTGGCCTCCTCCTTTGCCAGTTTCCACCAGCCCAACACTCTTTGTGGCACTTGTACTATCTCTCCGCCTTCTCAGGAACCATTTCTCCTGTCTCCAGTTTCTCTTTTATCACGTCTTTCAAATGAGTTAAAACCTGCCCCCCCCCACACACACACAAATAAGCACAAGAAAACCAAGTCCAAACACAAACTTCCTTTTCCTTGTTCTCATGAAGTGTTCAAACTGTTTTCTGAACTCTTTCTTTTCTCCACACTTGGTCCTTTCATGTTTTCATGACTCGCACAGACAATTCCCCGTTCTGGCTTCCACCATCAACCACTCAAGTGAAAGCAGCATCATTAATTTTCTTTCCAATGTAGTTTTTTTTGTAGTTTTTTTTTTTTCTTTTTTTCAAGCTCTGTCTTCTCCTGTGAACCTTCTTAATCGTTGGCCTCTATTCCTCTGCAAATTCCACATCTATTCACCCCACACCTTGGCAACTTCTCTTTGGGTCTCCACCTTTAGTTAAGTATTGGACCTTCTTTTACTACACTGTAAGTAATTGGGGGAGGGGGCAAACCATATGTGTCACATCATTCTTTCTTTCCTACCCTGCATGAGGTGCAAAATTCTACTCAGTCCTTCATTGCTTCAAAACTCAACTTGACCTCCTTCTAGCCTCTTTTCAATCTGAAGTAACTTGTAACTAATCACTTTTCTACAAGTATAATTTGACAGCATTGCTTTCTCATTTATTCCTTAGCATGCCATTGAAGTTTCCTCCCAGGATGACTTGAAACAATTGTGTAATGTGTTACACTAATACAAGAAACTCAGGGCCCGATCTCTGGGAACATCAGAGATATTAGAGAGTGTAAACACCACAGTAAGATCTTACCCAGCTGGCTTCCAGCTTCCTCAGCCTGGCTCCTCCTGCCTTCTTCTGACTTGTGTCTTTCTATGCCTGCATTAATTACTCTCTTCAATTAGTTAAGGCGTGGTCCAACCACTGCCTGCCTGGGAGCCTGGAACTCCTTCTGTAAACTAAAATGACCTCAAACTCAGATTGGATTAAGGGCGTAGGTCACCACTCCCAGAATAGTCCCTGTGATGGGATTAAAGGTGTGAGTAACCACTGTCTGATCCTCCTAGACTGACTGTGGATAGATCCCTCTGATATCTCCAAATGTTTTTATTACATTACAAAATATCCCCGCAGTAATGTATCTCCTCTATACACACAGAGATGCCCACACAGACTTTTAAGGGGTTTTTTATTAGTGCCTTAAATCACTTGAAGGATAGGCAGTGCTCCATTATCATTCCTTGATGGCATTATCAGTAATATAGGCTATGGATGGATACCCAGCCTATCCTCCTATTGTAATGAATTTATTTTATTTACCTACTTCACATGTATCAGTTATCTGTAATGACATTCAGTGTCCCAGTTCTAGGAAGAAGTGGTGCTTTGGGATCTAACAAGCACAGAGGTTCATCTTATGAGACCATACCAGAGTTCTAGGTCAAATTTCATTCAGAAGAATTACAAACTTCATAAAGATAAAAGGCATTTATTGTCTGAGTTTTTAAAAATAGTATTTCTATGGCTGTAGTAAGAGGTTTCTGTCCTGGACTTTCAGGCCTAACCTCAAGGTTTAGGCCCGCAGACCCGCAGACCTCCAGAGACACACAGATGCTTACAATAGTTTTAGGCTGATCAGCCTAAAGCCCAGGCATATAACTTGCTAACTCTTTATCCTTAATCTAACCCATGACTCTTGTTCAGCCATGGGGTTTGGTACCTTTTCTCAGAGCAGCATAGTTGTCCTCTGCTTCTTCTGGCTTCTCTCTGGCATTCTGCTTTCTTCTGCGTGTTCCTAGAGTCTCCTTAGTCTGGAAGCCCTGCCCACACTTTCTGTCTGCCTTTGGCCAATCAGTGCTGTTTATTAGACTCAAAGGCAAGGACAGTTATTTACAATGGAACAACCTAATCCCCCTACATATGGCAAATGATAATTGATTTCATCTTGCTTATTTTCCCTTCATTCTCCTTTTCTAGCTCAATATTTTCATGTACCTTAGTGCCCATAGATGAAAAATAAACATAATTGAATCTGCAGAGCATCTGTGACACAAAGAATAGTGAAGCAAAATATCAGCATCACCTTGAACAGTCAGAAGATGCTGAGAAATCTAGGTAAAAGTATAATTTCTTCTGTATAGGAACCAGGCTTTAGTCTCAGTTGGTCAATGTCTTTCTCTCTTTACTTCCTCTCCCTTGGTACCCTCTCCCCCTTCTCTCTCCTTCCTTGGTACCCTCTCTCCCCTTCCCTCCCCTTCCTTGGTACCCTCTCTCCCCTTCCCTCTTCTTCCTTGGTACCCTCTCTCCCCCTTCCCTCCCCTTCCTTGGTACCCTCTCTCCCCCTTCCCTCCCCTTCCTCGGTACCCTCTCTCCCCTTCCCTCCCCTTCCTTGGTACCCTCTCTCCCCTTCCCTCCCCTTCCTTGGCACCCTCTCTCCCCTTCCCTCTTATTCCTTGGTACCCTCTCCCCCTTCCCTCCCCTTCCTTGGTACCCTCTCCCCCTTCTCTCTCCTTCCTTGGTACCCTCTCTCCCCTTCCCTCTTATTCCTTGGTACCCTCTCCCCCTTCCCTCCCCTTCCTTGGTACCCTCTCCCCCTTCCCTCTCCTTCCTTGGTACCCTCTCTCCCCTTCTCTCTCCTTCCTTGGTACCCTCTCTCCCCTTCCCTCTTATTCCTTGGTACCCTCTCTCCCCTTCCCTCCCCTTCCTTGGTACCCTCTCTCCCCTTCCCTCCCCTTCCTTGGTACCCTCTCTCCCCCTTCCCTCCCCTTCCTTGGTACCCTCTCTCCCCTTCCCTCCCCTTCCTTGGTACCTTCTCTCCCCTTCCCTCCCCTTCCTTGGTACCCTCTCTCCCCCTTCCCTCCCCTTCCTTGGTACCTTCTCTCCCCTTCCCTCCCCTTCCTTGGTACCCTCTCTCCCCCTTCCCTCCCCTTCCTTGGTACCCTCTCTCCCCTTCCCTCTCCTTCCTTGGTACCCTCTCTCCCCCTTCTCTCTCCTTCCTTGGTACCCTCTCTCCCCCTTCCCTCTCCTTCCTTGGTACCCTCTCTCCCCTTCCCTCTCCTTCCTTGGTACCCTCTCTCCCCTTCTCTCTCCTTCCTTGGTACCCTCTCTCCCCTTCCCTCTCCTTCCTTGGTACCCTCTCTCCCCTTCTCTCTCCTTCCTTGGTACCCTCTCTCCCCTTCTCTCTCCTTCCTTGGTACCCTCTCCCCTTCCCTCTTAATCCTTGGTACCCTCTCTCCCCCCTTCTCTCTCCTTCCTTGGTACCCTCTCCCCCTTCTCTCTCCTTCCTTGGTACCCTCTCTCCCTTCCCTCTCCTTCCACCCGTTATTGTCCTCACAGGTCCTCACCCTATACTTCCACTGCCCTATCTCTCTCTTGAAGTTTTCCCAGGGACTCAGACAAATAAGCCCATCACATCACACTGACATTAAGATTGTCTCTGACCCGAGGTCACAGAGAAGACTTAAAATGAAAACAGAAATCAAATCAGATCTATAAAGAGATGCCAAAGGGTGCAATAAAATAAAAAACAAAAAGATGACCCCAAGCATCTTGCTTTCAATTTCTCAGACTTTGTTTGAACAATGGTTTGCTTTTGTGGCCTTTTCCAGTGACAGCAATCATGAGGAAAACTGTTTTGGGTGATGAGCCGCCTGTGCTGGGAGCTAGAACAGAGTCAAGGGGCCCCAGTTGCCAGGATGTTGCAGTTAATATGGTCCTCTCTAGACTCACTGTGGTCTCAGTGTGTCATACTAAGTGCACGGGCTCAAGTACCAAGTTGAACTTCTGGGGAAAGTAGGATTCTCTGATTGCTTCTCATGCGTGACCTAAGCAGCACAGACATCAGCACCACAGCAAGCAGAAGCGTCTCCATGTCTGATTTCAGACTGAGGGCTGAGCTTTATTATGCTGCAGAGTAGGAGGGGAGGAAGAGTACAAACATGGAACAGCTCCTGAGACGAGGAGCCACCACTGCTTCCTGCCCCTGTGGAGCAAGCCAAAGTTGTCAAGGCTTTAGTGCTTTCAAATGTCTGATGAAATGAGTTCCATACAAAATTGCAAGAAAATGTGTTTATCACAAACCCTTGGTAACAGGAAAGCATGATGCTGCCCGCTCCTGCTGTTAGTCACAATGACTGAACCTCATCCTGATATGCAACTGACAACTAGAGAAGATAAAATTTATACATCAAGATCACAAAGAATTTATTCCATTTATGTCAGAATTCAAGGGGAAAGAGTAAATGAAGGAAGTGAATGGACATGAACCAAGAGAGGAGGAAAGAGGAAGGGAGGGGAGGGGAGGGGAGAAAAGGGGAGGAGAGGGGAGATGTGAGGAGGCACCAGACTCTAGAGCTTAAATTTCATCACATTCATAAAATTTCCAACCAGCCTATTACGATAGCTCCATGATGGCTAATAATCTCTAGCACCTCCTTGCATAAAATCAGAAGCACTCCTCTGAGTCTGTTTGGGAGGATGTTTGCAGAGAAGCTTAACAAGGGTAGGAAAACCTGTTCTGAATGTGGACAGCACAAAGCCATAAGCTAAGTTTCTGGAAGGAAGGGAAAGCAGGGGACAGAACTCTATAGAGGGGATCTTTATCTTCCTCTAATTCTAAGCTGCCAGGATGAGGTTACTCTGCTCCTCACCAGGACAGAGAAATCCTTACCGGAAACAAAGCTGCCTCCTTTCAAGATGGTTCTACCAGACATTTTGTTGGAACAAAAACGCTGAGGCTCTCAGTTCCCAGGAATTGCAGGGTATAGACGATTGCTGGCCTTGGAGCTGTCAGACAAGTAAATCAGTGTCTTTTCCACCATAAACAGTGCCCATAACAATGTCACACACAGGTTGTATTAGGGCAACCATTGCACTGCACACAGTGTATAGAACTAGTATAACACCCCATTCACAGGTATTTTCTGTGAATAAGAAAACCACATACACACACACACACACACACACACACACACACACACACACACACACAACACAGCATTATACGGCCTAAAAAGACCATATTTAGGAATATATGTTTATACATATTCATAATTTCATGTAACAACAAATAGTGGGCAAAGAGACAGAGGCTTTGAAAAGGAGCAAGGAAAGTTTTATGGAAGCCTGACAGAAAAGAAGGGAAGTGAGAAATGTTATAATTCTATTATAATCATAATAAGAAAAGAAAACACCATAAAAGAAGGAACATCAGTTTCTTGTCCTAAAGCACTTACCTCTTCTGGGTGGGTGAGAAGGGACAAGGCAGAAATCAGGTGTGGTAGATAAATGATTGACAGATGGTTTTAAATCTAAGCTGATCTGAGCAGTAACAGCACACGCCTTTGATCTCAGCACTTGCGAAGCAGGATCAGGTGGAGCTCTGTGAGTTTCCCACCTATAGAGGGAGTTATAGGGAAGCCAAAGCTGTTCTATGGAGAAACCCTGTCTTAAATAAATAAATAAACAAACAAAACCTAAGCTGACTAGAACTTTTGGCTAAATGTTTTGCAGGTAGAATATGTCTCCAATTGGCAATCTTCTCTAACAATCTTACTTTAACTACTCAATACATGTTTGTGAATATAATTACATAAATGTAAATAATTACCTCTTTTCAAATTAGCATATCTATACAGCACTTTCTGGAATAACTGCATCTAGTTGCTAACTATATCGTACAGAAATGCTGCATTACTGTCTCATTGCTGGTTTGCAATCCCTGATGTGTCTGCTGTTAATTTTGCATTTGTATCATATGAATGACCTCATGCATGAATCACTGCCTCATCTCATCAAGTGCCTTTCTTCACATGTTTAGACTTGCCTGCATGAATTTGGATTGTCACATTCCTTATTACAGGTGTTCTCCACAATGACAAAATAAGATTGGTATAAACTCACTTTCAAACAGAGAACAGAGGACTTCCAGGTGGACAGCAGGGTGTTGACTCACACACTCAATAATATCCTCACCGGAAAAAAAAGAGTACTCCATCTCTCCATGCAGAGTCCACACTGTAGCTTTGCCTCAAGCCAGAGCCACAGACAGCTAAATGGCTGATGTGTACTCCAAGGTTCCTGGAAAGTCCATTTTGTATGACATCATCAGGATACATTTGGAGTCATCATAACATTTCTCTCGTGAAGCTTTTGTTAACCTATCACAGGCATTCCACTAGGAAACTCATTACTTTCCTTGGTATCCTCTTTATAGGAAAGCTGGGATGGGATTT
The DNA here is from genome assembly GCA_033318265.1 of Phyllotis vaccarum. Classification (NCBI taxonomy): domain Eukaryota; kingdom Metazoa; phylum Chordata; class Mammalia; order Rodentia; family Cricetidae; genus Phyllotis; species Phyllotis vaccarum. The sequence continues at coordinate 94,715,618 of JARWLC010000015.1, read as the reverse complement.
CCATCAGGTCTTATTACCAGGAATGGTTGTATTTCTCTTGAGTAATGGTCTGTTTGTGCTTTTATATCACAAATATTGAGCAATGGGCATCTGACCATATTTTCTAAGAGATATATATATACATTTTCTTTCCTCAGACTATAAATATGTGATCTCAAGTGCCCTAAAATCTTCTAAAGGTACTTTCAATTTTGCATTTTTATATAAAACATACATAGAGATATTCCAGGACAGGGATTAGTAAATTGGTACTGTAATAGGCTACATAGGAAATATTTTGGACTTCATGGGCCATGTGTGTTTTTGTTGGATCTTGTATATTTTTTCAAATATCAAGGCTCAAGATCATAAAATCTATTCTTAACTCATGAGTCTTACAGTTCAGTATAGGCAGATTTAGTTTGCAGGCTATCATTTACCAGCTACTCTGAAAATTGTTGTGTGGCTATACAAACTTCACTGTTGCCCCCAAAATACTGTTTGGATTAACATAAGTTAATGAGTAAACAAAAGCTAACATTAACCAGGAATAACAAGTTTGGGCTTAGTGAATTCCAAATGCTGTGAAAATCATTCATCACTTCAAGGTTTCACAGTCTGGGGAGAGAGAGAGGGAGGGAGGGAGGGAGGGAGGGAGGGAGGGAGGGAGGGAGGGAGGGAGGGAGGGAGGGAGGGAGGAAGGAAGGAAAGAAAGAAAGAAAGAAAGAAAGAAAGAAAGAAAGAAAGAAAGAAAGAAAGAAAGAAAGAAAGAAAGAAAGAAAGAAAGAAAGAAAGAAAGAAAGAAAGAAAGAAAGAAAGACACGGGGAGAAATTATGTAAGCCCACAGGCCCCTGTGGTGATAGAACCATTCGAATTCACAGGGATGTGAATCTGCTCCATCTGGAATGGAATTCTGTTTCTGTTCACACGTGAAGGACAACTACATTTTAGAAAAGCAGCATCATGTTGAATATACACATTAGTTTGTTTACAACCAGTCTTGTCTAAGATCCCTCCTATATATCTTGGAGGTGTAACTTAGTCTTGTAATGAGAGAAGAACATGACAGAATCTGTAACCAAGGCCCTCAGTTCAAAACCCATGTCTTCCTTTTATTATTTTGGTGCCCCTGCTCCAGTTACTAAAGTAAAACTATTTACAAATGAAATTCTCAGAACATATGCTTCTATATTCATTCTTAAATAAGTAAAGGTGAATATAATATGAAAACACAAGGATGGGTGATCAAGAGAAAACTATACATCTAAAACTTTCCTATATGATTTTTTTAAGTTTAGTAAAACAATAATTGTTATTCAGATGTTGGTTTGAATGGGACTCATGGAGTGGCTCAGTAGTGAAGTGCTTGCTACACATACGCTAAGCCCTGTTCTATCCACAAGCACCTTCCTTCCTCAGTTTTCATTTATCTCCGGTCCTATTACTAGTAATTTTAGGTATTTTCTTGCTTCAACACTCTTTTCCTTTGCTTATGTATACAACCGTGTACCATGTGAAAAATGTACATGAGATTTGTAAGATTATTTTAACTATATCCAGAATAAGACAGGATTATAACAACAGATTGATAGAATGGACAATAAATATAATAGGATCACTTTCCAGAGCCCTCGAGTTTCTGAAGTGTAAGTGTGGGGAGGGGCCTGAGCCTTTACCTTTCTAGTTTCCAGATGTGTGGATGCAGCTGGGATCAACAGTTACAATCTGAAAAGTGTTGGGTTGGAACAGTAAAAATATGGATGAGGAAAAGAAACAAATTTTCTGCCACATAAAGTAAGTAAGAATGGGCAAAGATAGAAAACAAAGTGCTAACTTCTCCATTCTTGGTCTGTCACGGGACTAACGAGGTGGAGAGGACAGACCAGACACTGGCTTGATGGCTGGCATGGCAATGGGTTATGAAGCAGGCATACAGCAGTTTTTATAGATAAGCAGAGCATCTAAGTCAACAATAAAGTTTATAGTCAATGTGTCGGATCACCTATATGATAGAATTCTTACAGGTAATAAGAGTAACTATATGAAGCAGAAAAACATGGAGGCTCAGAATAGAAGAAAAGTAACACAAATGGGCAATTTAAATGAAATAATTCTATTAATTGTTTACAGTCGTATTTGGAGAGGACAATGGATGGCTTCCTTTCTCTGCTTAAAGTAGAAATAAGTGAAATTTAATGTGCCCACAAAGTCAGTTGTCTAATAAATCCATTCTATCATGCCATGGAAGAAAAAATTATAGGTACTGTACTATCACAGTGGACTTCCTTGTCATAGACTGACTGCCCTTTCTGAAATGACCATCTGATTTTCCCAGGCACATTTGGTTACCATGATGGAAGACCCAGTGATTTAAAACCAATAAATCATTTTCCTTTCTCTTTGTGGTCTGTGAAATATATTTTACGATCTTGCATCTGTGTACCTCTGCAATAGCCTCTCTAGCAGATAGAAAAATGCTATTACTTCCTTCCATTGAATGAGCAGAATACAAATGTAGACAAAAAAAATCAGAAAATAGCCTTTGAGAAAAAACCAGTGACACTTGAGCCCTTTCCAGCTTGGAGCACAGAAACTGAATTTTTATATTTATTGTAAAACTTGGCAATGGAAAATATTCTTACACAACCAAAGGTCATTTAGGGCTGGAGGACATGTCCTCACAGCTTCAGTATTAAGACAACAGAGGACATCTAATGACTTAGGGGAAATGGAAAACATAAGGTTGTTGTTTATTTGAAAATGTAACATTTACACAATGTAATGGGTTCTTAGTGTACAGGTACTATTATAAAAGCTATTTATTAGGAAATATAGTATTCACAAAGTCAGCTGATGATACAGTCTAGGTTATGTCCATCCATCAATATTTACTGTACTTACTTTGTATATTTTATATTCAATTGAAACTATTTCTAAAATGTTTGAGAAATTATTTCTTGTTTACTCAGCTACCTAAAATCTTCTACATACAGATCATTATTTTAGTTAATATTAACATTAAAAAAGGAAAAATATGAGTTGTCTGCATTTAGATGCCAGTGTTTAGTACTTAACACAAAAGATCAAAACATTGTATATTTAATTTATTCACCCAAAATCCCTGTGAAGTATTATGAACCAAAAATAAATCTTAGAAACACTTCTGGTTCTTTCTCACCTGGTGATATAGACAGCATTAAGCTACTCCAAGATTTAAAATTTCTGATTCAAAATGAATATTAAAGCGAAAAATATATCAAGACTAAAGTTTCATTATGTTTAACAAGAACATATTTTATGAATACTAACTTGATAAATTTTGTCTGCAGAGAAAAATACTTAGACTCAAAGGAGAAATACTTTCTATATCTCCTAGTCTTTATACTAAGCACTTTATATCCCTTTGATCATTTTGATAACAAAAGACACAACTTAATGATTGATAAAGATTCCGGAATGAAACTAACTTTATAGATTTTAGTAATACCTGTGTATGAGGGTGACAGAGATAAAAGTTGCTCACACATGTGTGTACTTTATTCTTATTTGTGGCACATTAGTTAAAAGGTTGATTTAATTCTCTCCTGTGACGCTAGGCTCTATGTTCAGTGTTTAATATTCTGTGAAAAATACAAGAGGAAAAGAAAAAACTTCAACAGTGGAAACAATAAACTATGAAAGAGAACTAAAATTATTGGATACATAACAAACAGGTACAATAATAAATGCTTATTTAATCCTGTGTCATGTTTAGTAGTATTGTAATGACTTAAGATAGTCTTCAGTTAAAAACATAAGCAGATTATTTAAAATAAGATAGTCAAGATTATAACAATTAAAAGATACAAAATCAGTGTGTTTTTTCTTTTATTATGGTATTATTTTTTAATTTAAATTTATATTTATTTTTCTCCTTTCCCAGTCCTTCCAGATCCTCTCCCTTCCCCTGCCCACACAACTTTAATTTCTTTCTCAAAAGAAAAGCCAATTCAACATCAGACTCACTCCAAAATCCAGAAAACAAAATAAAACCATACCCCCAAAGTAAAACAATCAAAAAAAGCCCCCACCAAACTGTGTTTAAATATAAGCACACTGAAAAAAATTGTGGAGTCCATTATATGTTGGTCAATTACTCTTGAACCTGAAGCTTGACCTAGAGTAGCTGAGATAACCAGTGTCACTCTATTGGATAAAGCTGATTTCCCCTCTCTCAAGTAACAATTCATTTGTTAACATTTACCCCAGTGGCCAGGTTTTCCTTCATTCATTCACTCATTCATCCACTTCTTAAAAATATAGTATGATTGAAATCAAAAAACCATCACATAAAACTTGGACATGACAAATCAACAGAGGGAAAAGAGCCCAAGAGAAGGTACAAGAATCACAAACTTACTTGTTCACACACTGAGGAATTTCATAAAAATAATAAACTTGAAGCCTAAATATCTTAGTGTAGACCTGTATAGGCTCAGTACATGGTTCATGGGTCTCTTTTCTGTGAATTCAATCTATCTTTGCTCATGCTGAATAGAATTTTGTTTTTGTTTTTGTTTTTGTTTTGATGCCCACAATCCCCTCTGACTTTTACACTTTTTCTGCATCCTCCCCAGGATTCCCCAAGCTCTGAGTGAAAGGATTTGATGGCCATATCCCACTTAGCCTTGAGTGTTCCAAGGTCTCTCACTTTCGGTATAATGTCTAGCTATGGGTCTCTATATTTGTTCACATATGATGCAGGAGGAAGCTTCTCTAATTAAGGCTGAATGAGGCACTGATCTATGTGTATAGCAGAATTCATCAGAAGACATTTTATTATTATATCTTTTAGACCAGTATTATTTGACCAGTGTTAGACCAGTATTTATCTTAGGTCCCTGGGCTATCTGGTCTTATGAATTTGGTCACCTAAGCAGGATCAAGTATAGATTCCTTTCATGGAATGAGTCCTAAGTCAAATCAGTTATTGGCCACAAAATTTAACCACCATTGCCCTGCATATCTTTCAAGCAGTACATCACTATAGATAAAGTGTTTGTATCTTGCTTACTTCCTTTCTTTGGGAGTATACAGATTATATTTCTATACCAAAGATGTACGACTGAAGGCTCTGTGAAGGCACCAGGCTTGATAATGCCATTTTCAATGAGTTGTATAGCTGTTATCATCAGCAATTGGGGCCTTATTGTAATTTTATAGTGAACAACCTATAGTCTTGGCAATGGTCTGGGTTGTTAGAAGTTCCAATGGGGCCCCTTTGGTCAACAACTCAATTAGATGGAATCCAATCCCAATATTGGATGACCAGATAGGTCTCTTTCACTGCCATTATTTGCTGATTTTATTTAGATCAACTTCATATATGCAAATATTTTAGGAAGTTTCTACTGCATTAAATTTCTGTACTATCCCTCTGTAGTCAGAAGTTTCTGTTGTACCAATAACCCCCAGCAGCCACTTCCCAAAAAATTGACTCAGAAACTTAATATTATAGTATATAAGCCAGGCTATTAGCTCAAACATATTACTCACTAGCTCTTTCACTTAAATTAACCTATAATTCATATCTATGCTGAGCCACACAATTCAGTGTCTTTTCTCAGTCTGGCATTCTCATCTTGTTTCCTTTGCATCTGGCTGGCTACTATGTCTTTGCCTTTCTTCTTCCCAGAATTCCCTTAGTCTGATTGCCTCACCTATAATTCCTGACTTCCTATTGGCCAACCAGAATTTTAATAACCAATACAAGTAACAAATCTTTTTTCATGCAATTTTTAAGATAGCTTAATTAATTAAATAATCACAATCTTATCTAAAGAAAATTTTACAGTGTGTAAAATAACCCTTTTATATGTATAAATGAGAAATGGACATGTGGATCTATTCTTTCTTAATTCTTCAGAAGAATCCACATGAAATATTCTTAAGAGAGACATTTCTTCAGTGATTAGCACAATCTAATTTTTAAACACACTTATCTTTCTTCTTCCTGAGCAGGTAGCACAGGAAGAAGAAATTCCTGTGATTTAAGCATCAGTGTAACACAGGTCAGGATCCTGAATGGAATTGCTGGCTGAACTGGAAAGGACACAACTGGGCAGTGACTAGTTAGTATCATTTCTGTTAAAAAAAAATTTTTACTTTCTTGTTCGTGAGTAGTTTGCCTGCATGTATGTATGTGTACTGGGTAGAGAGAGAAGAAGGAATCGGATCAACTGCAATGGCTGTTTTCTCCAACTCAACTGGATTCTCTGTGAAAATGTCAACTGCTCTTAAATTCTGCAAACCAGGAAATTATGTTTCTTTCATGGAAAAAGTACATAAAGAAAATTTTCAATTTCCTCATATTTTAGGAACATGAAAATAAAAATAGAACGTTAATTTTCAAAACATATAGTTGAAAACTATTTAAATTCTGCCATCAAGAGTCAACAAAGAAAGACAATAACACAACTCTCTGGGACTGTTAATAAAAGTATTGCTATTGTTGGAATCATTGCTTATATTGAGAAAAGAAAACCTTAATATATTGTGATACTTAATGAAGCTGTTCCTTCAGAATGCATACCTATGGATTCAATTACTGCAAAACTCACACCTCCTCCTTCATAGGGAAAGTGACAAATCTTTACAGTATACAAGAGCATATCCCACAGCATCCTTCAAATGCTCCTAAAGTTTAGATCTCTCTCCCTGTATCCTTTCCCACATCCTTCTCTTCCTAAACCCCCTTCCCTTCCCAGTTGATAGTCCTGTTACAGCCCATCCATTCATCCAGAACTCTCTATTCTATTTCCCTTTTCTAACAAGATCTGTCTGTTTGCTCTGTTCTATTACTCTATATCTATCCTTGTAGCTTAGTTATAATTGACTTCACAGATAATATCCACATATAAGCAAATACACAACATATTTGTCTTTCTGGATCTGGGATACTTCACTCAAGTTGATCTTTATTCTAGTTCTATCTACTTACTTTTAAATTTCACGATGTCAATTTTAATGATTGAATAATATTTTATTGTATAAACGTACCATGTTGTCTTTATTCATTTTTCTAATAAGGAAAATCTAGATTGTTTTCAATTTCTGGATACTATGAATAAAGCAGCAATGAGCATTGTTGACCAAGTATCTATGTAGCCTCCACAGAGATGCTTCATCCTAATAAAGCATCCTTTAGGTATTTTTTCAAAAACGGTATAGCTGGGTCTTGAGGGAAATTGATTTCCATCTTGCTGAGGAACTGCCACACTGATTTCCATAGTGGCTGTATGAGTTTACTTACACTCTCAGCAGCAATGGAGGAGTGTTCCTCTTACTCTACATCTTCGCCAGCATGAGCTGTCACTTGTATGCTCTGTGTGTTTCTTTAAAAACAGGTGGAAAGATCGACTCAGAAACAAAAATACTTAAGGATTTCAAGTTTAAAAAATAGACATACTAACTTTAATCACTAGGTCAAAAATAATAAATCTATGGCTTATAAATTGAATTTTGAGAATAAGGATAAGAAATTAATAAACAAAAAATTAACATGGAAACTAGGACATGCTGAGATGAATGCAGACAAATTTTAAATATCACTACATTATTTATTGCTAAGGACTTTGAGCATATTCTATAGCTGATATCCCTTCTCTCTGTGTGTCTTTATGTCTATCAGTCTGTCTGTCTGTCTATCTATTTCAATAAGTATCTATATCTATCTCATGCAACTGCTATAAAATAAATAGCATTTAAATTGCTGCATCTCACTGGGCACATTGTATCCCACTGGGCACATTGTATATTCTACAAGTTACTGAAGGTGACAGTTTTCTCATTTTTCAGGTCATATAAAACACTTCTCTTTTATTTTCTCAACTTCTATTAAGTCAGTCAACTGACAATTTTTCTAAACTTTACTATTTCACTGCTGCTGTTAACACTTCCACCTACTTCTTAGTTCAAAAGCCAAAGTCACATATTTTAGTAAGCTTTGTCATGGCATCACTTAACTTCTCAGAGCTTTCAGGTTTAGATTTCAGCTAAAGTTAGCTTTTTCTCTGCAGAAAACCACCCCAATATTTAAGGGATAGATACAAATATTTCTTTGTTCAGCTCATTACTTTGTGAGACATCAACAGCTCTTCCCCTTATGTCTCAGTTGCTGTTGGCATAGCTCACACATGTGCCTGTGTAACTTGGAGCCTGGATGATCTTGGCTGGAATCTCATAAATGTCCCGTGGTTGACAACTGACCAGCCATCCCATCCGTCTTCTCATGGCAGGAAAAGTAGAGCAGAAGAAGGCCGTTACAATTTATTATACATTTCAGGCTTTTGTACCAGGGTTCAGGAGAAAGAGTTGAATGTGGTCCATGCTAATACTACATCCCTGTTTTCACTGAACTCGGCTTCCCTAGTATTGAGATTACAGATGTGGGCTATGTTACTGGAGTAATTGCATGGTTGCTCCAAGCACATCATTTGGTCAAGCCTAGTGAAGCAGTGGGAGAAAACTGACCAAGGAGATGAATTTTTAAAAAAGACAAAATTCTGCATAGTGTTTGCAATGAATTTCTTCTAAACAACCATATTTTAAGTCATGAATAAGAGAGATGCTGCCAACTAGTTAGACAGAAAGGTACTGTAAAACCTGCAAAAAAGTTTTAATAAATTTTTTAAATTGTGAGTTTAGTATGAAATGCTCTCATTATTTGGGGAAGGTTTAAAGACATGCTATACAGAAAGGCTTTAATTTGTGGCTTATACATCTTTTTATGGAAGCCTTAATTTTTTTCATATTATTAGGAAATTTTCATAATTACTTCTTCACTGTAGAACTCTCAGTTTAAAACTTCAGAGCTCTCATTTTATATATCTGTGAAAATACGTACTTTTTCTGCCTGAATTCAGCTACTTACTGAATTACATTCGAAATATCTTTCTCCTCTCCTTGATAACGCTGAGCCATTCCTGGTTTTCAAAAATGTTCATAACTATTATTATTCTTTGCAGGTGATTTATTGCCTTTTCTTGTGCAATCCCTCAGCCTTCTCTGTGAACATAGATTGTTCATAGATACATTACTTGGAGTCTTCTATCCCTTGATACACACCATGAGAAATTAGGTTCTGCTTGCTCTTGTGTGCCAGGACTAGTGATAGATTTCCACAACTGTATTTACCTCAGAGTACTAGGACCTGTGTGTATACTCTTCTCCTCAGATCATTGCAATATCATTGCATACATACCAGTATGCTCATTTGGTAAGAGAAATAGCTGTAGATTCAAAACCAATGTATCACCATTAAATAAAAACTAGCAATCATAAATAATCCTAGAACACATCTTTGACAATTTTCAGAAACATTCAGCATTTTTTACCCAATATGATGTGTTCATAGTTAAATGAATCACACCTTTTTCTCTTGATATGCAAATTACCTTTTTGGTCCATACCATTTATAATTTTTTTTCTTAATTGATTACGGATATTTACTGGACTGTTAGTTATAAGCTCTCTGTTATAAACAGATATTTACTGGACTGTTAATTATAAGCTCTCTGCTATATACAGATATTTACTGGACTGTTAGTTATAAGCTCTCTGCTATATACAGGAATCTAGCAGTGAACAGGATGCATAAAAATAACTCCTTTGTCCACAGAGTTTAAAATTCAGTGAGCAACATATATTCAAACAAATGAGCTACCGCAAGATGAAATAAAAAGAATTTGAGAGAAAAATAAAATAACTCAGAAAAATGATACAATAGCATCCTTTTAACATCTCCTTAAATAGGAGAGAAAAACTCCGTTTTCAGAATAAAATGATTTACAACATCACCAAATAGTTAAATCTTGCAACTTATGACAAATATGACAATTCTTAGTACTTAGACAATTCTTTCATAAAAAGTTTGCTTTTAAAAGAAAAATATTCTATATGAGAATTCCAATTAAAAGTAGATTATATTAGTAACAGCAGTATATAATGTAATTTACTCCTGTAAACATAAGTAAAATTATGCATTACATTCTCCAAATTACTAATAGTGTAACTTGTGTGGCCAATAATCAGTAAACTGTTTTAAATTGTAAACGCCTACTTCCGATTCAGCAGGAATTAAGAAGAAGATTGTGAATTAATTATTAGATAATAGCTTTGCACTTAAAGTTAATGTACTTAGAAAAATTCCTCTATGTATAGTTAAGTACTTATCTTGCCCAGTTCTAAAGTGGCTTTTCATTGAAAATTTCTTTAATCGTGCTACACAATAAGGTCAACATGAAAAGAGCAGAAGGAAGCTCTAAATGGGAAATTAAATTGCAGGCAGAAGAGACATTCTTTAAAGGAGCATCAGAAATACAGCTACAGCTCAGCATTTAATACTTTTATATGGCATTCTTGGATAGCCACTCCAAAAATGTCCAAATAGACCAATTTTATCCAAATAAAACTGTCTAAAAATAAAATGTGAGCAGCCAATTGGTTAGAAGATATGAGCACTTGACAGGAAGTTTCCAGTTATAAATCTGTTTATTGCTGTGAAATGTGAAAACTACTGGTCAAGATTTAATGTGGAGATTAGAGGGTACTGCAGTTTGGCCATTTCCAACTTAGCTATTTCAGCTTCCATCTATATGTCAATATTTCAAAAGGCTCTTCAGATCAATTTTATAATTAAAGGGTCTCTTGACAAGGACCATTGAAATTGTATCATTGAAATTGTATCGATAACTACACATAATTGTCCTTAAAAGTGTGTAGACCAAAAACGTCTTTTAGCTAACCCTTTTACATTTACTTGTGAGAATCCAATGTGGACGATGAAGGGATGAAGGGTATTCTATTAAGCCCATGATTACAAAAAAAAAAAAAAAAAAAAAAAAAAAAAAAAAAAAAAAAAAAAAAAAGAGCTATAATAGTATCTCAACTACTCAAGACCATGTAAGAGATAAGGGAAAATAGTCTAGATTCCCTAATTTCTAGTCTAATGGGGTATCCTCACCAACAAATGGTAACTCATATAGTATACCTGGGTCAAAAACAAGGAGAAATCACCTGCAACCAGATATTAGAAATCTGTAATACACTTTGGACTTTTTATACTTCTATAGAAGCTGACAAATGAACAGAATGGAGTATACAAAGGTAAAAATTTTTTTGATGGTGGTAACAATTCTCTTCATTATTCAATAAATTTTGTATTTGATCTAACAACAAAACTAATTCATACTCATAACACAAATATGAGAGAAGGGAGAAGAGTCTAAAGAAGAAAGCAAACACTTTATCTCTCATTGTGTTTTGATGTATAAACAAAACACGGTTTTGGCATTTTATCAAATTGTTATAAGAGACACAGTAAGTGAATGCAAAATATACTTTCTCAAGTATGCTCTGAAGTTGTCTCAAACCAATTTACAAGCAGACCACCATGAGGATTGCATGTGTTAGCAAATAACGTGCAATGATCTGAGTAATTGCCAGATGTATCAGCAAGTGTAGTCCTAGGTAATTGGCTTCAAATGGGGCTCTTTCTGTCTGGGAATGCAAACTCCAGCTTCCCAAGTGCTTTCTGCATAGCTGCCAGGGAAACAGTTCAAGTCCTAAAGCCATGGGAGGAAGGAGGATGCAGGAGTGATGGAGTGACCTTACAGGAAGGGCTATGCAAAGGGAACAAAAGAGGGATGAAAGAAATGAGAAGAGAAGGGAAAGGGGACAGAGGGGAGGCCAGTAAGGATAAAGTCAGGACTGGGAGAAAGGAGAGAAGCTGTGTAGGGCTGTGTCTGAGAATTACTTGGGATCCTAAATCTGTTCATAAGACTTTAGTTCCTTAGACTAATCAAAAAACACCCAAGAAAGAAACGTAATTAATAACAGAATGAAAGTTCACAATTCCACAAAACTTATTTTCTCAAGTATATTTCTCATATTATGTAAGTCATATATGGAACTGGGAAAACAAATCACATGTTTCCCGTCTCTTCTAATTCTATTATTACACAGGCCTCACTGAAAATCAATAGTCAGACTTGATTTGTTTAAGTAAAATTAATTAAGTAAAAATAAATTAAGTTTCCTTGATATTTTAAACTTTCCTAAATATGAACTTATGGTTTGTCTACTGTTTTATTGTTTTTATTAATTGTTTTTGCACAATTTCAGTGATATTAGTGATGTTTACAATAGTACTCAAAGGACCACATTTTAAAAAGAAATACATAAACAAAATAGTATCCATTTTGATCTGAATCCAAATCCAAACTAATAACTGAGAGAAAACGGGGACTCGTTTATCTTCTTCCTAAGCACTAAAACTCACCAGCTGGACAAACAAAAGACTTTGTTTATTCGTTTTAGTCTCGAAAAGATTGAAGGTCAAAAAATATCACTTTGATTAACCGAGGATATTTTTAATTACACGGAAAAGGGACTCAAGTCATAGTATTTTACTGGAATTTTAAGGACAGTTGCCTCCCGTGTCCAAATCAGATAGCAGTATATGTCGCTGTGGACACTACTGGAGCAGAATTCCATCAGCAAGGTCAGAGGCTTTGTCTCTACTCCTTTACAGATCCGATACCTTCAACAGAGGATCAGGGTCTAGTCATATGATGTGCTTGAACCAATTACAGACATCTGAGGAATGGAAACTTCTCCAAATATCTAACCTTGTGGTTTTCTTCTCATTCCTTCCCCCATTCTCCTGTCTCTTATTTTCCCTCTCTCCCTCTACCTCCGTCTTGTGGTTTTTCCATTATTCTCTCTCTCTCTCTCTCTCTCTCTCTCTCTCTCTCTCTCTCTCTCTCTCTCTCTCTCTCTCCCTCTCTCTCTAGCTTTTATAACTTAACTCAACTCATTTCTATTAATCTGTGTATTGTAACGTGTTCTGTGGCTTTACCTGTCTTCCATTATATCTTGCATCCTGGGAGGCCGCTTGCAGCATCTTCTTGACTCTGCCTACTTCTTCTTTATCTCTGCTTGGATTTCTGCCTGACTCTAAGCTGCCTTGCCATAGGCCAAAAGAAGCTTTCTTATTAACAATAAGAAATAAAGCATATTCATGGTATACAGAAAGACATCTCATATCACATGACCTATTTAGCACCAGGCTCATGTCCTCATTAACAAGGGACTTGTTCCATCTCGTGGGGCAAGAAAAAAGTTCACTCAAGAAATGGTTGGCTACGTTTATAATATTTGTGCCTCTATTATATTAGTGAACATATCATCCTGTTTTATCTCACAGGGTTTGTATCTGAGTGAGACTGATTATGACTTTTCCAGTAGAATGTACAGTATCTTCCAGCACTATGAGTACTAGACAGTATGCACGAGGTTCTGCTTGACTACTCCTCATTGTTTTTCCTGTTCAATGACTTAACTATATGTATCTTTGGCAGTAGGACCTTACTGCCCAGTTGTCAAGACTAGCCATGGCAATAGCCTGTAATGTTTGGGGTTTTATGTGTCTATAGGACCCCTTTGGGGAAAATTCAAAAGATCTAACCCATTTTTGTTACTGAGGATTTTATTTGATAGTATATTAGGTCTTGTTGGAATATATCTTCCTCGCTGTGTGATAAACTAGTTTTGCATGTGTATATTTTTTAAGAATCTTCCATAATAGTATGTTTGCATAAAACTTTTTTAAGTCCTTAAAGAATAGTTGTTCCTCTTCTGTATTGCCTCCTCTACCCTGCGCTCCCATCCCCTCCCTATTTTATCCTGCTATTTTATATTGCCTTTGCCCCTTTATACCACTACATTCCTCTGTACTTCTTTGAGCAATACACTCCTACCCCCTAGTATCTTTCCCAGTTCTGCTCTTGATTGCCTGCGTTTTATCATCACTGTGATGTCCTTAGGTATTTAAAATATCAGTGTTTCAGAAACTGAACTAATACATGTTTCAGCTTTTTTTCTGTACCCCACAATTCACAATCTCATACACTTTGTAACAGCTGTCTCAGTTTGGGTTTCTATTTCTGTGACAATATGCTAAAAGCAGTTGTTGGATAGGACAGGGTTTATTTAGCTTAGTATCATCATTGAAAAAAGTTGAGGCAAGAGGCAGTAACTGAAATAGAAGGTATGAAGAAGTTCTGCTTACTAGCATACTCCCCCACTGTTTGCTCAGTCTGCTTTCTTATAGAACCCAGGACCACCAGCTTAGAGGTGGCAATGCACATAGTAAGGTATGTCCTCCTACATCAACCACCATCAAGAAAAGGGAAATGTGGTAGGAGCATTTTCTCAACTGAGGATCTCTCTTCTAAAATGACTATAGCTTTGGTCCCGTTTCCCAAACACTAAGCAACACACAACTGAGATGTATTTTTTATGCTTCTGAAAATTGAACAGCTCAAGACCAAAGCACCAGCAGATTCAGGATCCCTGGTTGACAGAAGGCTGTGTTTTTGTGGCATCTTCATGGGCGGGATAAGGACGAACTCTAGGACTCTTACCCAAAGAAACCAATGTTTCCATGTAGGGTCTTTTCTCATGACTCAAAAGAGCTCTAATAATTCCTCACATTAGAGATAATATTTTAGCATACACATTCAGGGACACAGAAACTTTCAACTTATCACACACCACATGCTTCTGAAGGAAGTCTGTGTATTTACTTGTATTCATTCTAACAAAAGATGTCAGTGTTTACTTATTGTGGCCCTATAATGGTCACAAGATGGGAAGTAACACAGGAAATACTGTCATGCTATTGATTAATGAGCTTATAACATGATTTATTTCTAATGTTGAATTTGTTAAGATGGACAGTGTCTGTCACAAAATTGAGGGAAAACATATTCATGATATTCTGCCAAAAGAAATCATTTTTTTAAATGTAGAACTATGAGAGTCCCATGACTTGTAGAAATAAAAGTTTAGTGAGAAATAATACATAAAATACCATTGCTCCAACCCTTTTGTTTGACAAATGTGTCCATTTTCAACTAACTATCCTAGAAATTGTTTCTCGTCTTACTAGGGACCCCAGGGAACAGAAAATCAGAAGATGTTTGTTCCATGTTGAGAGGTTATATAAGGACCACACCACCCCTGGATTTCTCATTTTCCAACAAAGATAACAAGATTCTGGGTGTAATGCTGTGATGATTTAAATTCAAATACTGGCCTTTTTATGGGAAGCACTGAAGTTAACAGATGCAAAAGCAGAAAATAAAAATATCTGGGAGGTAGCACAAGAAATCTCTTGTTTTCTCTTCCTTGTGTGAAGACCATAAGACCTACAGCTGTATGGCTCCCTAGAGAAAAAACTGATATACAGACTCATCTAAAGCGAGTTTCCAATAGGAGCTCTAGCTGATTGAAATAATACTTCTACCGTATCTGCAAATAAGTGTCTTGAGCATACATCAGCTCTTAAAATGAAAACATGTGCAGTTGTGAAATAAAAGGGTTACAGTTTGTGTTATTTCATGGTTCTTTTAAGCCGAGACTTAATTTAGCTATTTTGAGAGAAGTCAAATTTTGTGTATTAAGTATATCAATCTAGACTATTTTCCCTACTGCCTACAGTCTGCCTTTGCAGAGGGATGCCAATCAATTCTCTTTATCAGCTAGATTAATTTAAAAAATCAGCAACATACAATTCTGGTAATAGGAAACCTAGATTTTCAGTTAAAGGATCCCATAATGGCTATGATATATCTGTCTTCAATTGTACCAAGTGTGAGAATAAGAGTTAATAAAATACATAAATATTTTAAATGTACAATTACAACTATTACAAAAATAGCTGAAAAATATTTATTTCACAAAGACTTATTTTTAATACAATATATTTATTTAATTTGAAAATTTCATACATAAATACAATGTATTTTTATCATATCCATTCTCAGTTCATTTCTACTCCTCTAGAATCCCCCACACACACACTTCCTTCTAACTTTGGGTGTTCATTTTTGCAATCCACTGAGTCTAGGTACTTCCCACATATATGAAGTACATTCCCCACTATTTCTACCATAATATCTTGGTTTTGAGTATTCAAGGAATATCTCTAAATCTTTTTTCAAATGTTTTGTTATTGTTTAAAACAATTTTTAGATTTATTTGTTGTATTCTGTGTGTGTCGGTGTGGGGGTGTGCATGTGTGACAGTGTGCATGTAAAAGATAACTCGTGGGAGACAGTTTACCCCTTGCAACATATGGGTCCTACAGATCAAGCTCAGATTGTCTTGTCTGGTGACAAATATCGTTATCCTATCTATAAATGTTTAATTAAAATCTTAATTAAAATAAAAGCTAAGGCAATGCCATTTAGTAGAAGACAACTATTCAAGTAGGTGAGTGGGGAAATAAGTTTTGGATAGATGTTGTAATGATGTTCATTGTTATATGTCTGGTTTGGATTCCATTACAATATTTCTAGTGCATTTCCTCAGGGCTATAACAAACTTGTATGAGATGCTGAAAGGTTTCTTTATGAGGTATAAATATAAAATTCATGACACAGCTCACAAATTAATTTTCTTAGTAATTTGCTGTGAATCCATGTATCTGCCTCCAAAGCACCATCCCTACAAATTTCATGATGGCAGCATTTTTAACATACTTTTACTTACACAAGCGTCATTGGAAATAATTTTCATTTAAGTTAGTGAATGAAAGGCTCCTGAATTTATATTGATATTTATTTCTAAAATCATGACCTTTATCTTCCTGGGCTGTCATTTACAATGACATCATCCTCCTGTATTTGAGATCAATGCTGATGATATTAGATAGATCAAACTTAATTAACAATACAGGAGTACAAGGCCTAATTCATATCTGCTTAAGAAAATCATTGCATTTAACTAGACCTGTCCTATTGAGGGTTCAAGCATTTCCATAGATACAGCTTAACCTTGGTAGACTGGATTGATGTTACCGTCACCCATTCTATGAGGAAGCTCTGCTTACCAAAGTCTGGTTAATATTTATTGAACAATTCACAATGTGCAAGGTAGGGACTGAGATTTCATCGTGTACATATTAAGTCCTATATCAGCTCTCTGAGGCTGATATTATTTCTATTTTATAAGCAAATACAATGAGACAGGAAAATAAAACTAATTGTCTCAACTTACACAGCCCAAAATGACAGAAGGACTTACACTTAAGTTCTCTACTTGACTTGGAATCCTAAGACTATTATCTATCTTGCTCTAAATATGCCTTATCAGAAAATACCAACAGTCTCAGGGATCAAAGCGTTTGTGGAGTCAGTGCATGAGCCAATATTATTGCAAAGACTCAGCAGCCACGATGTAACTAATGATATGATTGCAACATTATTAAAACAAAAGAAATTGAATTATCTTGGAAATAGTGAAGTTTTCTGAATCTATCGTCCATAGACTCTGGTCTGCCATTTCTAATTAAGGGTTTGGTAGTAGTTTCCCCTTATTGTAGATTTGGTTATCTGAAGACTAGATGTAATATTAACATCTATCCATTCAAATGAGATAATCCATGTCAAACATTCAAGACAAATCCTGGAACATAGGAATTCATTCTGTGCTCATCTTTATTATCACATTGTCATTAAAAAAGGTAAATATTTATCAAAGCAAAA